>LT727933.1:92414-326611 GCA_900157175.1 Oithona nana
AGAACTTTTTTCTTCTTTTTTCCCCCTCTGTTTCCCTTTTTTGGCTCTCTCCAGCCTCAAAGACTTGAGGGCGACCTTTCGCTTCACTCGAATTTCCAAAGTTTGCTTGGCATCACCATCAAACTTTGGACCCCTAGACGATTTTTTTAGTTTCCTAAGAAGAGGCAGCGACGATAATCAAAATGTTTGAAATTCACAAAAAAGTCTCATTACAATCAACTTCTCAATTAAATAGTGCGCGGTGACTACCGGGATAATTACCGTAAAGCAGTAGAGTAGGACACCGCAACACCGCCCGCTACTTGAGACATAAATTGTTGAGAAATATGAATAGTAATTATCCATAAGTGTGATTTCATATTGTAAGTCACGTTTTTCCGCAATAAGAAAAGAACCAGACAGACCTGAGGCCTAAAAATTGAGCGAGACCGCGAGGGAGCCATCAAAGTAATAAGAGATGAAAGGAAAGGAAAAGGCGGACCCGAAGAAGAATCGTGAGAAGAAACAAATCTGAAACTCATTCATACGAAGAAACTATTTGAGTGAAAATTGGAAAGTATACTTGATATTGCAAAAGTGCAACGTGGCGTGATGCATGCAAATCACACCCTATCATCACTTGTCAATAATTTCTATGTGCAGTAAAATGTGGTCAAACTTTTTAGCTCGTAAAAATGTACACAATGTAATGAATGGTTGGATACATACCTAAGTAAAGATTAGAATAAATGTAAATCATTATTCAGTGACCTTCACTTTATAGGGTACAATGCATCAACATTGATGTTTGTGTTACCATCAAAATATGTACTTTACACATATCTAATTTGTCTATGTTTATCACTCAAGTCTAAAGTGTTTGTTTCAAGAAAGCAGTCAGTAGTCATAATAGAGTAGCTTTTTATGCCCCAAAAATTCTTTTCTCCAAGCTGGAATGAAACGAATGACAGGCATGAAGTGTACAAAGTAGAGTGTCTCAGGATGCCTTTCTGCTGCCTTCTGCAGTTCTACTAAAAATGCTTTGAAGCCTAGCAAGCTTAGATTGTTGATATGATATGAATTGGCAAAAGCTAGATAGAAAGGAAAACCTAAAGCTTTTTATGTCTTCCTCCTAATCTTCACTTTTAAGTAAGGATTGAGCAGAGGAAGATCGTACGTCGCTGCTTTGTAATCTGAGAGACGTATTTGTGGATAAGAACACTTGTAGTAGTACATACTTGATTACAACTGTGTAGGGTACATGACATACTTGTGGAACGTACTTTTACATAATTTGATCCCCAAACTAACACATGACATTTGACAAAATGGACGTGGACTAAATATACTAAGTAAACAAATCAGTGTAGCTATAGCCTAGAATGTATAAGTGTATCATGCTATGCCAAGACATAGTATACAACTTCTTGTCCACAGCTGCTTTTACACACAGTAGGTTTTTGCTCTTACGCAACGAGTTGCTCAGCTTGCCCCTCTCACGCGG
Source organism: Oithona nana (assembly GCA_900157175.1). Classification (NCBI taxonomy): domain Eukaryota; kingdom Metazoa; phylum Arthropoda; class Copepoda; order Cyclopoida; family Oithonidae; genus Oithona; species Oithona nana. Next base: position 93,898 of record LT727933.1, read on the forward strand.
CGCACTACCACGTGCGCTCCCAACTGAGATGATTGTTACGTCACATTCCTAAAAAGCTACACAAAAAGGTCTAAGGTTCTGTTTGTTACATTAAATGTGACACTTTTTTGAAAGCTAAATATTTAGGTTAAACTGGAAATAAATTAGACACGCAAGTTAGGCTGTAGTCTGCAGGCCAGTTAAACTCTAAAGTTGAAAAATGCCGAACGCGTAGGCACCAGGGCCAGGCTAAGCTTGCCTAGGCGTGCCGGTACACTCATGACATGGTGAGAGGGAGTGAGAGGGAGTGAGAAATGCGATTGGCAAGGCTTGCCTGTACAACTTTTTCAGTCTTGATCTGGTAGTGGCCTCGTGTCGACTGACGTAGAGCAGAGACTAAAGTGAGGCCTTGCTGTGCTACTAGAGCTGTTACTACGTAGACCTCAAGCTCTACGACTAACTACGGAGTCTCATTTCTCTCTTCTCTTCCTTCTCTATTTCTCTCTGCGCTTCTGTGAACGTCATCGAAAATACTGTAGAAGCACAGTCAGTAAGAAAACTATCCAAATTCAAGACGGAATAGACAGGATTTTGATCTAAAGGTAAGGTCTATTCTATTCGACTCAAAATACTAGACAACGGATTGAAGTTAGGCACCCCTATACTTAGTCAAATTTGAGGCGAAAGACCTTGATTACAACTGTGTATCAGTTTTGGGTACATGACATGTACCAAATCAAATATGACACTTAGCTATTGCCTCATATGTGTAACTAAGTAAGCAAATTGTCAACGATAGAAAAAGACAGACAGATCTATCGCTAAGGCCTTGATACTGATTACAACTTTGTATCATTTGGATAGGGATTTGGGTAGATGGCAGCCAACTCTTTGGCTAAGTAGCCAACTAGCCCAAGCTTTTTCGCACACCAGGTAAAAAACCTGTTTTTGAATAATCCTCTTTTCTAATGCAATGCAGTGCAGCAGGTTTTTCACATTAAATCACTTTTAAAAGATCATAACAGCTTCAGTAAAACTTTACATTTGCAGTCGTCTGCATATTTAGTATATTAGTTCCATTCACATTTGTACAATATACAGGGTGTCCCAACAAGTTGTAGAAAGGAAGCTTTAAGTGAAAATTTCAAAGCCACGCGAAGGTGGATGAACCTGACAAAGATGTAGAAATTAATAGTGTTTAAAAATCCGTCAAATTGAAGGGAGATTTGCACCGCATAGTACATAGCTAGAATGTAAACAAACTTTGACGATTTTTTTCTCCTTTTGTGTATTTTTTGTTTTTTGCTAAATTCCTGTCTGAAACTTGTTGGGACACCCATTACAAAGAAAATTACATATTAGCATCAAAAACATCTTTCTTTTATGAAAACAATCATAGAAAATAGCAGGTGTTGTTTTTTTTTCTTGCTTTCCTTGATTACAACTGTGTATGAATGGGTACATGACAACAAAAACATCTTTCTTTTATGAAAACAATCAAAGAAAATAGCAGGTGTTGTTGGTTTTTTTTTTTTTTTTTGCTTTCCTTGATTACAACTGTGTATGAATGGGTACATGACAGTCTTCAAATGTCCGTAGACATTTTTAGTAGCCCTTGTAACATTTTTAACGACAATTTGACAGCTTTATTGCGTAATTACAATTTTTTTCCCATAAGTACGTTCCTTATCATTTGAATTTTCTATTTCAGGATTTTTACCTCCCGCCTTGAACTTCACGTGGGGGTAACAAAATGGAAACCACAGAACATGAGACTGACTCCGTAAAGCAAGGCAGAAAACGAAAGAAATTCATCCGTAAAGTCAGCTGTGAAGTTTGTGGAGATGTGGCCAATGACCATATTCACTATGGTGCTAGAACCTGCTATTCTTGCCGAGCTTTTTTCCGCCGATCCGTCACTTCAGGCACCAAATACAAATGTGCTCAAGCTGGGGATTGTGAGATAACCAAAGCTACTCGTCGACAATGTCAAGCCTGTCGTATAGGCAAGTGCCATAAAGTGGGTATGCTACCCTCCTGGGTAATGACAGAAGAAGAAAAGGTTGAAAAGAAAGTGGCGGCGGAAACAAAAAAGAAATTGAAGGTTCAAGCCTCTACATCTAAACATGTGGATATGACAGGCTTGCCTCAAAGTAGTTACCTCAAGAAACGAGCGGAATTTAGGCAAAAACGAAGGTGCAAAGATAAGCAGAATGGGAAAATGGTCAGTGAAAATGAATCTTTACATTCCGATGATGACGAGTTTCTAATGGAAGGAGACTCACCTACTCATGATGACTTTGAGATCAAATCTGAAGATGAAAGTGGTGATGAGTATGACAGTCCGAATAGACCTCGAAGGAGAGATGAAAGTGGGGAAAGCACCTCAAGTATGGCCATGCAACCTTTAGAGTTGAGCAATCGAACACCAGTGGCACTACCATCAGCATTGATATATTCAAAGGAAGACGAACATTTAGTGAGTCTTTTAGTCGACTTGGAAAATCATAGTCGAGATGAGGTACCTATGAGTCCTCTGGTCAAAATGGGCATTATGGACAGCCTAAAGTCTGGATTACCCTTTCCTTACAAAGTGTCTTTGGAAGGCTACACCACTGCTGTTCAAAGACTTGCCCATTTCATTTCGAAAATTGATGCATTCAATGCCATTAACCTAGAAGATCGACGATCTCTTATTGGTAAGTTTTTGCTCATGCATCGTCAACAAATATTTTTAATGACACTTATTATGTACAGGGTGTTCCAACAAGCTTTAGATGGTAAACTTTTAGTAAAAATCTCAAATCCCTGCGAAATTAGAATTTTGAAATTTTCGGTAAAAGAAAATTGTCAAATTGAAGGGACATCTTCATTGCTTAAATGCTTAGCTGGAATGTAAACAAACGTTCGCGATTTTTTTTTTCACCTTTTTTTTTCTTTCAAGTTTTTTTTTGCTAAAATCATGTCTAAAACTTGTTGGGACAGAGGACACCCGGTATTTTCATGACACTTATCTATAAAAATAGTTTTCTGACATGTTTTTTGAAATATAGCACATATTTCACATATTTCTATTCTAGGAAATAATTGTCATATGGTGGTAAATATCAAGTCAGCTCGTATTCTAAATCCGCAAAATAATCTGCAAGAGCAAATGAAATTGGCAAAATTGGACATGAATGCAGTGCAAGAAACTCCGGCTGCAACAACTATAGTACAACAACAACAACAACCTACAACTCGCCTTGAATACAACCAGATATTTCAATCTCCCTGGTGTTGCGATGTCGATGATGAGCTTGACTACAAAGTCATGATGGAAAGTATCATAAAACTGAACATGGACGAAGTGGAAAATACTTTGATGACTTGTGCTGCCATGTTTGATGTGTCAGGTATGAAAACTGTTTTATATCTGTAAAATTCAACCCACCCTAATCTGTAGAAAGTATGTCACCCTAAAAAGTGGTTTTTAATGTCAAAAATCCAGATTTTGACTCAAATAGCGCCAAAAATCTTACCCTTTCATCTAAATGAATTTTTGGACAAAAGCTGGACTTCTGAAACACTGTGTCATGATTAGTGCCTCACTTATGCAACAAAAGATCTCAATAGTACGTTTCGTCGTTGGTTCCGTTTTGCCTGATTGCGTGTTCTTCTGTGGTTGGCATGGTAGGGAACCTTGATTGACTTGTAAAAGCGTTGGTTTCTTTGTCTTCGTTTCCTTAGTGATGGTGTTACAGTCATTCATGAAAGAAGCTCGAGTCTCTGTTGAAGGTCTTTCGAAATATTTAGTCGACATTGATTTCGTAATAATGTAATTTGGATTGGAAAGAATGTGGTGATTTTTTGCTCGTCTTATTCTGTTCAACATATTTGCAGTACACATGTTTTGAAAAGTAGGACGAAGTTAGTCGGTAATCCACCTCAGCTGTTTTCCATATGTCATTTTATGACGTCCTTCCATCAGCAATTGAAGGGGCTTCAATTTTTGTCTAGATTATCGTGCAATTATGAAGTTCAGGATAATAACTCCCATTTTCTTTTATGCATTTCTGGCATTTCTATTTTCTTTAGTATGCCAAGTGCCAACGTGTTTGTCAGTTCTTTTAGCCATATGTCGCAAAATGTCCAAATTATCCGTAATTTTTTGAACTTATTTTGAGATGTACGAAAGTACATATATTTTTGAAGCATGATTTTTATATCGCTGAGAAAATATGTAAAGTTGTACACGAAGCGTGGCCTGAAAAGTGCCCTTTTGGTCGTGGTATAATATTACAATAGAAGGTCCAAATCGAAACGAATGGTTTGCCTGAGGTGTTCGAAATCGAAACCAAAGGCTAAGAAAACTACTTCCCTACGTATTTTTCAAAACCCAAATTATCGTCAATTTTAAAAAAATGATGTTTTGATCACAACACAAAAACTGTCGACTGAAAATTAATGTTATACATTTTATGTAGTCCATAATGCTGATCGGCATAGCATAGTTCAAAGTTCAAATAATGCAAGCCATAGGCTGCGCCGAAAAAAAAATTTCTAACTGGGGTTGCCATCTGGCGGCCATTCTTATGTAGGGAATCCCCCACAGTCAGCTGTCGAAAGTGTGGGGGATTCACTACATAAGAATCGCCGCCAGATGGCAACCCCCGTTAAAAATATTTATTTTCGGGGAAGACTGAAAATTAATGTTTTTCAGTGACAGTAAAATTCCTAGACGTCTGCAAGAATACAGTTAGGGACGATTGAAGTGAATATACCCAGTATATAAAACAGCACTACCGAAAACTTTAGCGCTCTGTAGCTCAAAATTTTTCATCTTCATTTTGCGAGATTTTTTTATTGAGGCCGAAGCTTGTAGTGTTGGAAGAGCGTATGCAAAGATTCATGACCTCAAAGAATGGAAAATTCAGAAATATGAGGTCATCTTTGAGAGATAATAACTCCCATTTTCTTATATAGGTATGCATTTTTACTTTCTTCGGTATGCCAAGTGCTAACGCACTTCATTTAGCCATATGTCGCAAATGTCCAAAACATCCAAAAATAATATTTTCAACTAATTTTGAGATTGTACGAAAGTATATTTTTGAAGCATGATTTTTATATCGCTGAGAAAATATGTAAAGTTGAACATGAAACGTGACCTGAAAAGTGGCCTTTTGGTCGTGGGATAATATTACAAAAGAACGTCCAAATCGAATCAAATGGTTTGCCTGAGGTTTTTCAAAATCGAAACCACAGGCAAACCAAATTATACATTTTTTTAGTAATCCATAATGCTGATCGGCATTTGCCTTTGATTTTAAACATAATTCAAATAATGCAAACTAGGTTTGGACTAGCAACATAATTACTTAATTACTTAATTAATGTTTTTCAGTGACAGTAAAATTCCTAGACTAAGCGGACTGCGAACGTGCAATGCTCCACATACCTAATGCAGACGTCTGCAAGAATGGCAAGAATAACTTAATTTTTAAAGGACATTTTTTGCTTTTTTAAAAAGTGCCAATCGTAATTCGTACGATAGGATTGAATAGACTAAAGATTTCCCCTGCAATAAAAAAATCGTGACCATGCATTAAACCTTCGGATTTATTGCACACATTTTGCAGACTATCTTACAGTCACGTCGCGTTCCACGTAGGCAAACTTATTAATGGACTTGATTGTGCATTGTGTCCTTCACTTTGGTTTTTACGAGCGGTAGATGAGCTCGTTGACATTGATGAGGAGTCGGATGCTTGCAATGACATCATGACCTATGGGAGTAAAACGGGTTTTTGCTACCTAACAGAAAATATCGAAATATTCGTGTACCTATATGAGTTATGACCTTTTCGTGACGAAAAGGTCATAAAATCTTTGCATAATTGAAGAACGCGAAGACCACTTTCCATTTCAGCTTCTTTTTTAAAGTGTCTTTGTGTTCTCTTCCGTTCCATCTGATCGAGTTTTCTACATACCTACTACTTAATTATGTCTTTGTTTTTGGCTCATGTCCATTAGCAGAGCGAAAAGACAAAGTCAAAGTGGTTCTACAAGTTTTAGAAAAGCCAAAGGCACATTTGACCTACTACTACTAGCCAGTGCCAGGTTAGGTTGAAGCGCGATCATATTTTTTTGCTGAGCTTGCCTCTTACCTAATACTATAATAGAATTTTTAAGCTCTCTTAAATGTCATAGGTCTTGGGGCTAGATGCTGGTTTGCCTAAAATGTAGGAAACGGTCATTCTGACCAGTTACTTGGTCTATAAGGATGTTTTCAAGGTTGCTCCTCACAACAACTTTTGTACTGCAAAATCAAAGGATACACAAGGATCTTAGAAGACTTGAGTTCGAATGTGGTTTTTAAAATTGGCAAGTTTTGCAAAGCTGTGCCTTTTCAGTATAAGTATGCAATTAGTTTTATGCTGTGGTCTAGCTGCGCGATTCCTAAAATACAGGGTGTCCCCAACAAGTTTTGAATAGGTGCAGTTTTCCCTTCAATTTGATGAATTTTCTGACAAAAATTTAGAAATTCTATTTTCAAGACTTTTGATATTTTCTTTAAAAAAGTGTCCATCCAAAACTTGTTGGGACACCCTGTATATTTTACTACCTTTGCAGTGTACTTACCTTTCAAAGTATACTGTAACCTTTATGTACCCATTTAAAATGATTCTTTTCCATTTCAGAGTTCAAAACCTACGGGTCTGAAGAATCTAAAGAGCTTTATACGGTTGGACTTGAATACTACGATTCCATGTTAGGTATTCCCACCAAGAAACGGAATCCCAGTTGTAATGGAATGATCTCCTCTCCGCTGAAGACTAAAATGACTAATCGGGTGATCAAAGACAAGGAACTTGTCTTGAGTTTTCAACAATTCTACATCAATCTCTTACAACGATATTTGATCTCCAAGCATGGCGAAAATGCCAGCATTGAGAGGCATCATGAAGTCTTGGTCAAATTGAAAGAAATGAGAGAGATTCTGATACGTAAAAGTCTGCAATTTTAAAGGCCAATTTTTTTCACCACTGTGTTACCCCCGGACCCTACTTAAAAACCTCTAAAAAATTGGTACACAAAATACAGGGTGGAAAGAAAATACAGTGTTCTGTAGTAACCGGACAGTTATTTTGTTTCCACCCTGTACAAAACCCTCCTGTGAATGAAGTCTAAGTCCAAAATTCAAATTTTCCCTCCCGAATTATGATACCCTTGCCATATCAGAAAATAATGAATTACCTCAAATTATTCCGTGTAATATGGAGTGCAAAAAAAAAAATGTAACTTTATATTTTTGGTTCATTTCGCCTATGTATAAAACAGGCTGTTTCCAAAATGAATTCAATGTTGTATTGGAACGTGTGCGAGACTTATTTAGATCTGCGTTGTAAACAAAACATTTCGATTCAAGCTCAACTGAAATAAAGAGTTTACTTCAGATGGTTTTGACGATGATTTTTTGTGGCACTAATCAATACTTATAGAAGCAGTCTGAAAGTACGTTTAAAGAAAATAGTTCTGTCCGATTTCCTTCGAGCCATTTTCGTGAACGTACCTATCATCATGGCTTTAGGCAATTGGCGACCTCGTAAATTACCTTCTTGTCTAGTCTTTTGGGATATTGTCAAATCAGGAAACGAGACGTAAAATGAGCGGAATGAGCCATGAAATTCATTCTCAGCATTCTCAGCCAATCAATATTTTTTTACACAAGAAGACGAGTCGCTGTGGTATAGCCTAACTACTTAATTGGTTGGTATTATTCACATATCATTTGGACATTTGATTCTTTGTCCAATAAAGTCAATTTGGCTATCCATTCTCCGATTACATACAGGAGACACGCAATAAAATGCATGTCTCCAAAAAGTCTAGGTTAAATTCACGCGTTTACGTGAATGATGCAGAGTCCTTCTGACATTTTGCTGCTGGTCATGGTCAAGTCTAGGGCTGTCTCCCGGGAATTCCCGCCCGGGAATTCCCGGGAAATTCCCGGAAAATTCATTTCCTGTTCATTACCGGGAAATTTTTCGATTTCCCGGGAATTTTCGGGAATTTTTTATGTACTGTGGAGGTACAAATTCCTCAATTTCACGATTTTTCAAATATTTTTCTTTTGGCTTAGATCAAACTTTACTGTCGAAAAAGATAGTATCCAAGTTGAAAATCATTGTAATTCGTCAAAAGAATACATTTTCTCTCAAAAATGGGATGTTTTTGATTATTTATTTAGTGACTTTGAATTTTTCGACAAATTTTCCAGAAAGTTTTGGGAATTCCTTTTCTTGAGAAATGAATATATAGTGGAAAATTCAAGCCCTACTGGTGACACAGTGATCAAGATTCATTTCAAATCATCACCAGAAAAAGGATCTATTTAGATTAAGATCCTTTCTGATATTTCTTGGCTTAGATATTTAGTGTTAAAAATAAACTTACATCACTCCACTTCTTGATTTTTTGTACAATTTGAGTCACAAAGAAACAACATCTAAATTAAAGTCAATTTTCAACAGTTCATTCTTCCATAATTTGTAATGATGTTGTCAAATTGCTGCTGCACCAAGCATTGATTTGAATACAAAAATGAAATGGGATGAACTGCATTTGTAGCTGCCTGCCAGAATGGACTAAAAGATGTTGTCCATTTACTGCTGGTTCATCCTGTTTAAAGTAATGACTTCAATGCATTGCATTTAAATGGATGAACGTTTGCAATAGTGGACACAATGATGTTGTCAAGCTTCTCCTGTACTATGTATTCTAATTCAAACATTGAGCTGGGTACAAGAGATTATAAGGAATGAACTGCACTTATGGTTGCTATTTTGATTTTTTATATAGTAAGTTTTCAGTTCCCGGGAACTCCCGGGAATTTTCTGGGATTTCCCGGGAAATTGACAGCCCTAGTCAAGTCACTCGACCAAGTAATGGGCAGGTCTTCGAAAACCGGTTGATTTCCTTGGGATAATTGACCAACTTAAAAAATGTGGGTCAAGGACATTGCCGCAAGGTGTATTTTTTCCTTGTTTATCACAATTTTCCAGGAGGATTGACTTCTTCTAGAGTTTCAGGAATGAAGATAATTACTTATGGATGCGATAATATGCCTCAAGCATTTTTCTGTGATGATGATAGATATCATTTTCCATTCGGAAAAAAACACATAGTTGACATGACAAACAGATTTAAAAGCATTGACACACATCTGTGTAAAACAGATGATAAATGTACTAAAAGTACTTAAAAACCTAAACAGGTGTCAATATCCAGATTTTTGTCACATATTGTCTTTATTCCAAAGAGGTAAACACGAATACATTACAAAAATGTATCACACATGTTAGGTGTAGCAGAAGGGAAAGTGGCTACAGGGTTGCATCCAAGGTCTTGGCATTACTTCTATCATCTTGCTAAGCTGTGAAGGAGGATGATCTTCTTTGTCAGCCTTCTCAAATGCCTGGTGAGCTAAGGCCTTTACTTCTTGTAACCTGATAATTATTAGAATATTATCAAGTTTAACACTTTAAAAATGTAATGAAAATACTTACGTTTTGTTTTCATTAGTTAGCAATACATTTTCTGTAGGATCTTGTGTCAGATTATAAATGTGCAAATCTTTGAACTCATCAATGTCATGTCCAAAACATCCACACAACATACCTCTACCGCAATGTCCATCTTTGTTCACCTTTGGATACCTTCTGTATACTTTGTAGATGTAGCTTTGATACTTGATTCTCAAAGCATGCAAATTGGTGCCACAATAATGCCTCAAAACTTTAGATTGTTGTGGTGAAGCCTCTTCCTGCAAACTTTCTTCTTTATCTAAAATAGTATGCAAGAAACTTTTCCCATCAGAGGCTGGTTGGTATTTTTGTGATACCAAGTCTTCAACAGTTGCTCTAAAATCCAGCATACTAATTGGCTCATCAATGGTGGATTCAGCCGTAATCTTTCCAGGCCATTTCATGATTGCAGGCACTCGAATGCCACCTTCTGAAGGATCAATGCCTTTACCACCTTTGTAGGGCTGATTTGAGCCCCCTTTCTCACCTATGTCTATGTGAGCTCCATGGTCAGATGTGAAATACACAAGTGTATTTTCTTTTAGACCACTTATGCTGAGGGCTTCTAATATTTGTCCTACAGCATCATCCATTTCAATAACGCTAAAAAGTAAAGCAAAAAGTTTAGTCATTTGTCATGATCAGGCTCATAGTGCACTTATAGTAACTTATGTACCTATCTCCATAGTGTCCATGTTCACTTCTCCCTTTATAGCCTCGTCCAGGAGAAAGTGGTGTATGCACAGCAGAAAACGAATGGTACAACAGAAATGGATCAGTCGAATTCTTCATTGAGTGAATGAAATTGAGGGAAAAGTTGGTCAGTTTTTCCATCAATTGAGGTAGCTTGATTGGCTGTTCAACAACTTTGGTATCTTCCATTAACACACTGTTCAGCAGCTTTTCCATGAATGCACTTCTTTTCCACCAATCTTCTACTTTGTGCATGGAAAAATGTTCAAGGAACACCCAAGTAAGGCAGAAAAAAACAACGATGGCGACCAGGATAAAATACCCAAAATCTTGACTGTAAACAGCTAATACTGTCACAAATGAGAGGATTAAGGCTGTTAGGTGGCTATGCAACATACTTTCCTGAAAGTAGATTAGTCTGTATACTGTATAGAATCATCCTAAAAGTTACCTAAAAGTTTGGTTTACAAATAGAAGCCATTTAAAGATTCTGACGTCTTTGTGGAAATGAGAAGCATATATAAAAGTAATCGACTTATATTTACATACGTACTATAGTGTAAGTCAATTGTTAGGCTTCTTATACAACCTTGTAAAATAGGAAGTCCACCTTGCATATTTACATACCTGATGGATATTTTCATAGGTGAAGAAAGGATCATTCCTTTCAATGCCATCCACAAGAGTAAATGGCAACCCATAAAAATGGTCAAATCCATGTCCTAATGGTCCATGCTTTTGATCGCCATAAGAATCTTCGTCCCATCCTAAATGCCATTTACCAACAGCCTGAGTGATGTAATTATGATTTTGTAAGATTTTTGGCCATGTTATTTCTGAACTTGAAAGACCAGCTCTTCCGGAAGTGTACATTATCACAGGAGCAGAATTAGGTTCTCGAGCCAAACCTGAAAATCACATTTTGCATTTGCAACATTCTGACTTCTGAGAAGTTGATCCGGATTACACTTACCTAGTCTGACAGGATATCTGCCTGTTAGAAAAGCAGCTCTACTTGGAGTACATAAGGATTCCACAGCCAAATGGTGAGTGAATTTGACACCTTCACTACATAATCTAAGTAGAACAAATAAGTATGTTAAAATGACGTAAAATATTGCTCGAGGATGCTCACTTGTCAATATTTGGAGTTTTGATTGAAGTATTCCCAAAACACCCGAGATCTCCAATCCCTAGATCGTCAGCAATAAATACCACAATATTGGGTTTTTCTGAGTGAATGAGAGGTAAAATGACGACGACAAATGATAGAAATACAAACATTTTTCCTTTGGTTTTTTGTATTTTTTCACCTGACAATGCTGACAGGTTTGTCTTTTTCAAAAACAATAACAAAACAGGTTGAAGTAGTTGCGCGAGTCTTTGAGAGAGGTTTCGAGATTACATCAATAGCAATGTTCCGCTGAATAAGAATTTGTACTTTTTTGAGATTGGGAGGATCATGAACATGATGAGGAAATGCAAAGAATTTTTCATTTGTAAAAATCAATCATTTTTTAACGTTGACTTTTTGCTTAAAAACAAAGACTTTATCCTTCATTTTGTCCTCAAATTGTGTTAATTTTACTGTCACTTCTTCTCTTAACAGATAATAACACATTGCAACTATGGCCATGCCCAACAAAATATATACAAAATTGATCACAAGTTTCACTTCATGCATTGTTGAATCATGATCTGAAGTGCCTGGCACCAAATCTCCAAAGCCAATTTTGGTCAAGGATATGACACAAAAGTAAACAGAGTCTAAGTAATTCCATCCTTCCCATTCGGCAAACATAATTGTCCCCAGAAGTAAGTAGATAGCAACAACCCAGAGACAGGTGGTAGATGGTACAATCACCTGATGCATAAGACATATGGTAGCCAATCAATTATTCACTCAGAATAGGAAAAAAGTTTAGCAATGTATATATGTACCTGTTGTTCAAGTTCATCCATATAAGCCTCATCTAGTTGTTCATCTCTTCCTAGACCTTGGAAGTCTACTGCTTGTTTCCATTTCCGTTTGACATTCCATCTACAAACAATGTAATCAAAACATGATATTGGAACAAGACTGAAAATGCTTTTCAGGTCTAAGACCGCGACTCAAATAAAGAAAATTCATACAAATTTCGCCTTTTTTTCAGTGTTGACTGACAATCCAACAGCAGTTCAGTACTGAGTCAAGTCTCAGTATTGTTTCTCAGCACTGAGTTTAGCGATAACAATGCCTCCAAGCCATCAAACAAGCAATCAAAAGCAAAAATCACATCCTAGTCACTTGTAGGACCGCGGTCAAAAATATAAAAGGTTTTCTCGGCAGAAACAAAGAATGTATCAAAAAAATTCTTAGCATCAGCATGCAATATCATTTTTTTGTTCCACCAAACTAAAGATAAGATTGATGATGGAAGCTTTGCTTTTGTTTGCAAAAATAGCATCAGGAAGCAGAGAAGAAAGGCGCCATCAGCTATCTATCTACTGAAGCTCAATTTGTTCAACACATTCATGCATAGTACCTACCTATAGGCTTTAGTATAAAGCCATTTGAGTATACGAGCAAAGACTTTTCCAATGTTGGTAAAGTATAGAATGTAGACTGGGATGCCTAGACAAGCGTAAATGATAACTCCGATTTTGCCCCATTTGGTGCGTGGAACGATGTCTCCATACCCGATCATGGTAATCACACTGACCCCCAGAGAGATTTTATGCACTGACAAAACTCCTAAAATTTCAGTATTTTCTGCTCTTTTAGAAACTTACTTGGCTAATTAGTTTTGCATAAAATTAGCTTATCTAAACCTAAAGCATGTACCGAGAGTACTATAATAGTGTTTTCTGTACTTCGCACAATGTTTGAAAATTATTCTAAAAGTCTACTGCTTTACAAAATAGTTGTAGAGGTTGCGTGATTGCGGCCAATTTCTTTCCGGTGTCTTTACGTTTGACTTGGCCAGTTCTTAACCAAAATTAACTTACTTGACAAAAATACTAATTTTTTAAAACGCTTCGATTTCGATGAGACTTTTTTGGGCGCTTTGCTACACTGTGTTTCAGTTTCAAGGCCAATTACGATCCAAGAGACAAGAAAAGAAAGGGATTCTTCAAAGATAGACGGGGAATTTTATCAATCTGCTACCACTGCAGTGGCTTCCTGATCATGTGAAACATGAGGTGGATACAAATGAGAATCTTTAGATATTCCACTAACGTTACTCTATTGCTTCAGAAAGCCAAGATAAAGAATTTACTAGAAAATAGACTAGGCGATCGTGAAATACTGCACCATAATTTCACAATTCACAAGTTTTAATTTTCACTATAAAGAAAATTCTTCAAAGTTTCTTTTTCCTTTTCCACTTTTTTGATGAGTCAGCAATGTCAATTTTACATTCAAAATAGAGACCAGCTTCCTTTACATACCAGTCAAGCAAAGATGACACAGATAACTTTCAAATTCAAATTGAGACTTATCTGGAGACTTTAGGACCAAGTAGCATTTTCTCAAGATGAGAGCTAATGGGATAAGTTTGGAAAACGAAGGGGATTGGAGTGGGCCCATAATAGGAGTCCCAAGGGACATAAATCTAGATAAATCTAGATACGCGCATCTCTAAGAACTAATCTAAGGATTCTCACAAATACTTTGTTGCCAATCGGCTTACTTAGTATTGTGATCATAATCATAATAAGATGATGCTAATAAACTTTCGCAAGAGTCTCGAGACTCGAGAGTCGAGACTCTTAGAAAATCAATAGTGAATAATCTCTCTGGGGAATGAAGCTCAAATTATTGCCTAAGTGTGAACATTAAAGCTGTGGGGAATGTCCACCGCTCAACATTGGTCCGTCCATCAAAGCCTCGCTGAACGAGTTGCACGACTGCAGATTGATGTTCGGACAGAGCCTTATTGATGCTTCGCCTCCAGGCCCTCTTATTGAGAGTATTGTAGGTATCGGTGAGGTACCAGAGCTTTTCCATCGTCGTATTGCGAGTCACCTCCATTTCCATAAGAGTGGGATCTTCAACTTCCGTTTCAATAGCCTAAGGTATATACGAAGGTATCTTTCATAAAGCTTTCTATCCTTCAAGGACACTCTACAAAGCCAATGGAGCATGAAAAAATAGGAAGGAAGAAAACTGAAGAGAAATGGGAAAGGAAATTCATACATGCAGATGGGTGGGCTGTGGTCATAATTCATACCGACTTCAACACTTTTAATTCATACTAACAATTCATAGTACGTACCATAGAGTCAACGTGCAATATTTTATTCGCCCATATTATATTATTAACCCAATTATGCAAATTATACCTAACCTAATCTTGGCTCTTTATCACTTAACCCCTGCGGGGAAATTTTAATTTCAAAAAAATTGTTGACGTTATATGTATTGTATGAAATAAAACTGTTGATGATAGGAAATAATCACGGTATGAATTCTGACGCAATCCTATGCAGGTAGGTGTGGGTGGTGCACATCTTTCAAAATTCAAAGATGAATGGGAAAAGTTTGGCTTTTTTCAGGGATGTTTTTCCAGATGGTTTTCAATAGTGGGCTTGGAACAAATAAGGATGGGGAAAATGACAAACCTGGAAAATGGAAGCACCAACAATAGTAAAGCAAACCACAACTGCTCCAACACCCACTTGGGTGAAAAGAAACTCAATCATCTTTCTGACACAGTTCTTGAACATTTTCACTTTGTCCTCACTGGAGTTAGAGGATCCCTTTGATCTTAAAGAACTTCTTCCCAAGGGCTCCACCCGCGACGACCGAGAACGGAGCGTTAGATTCCTTTGCCGGTCTAATTTAGGATGATGCTGATTCATGATTCCGCTACTGAAAGAAATCTTCAATTCTAGTTGGTAATCTACGGTAAAAGTGAAATATTACCTGGCAGTGGTGCTTTGGTAAGACAACCGGCTCATCTTACGACCACTGGACAATTCCGCCATCATTTTGAAACCTTTTTTTATTTCCCCTAGAACCGTGAAAAATATTTTTCTTTAGCTAAAAAAAGTCCTGAAAGTGCAAAAAGAAAAGATTGGGCTAAGCTACCACTGCCGCTACTGCGATATTCAACTTTTGGTGCATTAGAGAGCTAGAAAATCTGAAAACTGTCCAATTGAGAGAAAGTCACAGTAGTTGCAGTAGCAAAGAAAGTGGGCCCTTCGAAGCAGGATCGAGGTGGCAGACCAAAGGAAAGCCCTTCATCCAAGGCCATAAATTTGGAAAGCAACAGGCCTCTCTCTCAATTTCATCCTACCCTTCAAGTCTTCATATAATTCCTTTTGAAAAAGCAATTTTCATACGGATAGAGCTTTCACTTTCTATCTTCTACTTTGCTCTGAGGGCATTTTTCAAGCTAGACTTTGATGATGACAAGGAGTTCCGCAGCAAGTGGGTTTTAGGTCAAACCCTTGAGTTATGGGAGAGATGTCAGAAACCATCTACGTTGAGGAGATTCTGGGGATTTCGATTTTGAGGGAGATGATCAAGAAAGCGTTCAGCGCATGAAATATGCAGACAAAGAACCAAGGAGCACAATATCTAAAAATCACCAAAAAATGGTCTTGTTTTTGGATTTTCAAACATTTAAACATTGTAATAGTACATCAGATCGAGCCTAACTCAGATCCCTTGACAATATTCTACTTTACGGATGAATATTTTAGTTTTATTTTAACCACACTAAAAACTGTGAAATGAACATACATTTTCGCAATTTTTGCGGTCCGTTAGATGCTAATCGTCTTTAGAAACTTTCTTATGCCTCACTTCTTGTGAGTAATTAGACAAGGACACAAATCTGCGCGTGGCAATTTTTTTTCTGCACATGTGATGAAATCTAATCTGGATTCCGCACAAATATTTGCTTTGAGTTAGCTGGATGGGGAAAAGCATTTTGCAACCACAGGAAATCCTACTTTTCAACGTAAGAAAAATGCATTGGAAAGAGATGATGAGGTGATGGTTATGACAGGCTACAAAAAATTAAATAAGATTTAAGAAACACCATCTGCTTTCTAAAATATGGCAGTTATGTGAGAAATATGTGCTGAATGAAGGATGAGTACCTGTGGGAGTGTGGGTAGTAACATTTTTGCACAAAATTCCTGGTCTTCAATTAAGAATTGCAATTGAAAAAACTTTCAGCTTTCCAATCTCATATTTCCATTTCTATGAGACATTTGTGCGTCGCGCACAGTATTTGAAAATCCCCACGTTAGGGACCTAAATAAGTACGGCTACCGAGTAGCACGGATTACAGGATGATGCCACTCATCCCAGCCTAAACATGTGTCTGCCCTTGCGGAGCATCGGACTCGAACCCTCAACCTCACGGTTTGAGAGTCATATGAGTNTTGCGGAGCATCGGACTCGAACCCTCAACCTTTCGGTTTGAGAGTCACATGAGTCGACGCCTTTACCTGCTAGGCCACATCCTACATGTCAAAAAGGTAATCTATGATACTTTGTAATTAGACTTTTTGGGTGATTTTCAAACATTGTGTGGTGTGGAAAGTGCAGCTGTCTTAGACATAAGTGTCACTGCATCGATCGTACTATAGTAAAGTGCATGAAGTGCAGAAGATAGTCTATGATAAATTATTCATACATACTTCTATTTTCTAAATATGAAGCTGAAAACGAAAAAAAATACCCCACTTTTTCCCTTGACAAAAGACTTCTGGTGTGCTTGATTTATGAGAAGCTCTTGAAAAACTTTCTTCATTAAGAGTAGTCGAGTCATAAACTCATAGCACCAGTTTCAGACTTCTTTTAGTGTCACTTAAGAAAACTTCATTGAATATTCTTTTCAAGTTGTAACAGAATATGTCGATATCGACAAGTCGTGGGTCTAATGCGCTTTTTATTGTAATTCCAGTCAAGTCTTTTATCAAAAGTACATTTTCATACATAACGGTTAGCAGAAGCTTTTACCGATATTATTCCATAATGAAGTGATTTTCAATACTTTGAGGAAACAGAACGTGAAATGTTCTGTCAGTTTGCAAAATTGCAAATGTAGTCAGAGGTCATTGATGGATCAGTCTAATGGTTACGACCTTGCATAGTAATTCTAGTGTCTCACAAAACTTTTGATGGTGATGGAAATGCATTTTGGTACATAGTAAAACTCCTGATGAAGAAATTGGGAACCTTCAAAAAATGTTCACAGTGTTTGGAAATCGCTCAAATTGTCTGAACTAACATTTTTGGCGCAATGATTCAAATAAGACATTTTTGTACACTTTAAAAAAAACTGTGAGTCGGTTGATAAATTTTGCCTTCCCAACTTTTACTATTGTTCGTAGATCTCCTTGAGGCCGCTTACTATGTTTTGACAACAACAACAAAGAAAGTCCTAAGAAGAAGGCAGGTGTGTTTGTAAGCTACCGGCTAGCTCTCCTCACATACAAAGTCCATAAACTTGAGATTTGAGGCGAAGCAAAGAATTAATGAATTCTGGAAGCCGGAGAAGTAGGGCCACCAAGCAAAATCAAGAAGAAGGCCCACTTCTTAGGCTCCTCTACTTCATAAGGCGAGAAGAAGAAGCTTTCAACACTGATCAATACTTTCCTCTCACTCCCTGAAGTAGTAGTATGCGCAAGAGCAAGTAGAACCGAGGGCTTTTTGATGTAGTAGTACTACTGTTCCATTGCTAAGTGTTGACGAGGAGACTGCAAATTGCATGTATAGAAAGATTAGTAGGCCTTGAAGCCCTAACTCAGCTCTCTCTCTCTCCTCGCTCATGTGACATTCTTTTATTCCTTTTTATGCCTTTTATGAATAGAGGCCGTTCATTTTCACAGTATATCATCAGATTAGTCTAAAGCGGAGAGAGGGAGGCCCGAAGGGTCGACCGAGCGAAGCGTTTTGAACTTTTTCTTTGTCAATTGGTCAAGTCAAACGTAAAAAATCCGGAAATATATCTGCTATAAAAACCAAACCTCTCAACTACCTGCGCCTCGGCACCCTAAAAAAGGTTTTTGCTAAACGCCATCTAACCATTATTATTTCTTATGAAAAGCAACTGCATTAGGCTTAGTCAATTTGAAAGTTTTTCTAACAATAATGCAAGGGGAAGGAATCACGAGTCATAAAAGGCAAAAGAAGAGGAAAGTTTTAAAGGGCATTCCGACAATTTTCATTTGCTCTCCTCACACAGAGAGCAAAGTAAAGCACTTTTGAAAATTGTAGAAGAAAAGTGTCCGTAGGCACTAGGCACACATATATAGTACACACTACACAGAAGACATCTGTTGAAGCAGCTTCTTTCTTCTTCTTCTCAACTCAACTTTTTTTCCATCCCTACTACTGTCAGATTTGAAAGAATCTGAGCAAGCAAGCGCCCAAAAGTTTCTTAGACGAAAATGTTACCGTCATTTCCTTTCTTGCTGCTCCTTCATTTCACTAAAAGCAAGCGTTCAAACCTCAAGTTTCGTCTTCTTAGCGTAGCTAGAATGAGCATTTCTACCATTTTAAAGCTGATTTGGGTTTCCTGCTTGGAAATAGAACTAAATTCAAAGACGACGCGACGATTCAGAGTGACTGACTACTGACACATTTGAAGATATTCAGCACATGACACAAGAAGTCTAGGCTTTGGAAAGCTTTCTTGCTCAACAAAGTTGATGCCTTCCCCTTCTCTGAAATGATGTGTGAAGAATCATACGTTTTTTAAAACAAGACTGAAAATTTTTTTTCCCTCGATGGGATTCCAACCCTCAATGTCTGGCTTAACATTCATAATGTATGCTTATGCAAATGCAAAGTATACATACACTATACAGACATTTGAGTAAAGCAGTACGTTTTTCCCCAAAAATGTAGTAGAGGTATTTCCAGGGCTTTTGAAGAGCTTATCGGTCTGTATTTGGAAGTAACTGTATGTATGGAAAAAATCTATTGGATGGGTCCTCTGCTGCCTCATCCCTACCTCGTTTCTTCCAGCTTCCAACTCTGCTTTGACTTCAATCCTTTTCAGAATTGAATAGGAAAATTGAAGAGAAAAATGCATGTGCGAGAGCGAGGCAAATCTTGCCTGCATTGACATTTTTGCCAATTATTTTGTACCCAATTTAGTCTGTAAAAAATCCCCTTTTGTCTCTATTCTATTTTGAACTTTTGATACCTAATCCTCTCCAGACTCAGTCTCAAGAAATGCAATTCTTTTGCGATAAAATAGGTCGAAAGTTTTTGGGGAAAACGCAGGGTAGGCAACCACCCAACTTTGGAAAGGGCATCATTAAAAGTGCAACGAGATATGACAAAGTTCCCCTGTCTCAATTTCTTCTTTTGCTAGAGAAGAAGAAGAATCGTTGTTAGTGAATCTTTTCTTGTTGCAACTTTCCTTCCTGGCAATCTAAAAAGTAAGTGTGTGCAAAAAAGTAGAGTTTAAAAAAGTCGTTATTTTGTTCTCTTTTGTTGTTGTTTGGAGCACTTATAAGTGTAGTATAGTAGTAGAAAGCTCAAAGAATAGGAGAACAAGCATAGGAAAAAAATGAAAGCCTTTGACAAAACTCATTTATGAATGTCATTGCAGACATAAAAGTGTAGAAACAAACCGTTTCTCTCTAGATTTTCTGAAGTGCAACACATTTTTCAAGATTGCTTTTCGTCAGCATTGTCATGTAACCCCAAAGTGTAATTGATGGATTCTCTTATTGTAACATTAGGGGTAGCGGGGTGTCAACGATGTAGCTTGAAATCTACGTCATTTATAGGATTAGCAAATTCGTAAAATCTCGGTACACGAACAACACGTTCAGTGAACTACGATATTACATAGTTCAAGTGTTAGACAGGGTGCATGCATTGCAAAGCAAAAATGAAAGTAATAAAAACGTCACATTCTTCATACATCTCCCAAGAAAGTCAAAAGTCAGACTTCATTATTGAGCTTTCAACTGCAATTTGCAAACAGTTAACAGAGCTGCACCTGTATCATATTTTCTTCAAGTACTGCAAATTCCTGCGCACAAATTGACCCTTAAAGGTCAAAACTAAAATTCAGTATCTTGCAGATGCAGACTTAGTACATTAAAAAAAGTCTTTCTACCACTAAGCTCATCTTTCTTCACAGCTATAAAAAATCTAGGACAGCCTTACAACATGTGAGGGAGGAGGAGAAGAAGAAGAAGCAAAATATCCATGTGTGCGACAAAAGTGTCACAGGACTGAAAAAAAAAAAAAACTTTGAAAGTTTTGCTCTCAGTGCAAGAAAGAAAATCCTTTCTTTATTCTTTGCTAGCTCGGCTTCGTTCTTCTTCCACAAATTTTTGAACTTTTACGATAAGCTTCACATAAAAATCACACTTTATCTTTGAGGAGAGAAGATGCGGCTAAAGCAGCCCCAGCAGCAGCTCAGAGAATAGAAGAGAGACTTATTTTGTGAATTACTGTCGCCGGAATTGGAGCGTTGCCCTCTCTCTCTCTCACAGAGTTAAAATGACATCTGAAGCGGCTGCTTGTGGTGAAAGATTTTTCCTCCCTCTCTTACTTAGACTTCATATCTCGTTGCCTACAGTTTAAAAGCAATCTGGAGTACCCTAAAAACTAAACTAAAAAGTGCTAAATGTGTGGCAAAAGTCCCACAAAATGTAGGCAATATATTTTTCGTCAAATTGAAATGTCATATGTCGTAGGTAACCGAAATGCCAGTAATTATAAAACAAGAAAGCGCGGTGTCATGGAATGTAGTAAAAATGCAGTTTGAACGAGAGTAAACAAACAAGAGCGGAAAGGTGCAAAAACCTTACAAAAACAACTTCAAAGAGACTTTGCAACAATGCAAAGTGAGATAGACAACTAAAAACAAAAGAACAATTTCTCTTTATTTTTTTCTATTTTGCAAATTGCACAACAAAAAGGCAAGCAAGCGTTGGCAAGAAAATCCAAGAGCAAGAAACCTCTCTGTCACTCTGGCTTTGGACTTTTGTAGTCCATTAACCTACTTTTGACCTTTTTTTGACAAAAGAACCTTTAGAAATAAGTGCTAATCCAAAGTTCGCGCTTGACCTAAATTGACGCATCTGGGTCATCATTCAATTATAACCTGGGTCTGACAAAGTCCTTTTGAGGACTCTCATTTCAGTCTTTCAGTGATTTTGAAAATATTTTTAAGGCTTTGAACCAAGTTTTAGTTTTATCAGTTATATTGAATCCAACTGAATGATGGTCAATGGTGCTTTCTAAATCGCAATAGTTCAATGGTTTGAACAGAAGAGATGAAAAGGGCCTTTTCATCTCTGAGTGAGGCCTGAGCTTTTCAGCAGCACATGGCCATGATCCATCCAAAATAATTACTTTGATGCTGCTGATAGCATTAGTGACTCTCCTGGGAGGATTATGAAGCTTGCTACTACTACGCAAAGATTCATTTACGTTTTATTACATCTCAAAGGGGGCATTGTGATGGTGAAAGCACCACCACCATCAGAAGAATCTCATTACCTTACTTTCTTGATTATCCTTCCTCCATTCTTCTTAGTTCTTGTCAATGAGTTGAGACTTCAGAATGAAAGTTCACACAACATCTTGACGAAAGTTGATCTCGCCAGCTACTAAAGTACAGGAGGAGGAGGAGGACAAGCACACCTAAGCAAAAAGCATTACGACGCAGGAGTCGCCGTCGATGTAGTACACAGTGTTTAAAAAAATCAACAAAAATGTTTCATTTGAATTTTTGCATTAGAAAATGGCCAATGCAATGTTGCTCTGATTTTAGGTGCAGAACTTTAAATATTTTATTTTGATTCCCTCGTATTACTTTAATGTAAATCGAGACTTTTTTTTTAGTGATTTTCAAACAGTGTGAAAGTAACGCAAGCAGTTTTGCTAAAACTGTCCTGCACACTAAGTCAAAAGCACAAATGGTGCTGGGAAATGGTCCACAAACATTTTAGCAGCTTTTAAAAGCTTTTTCAGCCCTTCTCCTGACAAAGACTACTATTGCTGCTGGTGAAAAGTAAAAGTGGCTGAGCTGTCTCCATTTTGCCCAAGGGAACCTCAGCTCTAGCAAAGCAGGTCCCTTTTGAGGGAAGCCTTTCTTTAAAATGAAAACTTATGTCACAACAGCAATCTCAATTCCCAGAATTACGAAGGGCATTTCCACGCATTGTTTGAGACTTTTTTTTGTAATTTTTAATTACTGTGATTTCGAGCAACAATACAATATAAAAGACAGGAAATCCGTTTGATAAAAAACCGTTTATTCATTATCACAACTAATTTTTGCTTGAGGACGTGAACATGAAGGTGATTTTTTCGGTTTGTCTCCTTTTGTGGGTTTGTACCTTTGGTACTGATGCTACCGTTTACGGTATCTCTACAAAGACTTGTTCAGGTTCTGCCGAACTAGAGTCTTATCATGGATCGAGACCTCGAACTATTTACAATCTGAAGCAAAATGGACTGACAGACGCCATTGCAACCAGTAGGATGTTCACTCCTCCAGGACGCTTAATGCCGACTATTCTGAGAGTGACTGGAAACTGTTGCTGGGAGTTGTATCAAAGGTATTTTCGTTTGTTTTATAAAAGTTTTACGTATCACCTATTCTCGTTTTTTTTAGAGCCAATTATCGCGGATCCAGAAAAGCGATCAGAGGCAATGGCGTAGTCAGGGATTTCATTCCCAAGTCAATGATGGTAGACGTATGTGGTCGTCACCTTTGATTAAACTTTAAAAACTCGCCAAAAATACTATTTTAAAAAAGCATGATTTTCAAACATTATGATATGTATTGTATATACCAATGAAAATAAAGTAAAAACTATTATGATTTCTAAGGTGAGAGTATATGCATGAATGGTCTATGTGCCAGACAGAATATAGTTAATCATACAGCAATCTAATACGTAAAGTGCTGAAGCAACATCCTCGATAGGTCTATTAACTAGAGCCATCCATTTTCTGGATCGTTGAGATGAGATGATAACGCTTCTGTACTACTGCCTCCTCTTTTTAGATGGAAAGTGCGAGCGAGAGGCTTAGAGCAAAATCCTTTGATTTATTCAAGGCATTCTAAACTTGACAGCATCAGCAACCAGCTACAGGGTGTCCAGACATGCAAAAGTTAGGTTATGAGGTGATTTTCAGCTCGCCTGCTTCGTTAAAAATTCCCTCAAACAACTTCAACTAACTTTCATCAGCTTTAGAATACTGTTCAGTACAATATTCCGAACTTGTTTGGACACCCTGTAGCTACTGATGCAAGTAAAATTGGCCGATTTAACGTATTTTTGTGTTGTGCGTGTGTCATAATGCAGCTCTAAGCGCGACTACTTTCATAGCTCATTCCACGTCATATTTGTCAAATAATGAAGCGCGCTCTTGACAAGTAAAGGACACATAATCCGTCTTCGGGAGTAGCTTTTCAGTGTGCCTAAATGTCTCAGCATGCACGAAAAAAGAAGTACATGTATTAGAGGATAGATGCCAAGCATCGCTGTTTTCAAAACCTACGCTCATTATGCGCAAAAATCGCACCTCATTACACACTTTGTATGCCTCTTCACACGAGACAAAAAACATTTCTTTTGTTTCAAAAAGGACAATTCTCTCCATCCGGGGCAACCCGAGCATCAAAAAGCTCCAAAAATATCATGAAACAAATTTTGCTGCTTATCAAAATACATCTAGGAGGCGTAGTGAAGAGTAGTATTCTCAATTTCAAACCTCATTATAAACTTGACAGCTCACGAGGTCACAAAAGATATGTGGGAAGAAGAAGAAGGAACAAAAAGTAGAAGAAAGCCACTAAACGAACTTTTTAGTCTTCTTGCTGCACTTCTAAGTCGAAATTCAATTTTATTCAGTGCAAAAAGAACAATCTACTTGATGAGATTTTTGCCGGCCTTTAATGGCCTAAATCAGTTTCCTTGTGCGTCGTCGTAGTAACCTTAAACGAACCCACATCTATCCCGTGCAGCAAAGCACCACCATGCACCATATACCTGTGTCTATAAAGACATAACAGTGCCATGACCGCCATCTTGTTTTGAAAATCAGCTGACTTTTCCAAATTGAACTTTAAAATTATGTTTGATAGATACACTCTCACCTTGGCCACCTTCGGCAGCCTTCAGTGAGAGACCTCCGGCGGTTGCTCGCAACGCTCGCTAAAAATGGCGATTATGGCACTAATCAGTCTGTGTTTTAAGCAGGAACCCTTTTTTAGTGCACTTTGCATCATCTATATGCCTGCTCCTCGCGAAAATGCATTTGCTTCTATTCGCTTGGGGTTTTTTGTCGACAAAGGAAGAACCCTCTGTGGCTGAGGGCGGTAACAGTGAAAAAAGCTGGACAAATAGAAGAGGTCTTCTTCAAGACCGCCAGAAATCAGAAGGAGGAGGATTCGCAGCTAGGCATCCTTTCTGTCGCTAGGTCCTCACCGTGTCGCATCAATTAGGGTCAATTTGGAAAGCTTTGCCTTTGTGCATTACCTGCTGCTGCATAAAGCTTAGTGGACTAGAAGGATACTGCATTAGAGAGAAACCAGTTGATTAAAAGGATAAAATCACTCTGACAGCAGATTGACCCTAATGGAGTCGACACGTCATTGCAGATGTTTTAATTTTCGCGCCCAAAAACACTGTGTTTCACTGTGTTTTCTGTCTTTGAC
Organism: Oithona nana; assembly: GCA_900157175.1. Taxonomy (NCBI): domain Eukaryota; kingdom Metazoa; phylum Arthropoda; class Copepoda; order Cyclopoida; family Oithonidae; genus Oithona; species Oithona nana. The sequence goes on from LT727933.1 coordinate 118,787, forward strand.
ACGAGAATCCTTTGGTGGTAGTTTCAATAATTTTTAATGCAACGAGGCTGAGAACAAAGCTGCTTTCTAACTTTCTTCTGCATTCAGAGTGAAAGTGGTTTAGTCTGGTTGCAGTTTTAGTTGATATACTCTTTTCTCCAGCCGTGTGTAAGGCTTTGTGCCTGTGGTATAGAGTTGGAGAGGAGCACAGCAGCGCAGTAGCAGCAGCAGAGCACCACCAGAGAATCGATTGCACCATTTCCGTTGCTACAGAAGAGGAGGAGGAGGCCTTCCTTTAGAAAACGAAGATGTAGATTGTGAATCCCTTCCGAAACACAAAAGCATTAAACTTTGCGAACTTAACTTGCAATGTATTAGGAAAAATACCCAAAATGTCCAACAATCTTGTAAAATGAGACGTTTTGACTTTTGAGTTGCCTTTCAACTTATACTGTGGTGTGTGTGGCTTTTTTTGAAAAAGAAAAACTTCTTGATTGATATTACAAGCCGGACATGGCCATAATTCAGTCTCGGAAACACTTTGCCTCCTCGTTTCTCTTTTTCCTTGGAAGATTCTTTTCTTATCTCTGTTCTCCTGGGTGATGTTCATTTTCTTTTTCTATTGTCTTTTGCCTTTGCCAGACAGCTTGCTTCTTTATCTCTGGGATGGAATGGGAAAATACTTTGGTTCTTCTCATATTAAAAAAAAAAGAAGAAGGCAGTAGGTCCTGCTTAATACATATTTGATGCTATAATAAATGTTCTTGGTTGAATGCACTGGGTACCACTACACCTACTTTTAGTGAGGGACCATAAAAAGGCCTTTCTACTTTTTCCCATCTGCCCAATCTCAACACCTACAGAAAATGGAGTGCCATTATCTGGTGATAATATCTAATGAATAAGTTCCCTTGGGAGTATAGTAAGACTAGACATTTAGAGCACTTTTTCAGAAACACAGATATCATAAGAGTGTAAGAAAAGTGTATTCTGGTGGTCTTATGTGGTCAGTTTACTGGGCAAATACCCACTTTTGGCACCCAACACAGATGCTGCCGTATCAGGAAAACAGTCCAAGGGTGGGTCTAATGATGTCACGTTGCCCATCTCATCTACATTGATGGGATAAGGCAAAAGGTGGACATCTGAATGTTGTGGCTCTTCGGCATTGTAAACCTCAGAAAATCCCTCTGCAATTTCCCTGACTGTTTCCATGCACCCATCAGATTCTGGACTCTGGAAAGCTTCATTGTGGCCACCCAAATGGGCAGCCCATAAAGCTTGCCTGAATGTATGGACATTTCCTCTGGGGTCACCTTGACTTTCAATGGTATGCTCTGGTTGAAAACCTCCAACTGCAATTTCTGTGTCCCTATTTCCACCAAGAGACCTTTCATTGATGTTGGCTGATCCAATAATGATGTATTCATCGTCAAAAAGGCTCATTTTGCAGTGAACATAAATGGGATGCCTGAGACTTTGTCTAATTTGGGCAGAAGGAGAATCTGGTGAAGGTTGAGGCAAATCTTCCGGAACTTCCTCTGGTGATTCACGTTTGGCCATGCAGAAAAATGCTAGAAGGTTTTTAGGATGAATGCCTGTTCCTTCAATAGCCTTTCCAATCTTGGAGTACATCATTTCCATGGTACGAAATTGCCAAAAGAGAATTTCTTGAATTGGTGCAGAGGCTGGATCACCTTCTGGGAACATGGGAATGACAATGTAACATTTGAAAGGCTCATTGGCTTTCACTTTCCTAATGATTTTTTCTGTAATTTCCATGGGGATGGTATGGTAGGCAGGATATGATGTGTCATCTTGCCAGGCATATGAGCTTCCTAAGAAATATTGGTTCTCCATGTAAATGAACCTTTGAGATGAACGTATTTGCTGTATCATACATTTCTGTATTCCATTATCTACTGGTCGACCTTGTTTGGAATGCAAGTGGCCTTGGTATTTGGGCTTCATCACACATGACTCTGAAGTTATGGACCTGAACAGTTGAACATTCCAGGATCCACCTTCATGTTCAAGACAAGTTGCTGGAGCATCAAATTCAAACTCATCCTCATCAAATTCATAGAGACGACTTTCTAAGTCATCTACTTGTCTACTCCATCTTTCTTCAAAGTTCTTTTTGATGTCTAAAGCTATTGGTCCTTCAATTTTGGCATGAATGTCATGCCATGGTTGCCTCGGTCCACTCTCTGGGGTAGAACCAATGGTAATGTTGTTGTAAAAATCTCCCTGATGTACTGTATTCAATGTGCTGAAAAGTGGAAATTCAGGAGTGTCATAACGTCCATCTGTGATGTCCAGTCCGCCAATAAATGCAATAATCTGCCTCTTTTCGCACTCATCATTCAATGCAGCATCACAAATGACAGTCTTTTGATGATGAGTATACATAGTGGATGCAACCTCATTTTCAGCCAAACTCCCACGTTTCTCTCTAGACACCAAAATACACTCCACAGCTGTATTTGCAAAATAATTTTTGGTTTCTTCATCATGGGTGCCAAGCACTCCACCTTCATTTCCGAAAAAGGACATCTTTTCATTCCATATCAAAATTAGTACTCTGACACCTTCATCTGCTTTGCGTTTTAGTAATTCTCCCACGTTGCTTAGACCCTCTGGGTCCTCTTCTCCTCTGAGTAAAGATATGCTTGTATAAACACTCCAACCAGTGATGTAGATGAACTTTTGAGCATTTTCTATATAAAGTTGGGGAAAATGGGAGTTTAAAATAAATTTTACTGATTTAAGCATTGAAATCAATTTACCTATTGCATCATACAGGTCTTTCCAAGCTCTTGTAGCTTCATAGGGACTTTCATCGGGATGAGTAATTCCTTCAAACTATCAAAAGAAAGGAAGATAGAATACTGCAGGCTTTGAAGATTAGAGCTCTATATATAGTATACCTGTGGTAATTGTGGTGTGTCAGCATCTTGATACATTACCATTCTACAGTTCTCCCTCATTGGAAAGTAGGTTTGCGTAACTTCCCTGGAACTTTCTTCTAGAGGAAAGAATTGCACAGAGAGTTCAATTTTTCCAGCTGGTTCCCCATCTTTAAAAGTGTCAAATTCTCCCTCAATCAATTGGGTTTCCAATAAATCCTGAGCATTGATTGATAACTCAGATACAAACTCAGATTTGACCATTTCTTTGTCATGGATTTCAATTTTCAAAACTGAGACATGATGACAAATATTGATGTCAAATTTTTCGTCCCAGACTGGATCAAGATTATTTGGAATGTATCTCGTTTTGAAGATGGAAGCTGAACCAAGTTTTCCAGTGACGTAAGCATCAGTGTAATCTTCAGAGGAAAAATTCCAAAAGAAAGTATCTGTATCTGGCAAATCTGATGCTCGTTTGATATGCACTTTCAATCTGCCATGTAGCAAAAAATGTTCAAAGCCCTCCTCTTCCATGTTCTTGCAAGTTGTCTTAACGAAAACTTGAAATAATTCAAGGTCGTCCTAAGCTTATCTTCAAAGTAAACAAGCAGATAAGAGAAATATTAACTGCATGAAATATTTGTACAGTATCCCAAAAAAAAACATTGCAAATAAATGAGTCAAGCATAACAGAAAAATCGAATTAAAATCGTTGTAAATCGACTGGAATTTTCTTAAACATCATCTATCTACCCATTTTCATGTAACTTTTTATCATACCAGGAAGCTTTATTGCTTTTATTAGACCTAAAAAGTTTCCGTTCTACTCTTCGTCATCTTTAAAGTGGGCCATAACTTTTATTTTTGTGACTACTTTGCCTCCTCCTCTTGCTCCGCTCTTCTGTTGTATGCTATCGGCCTAAATCTTCATCAACGGATTTGCATAACAAACGTTGACGTTGTTTTGGCAGAAATAACGATCCCTCCTAGTAACAACGCTTCCCCTGTAATAATAATATTTCACTTTCAAGAGGAGGCAACCTTTCCTGCTTGCTTTCGAATTTGAAACCAATTTCAAAAACCTTTCAGACAAATAATGAGTTTCAAAGGATAAGAAAACGAACGAAGAAGAAAACTTTTGGTGTGGAGTGGTGTGGGTCTAGAATCTCAAATTTCCAAGTTGACAACACGAAAAGGGCTTTTGCCTGTCTGTCTCTACTTCTAGTTATACTGCAGCTGATGTCAGAGGAAGTTCACAAGTGTGTTTTGCACTCCTGTTCTCATGTCACCACCAAAAACTTTCCAAAAGTAAGATAAGTCAAGGCCAGTACCAAATAAATGCAGGATTCTCTCTGGGTTGAAAGTCTACTGAGGCTTTTTCCCTAAATAAGATAACCAGCATCATTTTCAACTTTGCTTCCATAAAGACTGATTAGTGCCATTTTACAAGGCCTGGCTCTAATCAGAAATTATACGAGCATCTGTTCTCAAGGGGCTGCTATGTTTCCTTGACATAAAAGACCAGTTGTCAGAAGATCAGTTGTCTTTCTATCGTTTCCTTAGAACATTTACATAGCAAAGGATAAGCTCTAAAAAGGTTCGTCGCACGCGCAATAAAAGATTGCCAATCTAGCAAAGCTTGTCGAGCCTAGCTTGTCTACATCTATTCAAATCTTTGCAGGATGTCGAACTTTCTTTGGCAAGAAAGTAATCAGTAGAAAAGTAGTAAAGTGCAAAATCCTTAACCATTATTAGTGGATGTGCTTTGGGGTCTAAATGGGCTTGCTCAAGCAGAGCATCAAAAGTGCGGGTGCCATGTTTCTAGCAAGTGGAAAGCGAGAGAGCTGATTAATTGTGAGGAAGCCTCTATGGACCACATCGTTTTACACCAACAGCATCACAGTGGTTGAAAAACATCCAAAATTGAATGGGCGTTAATTAGGAGAGGGCGTTAAAATAAGTAATGTACGGTAAGTTTTTGGCACTACTAAAAATTCAAAGTCCGTCAGCTGATTTATAGGCTTTGTACGAGTAAGTACTCCAAAATGGATTTATTCCGATTTTCCCTAGTCCCGAAAATACTCTCCTTCTGCTTGTGGACTTCAGAGTCCTGAGTCTTCTTCTCTCTTCTTTTTTGCCCACAGAGAAGTGTTGCTGTTGTGCACAGCAGCACCTCCAGCTCGGCAGGCACCTACAACTCAAGAGAGGAGCCGGCTTTCACTTCTCCCTTCGCCGTCGAAGTAGTTTTCTTCGGCCTTCACAGACGTCAGTTGTGGGAAACAAGTCCAAAGGTTGAGACCGACCACACTGTGCCTCTCTGCTGTCTAATTTTAAACTTTTTGAAGCTACATCTACCCGCAGCAGTTTGGAAATAATGGCATCTAGCTCAAATATTATTGTTAGAAAGTGAGAATTCCAGTGCACTAGTGGCAATGAAATGAAGACTTTACGACTTCTTGGCTCTTGGAAGGAAGAAGGTAAGACTCTAAGTTTTTTGTGTGTTCTTCTAAGGAGAACCACAGCTGCCTCCTCTTGTCTGCACATTAATATCGATATATTGTGCTACTTCTGCTGCTGCTCCTAAACTACTGGGTTCCAAGGATACATAGGATACACTAGAGTTGTCCTAAAACTTAGCCAAAAGCGTTTTATATTCTTTAGGTTCCTCTGCCAAAAAAACCATGAAAATAGTCATACTGAAGGAAGGTTTTCCTCAAATCATTTCAAAATGCAAAATCTGAGTGTTTGTAGGCAATGACATTACTGAATGGGAAATGCATTGATGGTGCATATTCAACCGTTACTCAAAATATTGATTGAACGGCGCTGCTTTGATTGTTGCATTACTACATAAAGAAAACGTGCAAAAATGTTTCATTCGATGCTTTAACAAGAATCTGAGTCAAAGTTCCTTGAAGAAAGGCAAAAGAAGGGCTATATAATGGAGGTCGTATATTCTTTTCGGGAGACTTGCCATATATAGATTCGATCTGACACTTTTTTCTATATTGAATAGCAGTGCATTTGTCACGGGAAATAACGATTTTGCAGCGGCGGTAGAGGCCGCTCTCCAAGCATCCTATCGACCATTTTTCCTGAAGTGCATCACTTTGACTCTATGGTTGACCCTTTTGTACACATGTGTGTCTTTTCAAAAAGAATACTATAGTGGTAGTCATTTGGCGCCCTTGGGACGGCAACAAGCAAGCTTTTCGCTTGGTGCACTTAACCAGTCAAATGGAAGTGTCCAGAATCTTGATGGACATAAGCAAGTGCAAAAAAGGCCTGTGGATGACGACCGATTTGAAGAGGGCAGTCAGTAGCAGCGTACGAGTACTCTTCTCGCACCGAACTTTTTTTAAAGGACTTTCCAAGTCCTATGCATTTTCTCTCTCCCATTTTCATGATGATTTTCTAAGGTTCTTTTTTATTAGAAATACTTGCGGTTTTGGTCTTCTTTATGTTATTCAGAAAATGATTTATTTGGCTGTCTTCTGTAGAGCGTCTAGGTCTACTAAAGGAAGGACGAATGGAATGCAATGGTGGTCCTACCACCAATATCAAGTCCTGTATATTCTAAGACTGTCACCTATTGCAGAACAGAGAGAAGGAAGGTGACCACAAAAATGCTTTCTAAAAAAAATGTAGGACACACAAAAGGTGCTGAAAAACAAAGATGCTGCTGATCCTGCTGAAAAAACAGAGAGATAATGAAATTGGCACACCAAGATATCTAATTAGTCAGCAAATTAACGTGCAGTATCTAAAAATAGTAAGGTTACTAAAAATACCTTCTTCCACTTTAGCGGTTATTCCCTATGCAGAGTTCGTGTTTTTTTACGCCGAGGAAAAAAATCGTCGGTGACATACTTTTCCTATATGTAGGAAAGAGACAATAATACTTTAATATTTTTTCTGCAGCTGCAATGTTTCCTACTTTTTCTTGATTAACTTTTGCCTTTGCTTTTTAACACTTGTTATTCACCTGGTGCTGTTGAGTCATGGCCTCGTCATTTATCAGCTGCGCTGTCCTCAGAAAATAACTGCAGCAGCGCAAACTGTCCGTCATATTTCCCTTCAAGGAAACGAAGAAGTAGAGGCTCAATATAAACAGCGGGCTATGGGAAAAAGGGGCGGCCATGACATTAAAAAAAGTAGAAGTAGGCACACGTAATAATATATCCAGCTATAAATAGCTGCCAAATCAAATAAAAAGGCCTGCTCCCTCTGTACAGGGTGCGTCAAAAGTTCCGGTCCACATCTTTATAGTAAAGTAAAGCATATCACTGAGCCGGAACTTTTGACGCACCCTGTATCGTGGTCTTAAAAGCCAGCACTGCAGGTTTTTCTTTTTGTCATAAAAGACTATTTTATGGCCTAAGTACTTAGGTTATTGCCTTCCTTTCAAAGTGTTTGACATTTTTGTCTGAATGATAACGAGGGGATTTGCCTTTTGTCTAAATCCTCATCTGAAAAGCCAAATGACTTGGAAGAAGTTGGAACACAAAATCTCATTTTCTACCAAATGAAATAAAGAAAAATGAATGCTTTTGAGGGCATTTGGCATGAAATTATTATTTTCATGTTTGCTTGGCAATTGGCAATGGCAATAGAAAGGCACATCTACGATGATTTCGCATGACTGATTTTTGGACCACTGTATTCTCTCTCTTTCTATGGCTTATAGATTACCAATCATCGTTCGTTCAGCAGCTCATCCTTGTGCAGCATCAGTACATAGTAGGCCTCTTCTCAGTTCTCAACAATGCCTTAGAGCTTTTGAATGGAACCTTTGCGTTTGTGTAGAGAGGAGGAGCCCCACAAAAGGGAGCTTTACTATGTTGTAATATTATTGGAAAATTACGTATTCATCTGTGCTGAAAGATCATGTGATGTGATGCTCTCCTCATCCTCCTCCACTCCACCATCCATGTTTACATTGTCACAAAGGAAGCAAGAGATTGGAGCTTTGAATGCATGGTGTTGCCAATTTTCCATGCTGACATGAATGTTGGAAAAAAAAAATCTGAAATTTGCTGGTAAACCAAGCAAAGTTTGGCCCTTTTGCTTCGATCAACTCGATTGTTTGAAAAGGCTGAATTACCCTAGCATGAAAAGAGAGCCTTTGGTTCTCAGGAATTGTGGAACATTAAAGCAAAAGTGAAATGCATCTTTGAAGTAGAATGGAAGAAAAGGTGCTGCTCAGCTACAAACGTTTTGCAAAATGAAAATGGAGAAAAATTTGTGAAAATGAAACTTGATTGAATATTTGAAAATGAGGCCACCAAAACATCAAAAGGCCACTGCAATTTTTGTTTGATCTCTTTTTTGGCTACATCATCCAGCCTTTGAGGTCAAAGCCCTTTTTACAAAAGAATAGAATAATATCTATGGACATTTTTCTCTGATGATTGCATGTTTGTTGGCAAGCTCTCTTTCTAGTTTTCCTTGATTTTTTATTCCGACTACTGACGTAGTGCAAGATAGAGTCATGATCCTTCCTTCAAGTACCAGAAGCTTGCTAATACAACAAAGGTTATGATAGCTTAACGAGAAAGCCATGAATCTTATTCATTCATTAGGTGTCTAATTAAGGATAGTATTGACCTTTCAATTACATATTTAGTTGGTAGCACAACCCATGAAAGATTTAGATTTTAGGCCATTGTCCTCAAGGGAGCCTAATTTGTATAGCTATCAATAAGTGAAAGCACCTGCTGGCTTTCTTAGCAAACTAAAAGTGCAACAAAGGGTGAACAAAACAGAATTCTGAGGAGAAAATGCAACTTTTCTTTCGCTGCCTTGTCTTTTCCCTATAGTTCTGGGACTTAGCACAGCAGAAGCAAGGCAAGAACTTTAGTGACAGGGAGTTGAGTGAAGTCTTCAGAGAAAGTATAGAAGAAAAGCAGAAGCCTTAAGAGGAGCTGAGAACTCAGCAGAGAGCTCAGAGGCCATCCAGAAGAAGAACAACTACTCGGCCTCTTCTGACCTCTTCTCATCAATATTTCAATGTGCTCTCCTCACAACTACTTCTTCTCTTGTCTCTTCCCACTACTTCTGTACTATAGTCCCTCTACATACACACATGTCGTTCCCCTAGACAAATAAAAGCCCAGACGAGAGATGCTTGCGGCTGCTTTACTTCGAAGGCATCGGTATGTGAAAGCACCCCTTCGCTGCTTCCTTCTTTTTCCTACTTTCCATTGCCACCTGACAAATGATTGAACATGACAATTTTTCAGAAGGAATAGTGTCACAGCAAAGCCATGATTACCCTACTATAGTACAAGTACAAACAAAAGCCTAAGAGGCGGCGAAGAGACCATTTGGGTCGGTCGGAAAGCATGGATGGAAGAAGTCGTGTATTACACTGTACAGCAATAATATTCTAACAGAATGTGTTGCCAGCTTGCACTTATTTAGCAATTAGTACACGACATGCAGCCTGCTTTCTTTTCTTTTCGACCCAACAAATTGGTACATACTATAAGAAGAGGAGGAAGAAGAATGACACAATTACATAACAAATACACACCAGTATAAAGAGAGCGATTAGTGCCAAGGACGCCAGTCTTGTTTTTGAAAATCAGCTGATGAGTCCAATTTGGATGACAATAATGGTAGGTCATGGCACTAATCAGTCTTTACTGAATCAGCCAAATTTGTATTACTACTAGGAAAAGCAACTACTCATCTGTAGCACTCAGCTAAATGCAGTAACTATATGTATAAAGGCCCTTGTGACTAAAGTATGAAGAATGGAACAATGTATACTTTCCACCAAGGAGGGGTCTATCAAGCCCTTAAGCGGAAGGCTCTATTCTGTCAGTAATGAACCTGTATCGACGGTTCTAATAAGCCTTAGGGAATGCATCTATACAGAATTATGCATTTTATCATAGTATGCGCTATAAGGAAATATTATCTGCCTAATAAACGAGCAGTAAGCAATATTTAGTCTAATCGAAATTTTTGTTGACTTCAAAGGTAGTTATTTGGGTTATCTTTAGGCCATCATGTAATGTTGTAAATCTTGGCCATCTTACCAATCTTTCCAATTCTATGAAATGGCCTTGGTTTGCAATAAAATGCTATCAGTACAAAAATCAAGCTGCTGTCTGCCTCTTATAAGAGGCTTATAAAAGTGCATTCTTGTGGCCTGTGATAGGCCTCTTAACCGAGGAGCAGAGAAAAGCAATAGCAGACAACAACTTCAAGCCTTGTTGGTTTTCTCTTTAAGAATAATAAAAAAATTCTGACATGTCCATTAAAATTTTTTATTTTCACCAGGCTTTTTGACGTCATGGATGCAATTAAAGAGAGAACGCCTGCAGGGGACATCTACCTTTTAGAAAGTCATCCATCAAAGCTTGAATAGTAAGGGCATTACATTCATTTGGAGAAAGGGCAGGATTTACTGGAAAATCCAGAAGAAGAGCTGGAAATCCCTTGAGAGGAGGAGGAAGTAAAAAAGGCATCAGCAGCAGAAGAAGCAATGGTATGCACTATGCATACAGATTATTCCTAAGGTTCTGCCTCCTTAGTTCATCAATAATACATGTACTAGTAGGCCACTAAGTTGCCCTCGACCTTGGATGAGCAACAAATACTGATATATCAGCAGAAATTCTTAGAGTAAGCAAATAATGTAGTCAGAAAAAAGTCCTTTCTCTTCCTTGTTTATGCATACCATTTTGCGTAGGGCAATTATGCTACACACATTTATATGCATGGACAACCATGTGTATGCATGTTGCATAATGCATCTCAATCTTGCATGTTAAAATGTGGTGGCCTTGGTACGTGTAAATGGAAAACACCTGTGACGATGAAAGATTGAGTGTAAAATGCAATGAGAGGAAATTTGATCGATTGGGTACAAAAATGCTGAGAGTAGCAATAAATGAAGAAAGCACTCATCCTTCATTCTTCTTACCCTCTCATTTTTAACCTCGAATTTGGCAGGTCTTTTGTCATCTTCGCACCATGTTCAACAGGATGAAGGAAACTTTTCATGACCTTAACCATTATCTATATTTGAAGTAGAAAAGAAGGCAGAGGTGAACATGTGTCAACGGCCGCACGAAATATTGGAATTTTTCACCTTATGTACTATATGTACTATGTATTTCAACAGTACTTTTTGCCTGTCATCTTGACAGTACAATAAAGTACTTGCCTTTGCTTGTGCAGTATACATAGTGTTGACTAGGCACTACCAAATAGGCATACAATAGCTGTCAAAAAAGGACTCAGCAGGACATCTAGCCATTTGAAAAAGGAAATGTCGTGTATCTACAACTACCTAGATGACGCTTTGCTTTGAACACTAGCACCTTGCCTTGCATTTCAAAGATGACTTTCACTTTTCCTTTAATGTTCCACTATTCCTCAGAAGTCAGAACCAAAGGCTCTCTTTTCATGCTCAGATAATCCAGCCTTTTCAAGCGATCGAATTGATCGAAGCAAAAGGGCCAAAGTTGGCTTGGCTTACCAATGATTCGTTTCAAAACTTGAGAAGAACCAATTGTTCAATCCAAAGTTGATTCATCTGTTACAGTATGCCTAGTTAAAATCATATTGAGTTAGTAAGGAGAAGGACTAAGGAAGAAACAGAGGCGTTTAAAAGACACGAACCATTTACTATCCCTTTGCACAGTGCACACCACGACCAACCATTGTTGCCAGACTTTTTCTTCCCTCTTCTTTTGTTTGTTTGTGTGACCAGTAATCGGTTTGTGTTGTTGTCGAGGAAGGAAAAGAGAAGAAGGAAAAAAAAGCTTGACTTGAACATAACTCACTTTGCTACACAACAATTTGCAGCTGTGTTCCAACAACTTCCAGACGTCCATTTTCTCAAGTCTAATGCGTAGAGCTGGACCTACTATCGTTATTCTAAAATGCTATTGAAGGTTGAGAAGACCGTCGAATGGACAGTGCAAATGCTAGAACTGGAAACGACGCTTGGAAACGAACAAACACTGAAAAGCACGATGAAAAACCCTCATTGTGGCCATCTGACCTTTCAACTTACCCACTCAGTTCTCCTCGTTCCAAAAAAAGAAGGCCAGACTAGGGGGAAAAACTGCTACAGTCAACACATAAACGTGGCTCCCAAAGGATTCTGGCAACTTTCAGAGGAATAAAATGCTAACAAAGACCAAGAGGTCAAAACAAGCTATTTTGGGGTGACATAATGTTTCCCAAGGGACTTAGAAAGCAGCTGATGTACATAGTCTTATAGCACGAAAAGTAGCCTAGATTGTAATGGACATCAAAGTCAAAAGTGTGGTGGGTGGGACGGAAAGCCTTGATAGATGCTGACATGTTCCCTGAACTTTTGTGAAGATGTCTCTTTTTAGCTCTTCTTATCCTAGACCTACTGCTCTATGCTGAAAGGTCTGCTTTGGAAGTTGGCCGTCAAGGTTGTGACTCTGTAGGAGTAGTCTTCATCAAATTAAGTAAGACGTTTTCCCCCCACTATCGTCTTGATTCTTGAATGAATAGTCCTTTTCTTTTGGGTCTTCCATATCCAAATATGTCCATAATGTATTCAAGTGTATCGAGCTTCTTCAAAAGAAAGCCAATTTTCAAATCAATCTTATCGGAAAGATTGATAGTGAAATGCACTGAAATGTAAATTCAATTATCTTTCTCATAAATCAGGATGTATACAATTCGTGATGATTTAAGAAAGTGTCTCCAAAACGATGTAGTACCAGATTGATCTGCCCAGAAAAAAATCCGCCAAGAATAAATCTTGTGAAAGGCTCTCTGCTATTGGTAGCTAGGCTTACTATACTGCTGCCCTTGGCTATACTCGTCTTCTTCTCAAAGAATTCATCAAGACGCTCTTCTTCTCTTAGGCAAAAACTTTCCAATGTCCTGATTCCATTACCTTCTTGTAAGAGGCCAAATAGAATTCATTGGTTGAGCATCTGCACCACAAATGCAAACATCGAAAAAGATTGGCAGAATCAGCTGATTTTAAAACAAAATGGCGCTCAAGACACTTTTTATTCTTTATAGATGAAAGATATGTATAAGAAATCGTGGAAATGACCTTGCTTGCACAATCTGTTTTGCTAAAAAGTTTTTTATGATTTGCTTTTCTAGTCATTGGCACGCTTTCTCAGCTCCTAATGCTTCTTGAAGGCACCACATGGTCTTACATGGAACATAATAATGTGCTGCCCTATTGTGTGCCTTACATCTGACAAAATGAAACTTTCTAAGTCACAAAAGAAAGAAAGTTTCACATAGCAACTAACTACGATTTTTCATCTTAGCAGCTTGCTAGAAATCAATAAAAGAAGCATCATGGTGGAAATGATGAAACATAAAGTTAATATCCTGCTGTATTATTGCACTTAGATACAGACAATACAGACTTATAGCTTGATACTTGTGTCTTGAAAAAGGCATACCTTCTTTCTGCTACAATAGCTCTTGTAGAGTTGTATTAATATATTGTGTTTACACTTACTATACTTAGGTACATACACACTACCCAGGCTCATAATATGTATGGTATGTGTATATGTATTTAATACATTGTATTATGTAAAGTACTATGCATACATTTATGGTTCATGCATTCCTTTACTTGGGCCCTAGGTAAGTAGGTGTCCAAATTCAATTTTGTGGGTCAAATACATTCAAGCTTGTATTACAAGCCTTCCTCTCAAGCTCCTTCTCATTAAATATAGCCTGAGGTGAAACTACTTTTCTGGGGCTCTTTCTGGAAGCTAAACACGTCACATTCTCTCTCAAAAAAATGAAGATTTATAGACCTCCTACAAAAAAGTACACAGCACCATCTTGATTGCAATCAAAGAAGAAAATGAGAAAAACACTCTTGAGTCTTGAAGTCTGGAAGTAAATGTATTGACATTCATTGTTTGAAGATACAAATAATTGATATCTTCTTTTGTGTGAAGGTAAATACATTAAAAATACACTTTTGTCAAGTGCATTACATTGTCAGTACCGAAAACCAAAAAACATATTTTTGAAGACTAAAAAGACAAAAAGACTGTATTTCTTATAATTAAAACACCATCTAGCAAATATTCTTTCTTGTCAATTTCTATAGAATCCCTTTCACATCCTTGCTCCATGACCTTGACACTATGCAGGCAAGAAGAAGAAGGCCAAGATTAACTTTTTTGCCTCGTTCCGCTAGCAGATTTCGCTTTTGAGATATTTTTTTTCTCCTGTGTCTCATCTTCTCATCCTCCTTCTAAGACTTGTAATTCAGCCTGGCTGGTTCGGCCTCTTTTTTACTGGCTTTAATCTCGTTATAAAAGAGAACAGAGCAGGAGGCGAGAGCAGCAGCTTGTAATGAAGTAATTTAACTTCTTTTTAGCAAAGTAATCAGAGCTTGAAAAATTACCCCATTATTTTGACATGGGTTTTGAAAAATGAACACTACCGTAAATTACCTATTTAACGCCCGGGCGTTAATCAAAAATTGAGCTCTGAGGGCGAGGGGGCGTTAATTAAAAATTCTGCGTTTATTAGATACGAAATAATGAATAAATGGACGTTTATTCTTTTAAAATATTTTAGAATGTGCGTTAAATAGGTAGCCTAGGGCAATTTATGGCACTAATCAGTCTTTAAAGAAGCAGACCAAGACCACAAAAAACCCTAAAAATTGCTTCAATAATTTATGCACAAAGTCGCAATGTAAATGAGGTTAATGGTTCAAAAAAGAAAGCAAATGCAATCTAAAGTTGGAGAAAGTCAAATTACTTTTTAGGTCATTTGGGAATGGGGCCCTGTCAAATGTCAGAATGATGACACTTTGTTTTTCATCAAGACCAAAACTTTTTCCAAAGGAGGAGTTGCTATCCTCTGATTCTTGGTACGCTTTGTCTAGCCATCTCCTACTTGCTTTTCAGGCAGCCTCAGCAAAGCCTTCTAAATTGAACTTTCTACGATGGTTCTGTAGAGTCATCCGAAAATCGTGAGGTGAATACGAGAAATAATCACCTTGAGACTACCTTTACAAACCATGACATTTCAACTATTTCTACAATTTATTAGGACTATGTATTACATACCTTCCAAAGTATCCCATTTCTCTTTGCTTGTATATCATGTCTAAAATAAATTCTTTGAGTAGAGATCTTCGGTCGGGTTAATAAAAATTTCCATCACTTCGATATTGGATAGAGATTCTCTATGGCAACTGATTGGAGTTTGAAAAAGAAAGAAAAAATATCCAATAAGTATTTGATCTTGATATTGTCCACAGTGTTTGAAATTAGGGTACTTGAGGACTACCGTAGATTACCTATTTAACGCCTGGGCGTTAAACAACTTTTCAAAAGCGGCCGTTAATTAGAGTATTAGAAATAAAAGGGCTTTAATTCTTGCAAAATTATTTTTGTATGTGCGTTAATTAGGAGACGGGCGTTAAATAAGTGAACTACGGTATTAGTTGAATCTTCGCGCCCAAAATTAAATGTACTAATTTTGGCGATTTTCAAACACTGTGCGTCCTATCAAATACAATTCAGAATGGAATAAATACATATTTGGTATATTATGGCAATTATCCAGATTTTTTCACGCGAGTAAAATCAACAGTCTGAACGTGACATTTGCTATTTCTGCTCTTTCAGGTCTGTTTACCTTGATTGGTGCCACTACCTTCTCAGTCGCCACTGAGGTCTATTACAGCCAGTAAGGGAATAGAACTTTTTTTCATCACTGCTTCCAAAGCCCAATTGAGAAAGCCAAGAAGAAGCAAAAACAGGAGAAGAAGAAGATCAACTGCCACAATGGATCCTCATATAAGAAAAGAAGTCAGTCTGGACAGTAAAGGTAAGAAAGATGGATGAGTGTGTTACTTACTACTAGCTTCCTAACACTGTAATGCACAGTGTTTGAAAAATACTGGAAAAGTCTCAGTTTACATCAATGTGATCGAAACCAGCTGATTACGTGCAATTTAACCATTTAGAAAATGTCGAGACATTTTTGGTATTTTCAAACACTGTGTAAGGTAGGGGTTGGACAGGAAACGGATAACGGTCCTCTACATAAGCTTTATATTTATCTAACTCTATTTGGTTCAGCTTTTTTGCTTTTTGCCATAACGTCATGATAGGATGCACATTTGTAACCAAAAAGTTCCTCTTTGCATTTGTATCTAAAAAGGCAGACCACAAAAAATGTCTCATTCTGTTGAAAGTCTAAGGCTCATTTATCTTGGGAAAGTTTTTCTTTTCTAAAAGGAATTGTTTGCTATCGTAAACTTTCATTAGCTGGAAGGTACATACACTCATGAATAAGAAAAAACAGTCCTGTAAAAATAAAGGTAATGAAAACACATATCTTTGAGGACAATTATTTCATTAACAATATTTTTACACAGATGGTGTTAAGGTTCCTCAAAAAAGGTTCCATAATAATTTGCATGAAAAAGTTTTTTGTGTTTTTGTTAGAAGAAGTATCGAATACAGGTAGAGTGTGTAGAAAAATGATGCAGGATGCAGTTTTCACAAAAAAACCTACAAATGAAAGGACAATAAAGGAAGAACAGCTTTTCTGAAGGACACACCGTGCCACCAAAAGTATTTGAAAGGCATGGCAGAGGCACTAGAAGCACAACAACACCCAAACTTTTTTTTCGTCTCCTTCTTAACGCGATGCCTGTGCTTGCTCTGTATATGAAAAGCATTCTTTTCTTGAACGATTTTTGCATAAGAAACTTAAGGGCTTCTTCAGTTCTCTATTTTCTTGACAAAAATTGAGCCACATATTGCCTCAACGATCCAAAAGTTTCCAGCCATTGTATCTCAAGAAAAAAGTATTTTCTAGGAAGCCCAATAATCTTGGCTTTCACGTTAAGTAAACTAGCAAATCAATTTTGTCAACAGTATTGCAATAAAAAACCGAGAAGGCAGAGGAGTGCAGTAATACAAAAAACAGAAGTGTAAGCGTAGTAGTGGTTCCTGTAAGGCTTAGGACAAAAAAGGGACTCCTCTGTCTCATTTGCTGAGTGGCTAGTGTGACGCTAGATGGCTTCTAGAGTCTCCAGCAAAAGTTGTTGCTTCTTTAAACCTACTGTCCTAAACCCATACCATCCTTTAAAAAAAGAAAATGGCAGACAACACAGTGTTGAAAATAGCTTCAAAAAGTCTCATCTCATCACTAAACAAGATATCATCATGTTTTTACTAAATTGGTAGATGGATGGCGTTTATGTAGCTTTTTTCCGATTTTGACAATCTGCAGCGATTTTCTTTTAACGAAATGTTTTACGATTTTAATCGAGTAAAGGTTAAAGGACCTTTATTCATAAATACTTTATATCATGTCTATCTTTCCTTTATGAGACACTTTTGACAATTTTTAGCAATGCTTTGAACAACTGACAATTTCACTGACCACAAAAAGAAAGAACAAAACAAATAGACTCTTACAAATGAGGAAAGAAAGCCTCAAGCCTCAAGTCCAAAGACATACTAGAAAGGAGTTCATTTCTAAGATCTCAAGAACAGCAAGGCTTCCTTCTTGGTTTGTACTGAATGTTCTGGTTTTTAATTACACTGCAGTGCAGTCTTGTAGCTACATCTGTAATGACTCCTAAGATTCCAGTGAAACGAGACTGCAGAAAGTTTTAAATTACCAGAAAAAGAGGAGCTGGATAAGCGAGGGCAGCAGCAGCAGCGTTTTTTTGCTTGCACCAAAGTTTGCTATGTAATGATTGAGTCTAGAATCTGGAATACGGACCGAATGGTCTTTTTCACACTCTCTTGAAGAAAGTTACTGTAAAAGCTTTTACTGGAGAAAATATCTTTGTTTTTTTAACGAAAGCAACGTATCGTGCTTCTACATTTCCCTTTTCTAGCTCTGTCATTTGTCAAATTTTTCCTCCAGATTTTCGATATAGTCAATCGTGTCCTTTTTGACCAATTTTATTCAGTTTTGTCAATTTTTTGAAACTTTCAAGCTTCAATCTTGTTATAGGAAAAAAAATGTCATTTTTGAATTGAAGGTGGGATTTGGGAAGGGTAAAAGTAGAAAGGATGCAAGAAATGTATGCTATCACATGGGAGATCATCTTGGTGCAACAGACATTTTGGGTAGATGAAAGCATCAAATACCCCTTGGGAGTTGGGACTGTACAACTGTAAGGCGTAAGCACTGCTGGTGTGATGGCCTTGTCAAGTCTTATAGGACTAAGATCTTCTTTTATAACCCCATCATAAGATAAAATAGCTCAAAATACATGGTCTTCTTCTTCCCGCAACATTACTTCTGTGGCACTACAAATGGGTTAAAAAGAATTAGAAAGCCGTGGAAGGTCTTGTAGAAAATTGGACCAATTTGTGATTTCCTTCCTATCTTAGGTGGTAGTAATCGAATAAATGGCCGAAGAATTTTCGGGCCTTTTCCTTAACGAAAATTGGTAGCCCGTAACTTTCTGCAACCATTTTATGTCAGAAATGCTTGGAAAATGTTTCTGATGCGGTTCCGGATTTCGGAACTTTTCTATTCACCGCAAAGTTGCTTCGCATATTCACGCAACCTTTCTTTTAACTTTTAACATATTTTGAATTTTTCATGAAAAATATCCAAATCTAAGCAGGGGCGTCCTCCCCGAAAATCTGAGAAGGGGGCCTTGAGCGAGCGGAGCGAGCGAAACCACTCTTTCTTAAAATATGTTGGGATAAAGGCACCAAGCACCACAAAAAGTGGCTACTTTTATGGACCCTAGTATCTACATTGTAAGCAACACAAAAAGTAGCTACTTTTATGGACCTTAGTATCTACGTTGTAAGCAAAACAAAAATTGGCTACTTTTTTAGACTCTAGTATCTACGTTGTAAGCAACACAAAAAGTGGTTACTTTTATGGACCCTAGTATCTACATTGTAAGCAACACAAAAAGTGGCTACTTTTATGGACCCTAGTATCTACGTTGTAAGCAACACAAAAAGTGGCTACTTTTTTGGACCCTAGTATATAGGTACCAAGCAACACAAAAAGTGGCTACTTTTATGGACCCTAGTATCTACGTTGTAAGCAAATGCGGTTCCGGATTTCGGAACTTTTCTATTCACCGCAAAGTTCCTTCGCATATTCACGCAACCTTTCTTTCACACTTTTAACATATTTTGAATTTTTGATGAAAAATATCCAAACAAGGGCAAAAATGCACAAGTCACAAATCATTTCATGCATTTTATGATGTGAAAAACTACTTTTCTTTGTCTTTTTCCTTTGGGTGATAAACTGACAAAGGCCTTGACGCAAAGTTCATTAGTGGACCAAAGACAAATTCTTGCAAAAACAAGAGAGGAGGAGGCGAAAAAATATTTTCTTAGAAAATGTCAATGCTGTTTACCATGAGAAAATAAACGGATTGATTGAGCATAATTTTCTCGCAATTCAGGTCAATGTCAAGTTTTTTACCACAGTTTCTTTCAGTCACGCCTTCTTCCATAGTAAAAGATAAGAAAGCCACCTTTTGCACAAAAGTAGCTTAAAGCTTTGGTTTTCTTGATTGTTGTTGGAGCGGCGGCGTTTCTTTTCTCGCGTCTTTCCGAACATCAAGAACACAGTGTTTGAACATCACCAAATATGTCTCATTTGAATTAATTTTTTAAAACAGTCAAAAAATTCGTCAAATTGAAAGGTCTGCAGTGCTTAGCAAGATTGTACACAAACTTTCACGATTTTTTCGATCTTTTGTGATATTGAGACATGTACAAAACTTGTTGGGACACCCGGTAAATCAGTTAAAAATGAGACTTTTTGTGGGATTTTCCAACATTGTGTCAAAACCGAGTGAACCGAACGAGAGATTCTCAAAGAGTGAAGACTGAAGAGCAGCGTCTGTATAAGGGAAAACGTCATTTGAAAAAAAAGTGCATCATCCGGCCGGCCTCTGCTTTTCAAAGTTCAAAAAGTTTTGCTTGGCTTTTGCAAAACTGGAATGTTCATCCAATTCCAAGATTTTCTACGGTGAAGCGAAAAGTCATGCCTAATTTTCTTACTTCGGATAAAAGCGAGGGTGACAACGTTGCGACTCTTTAGTAGCTTTCTTCATACAAGAAATGCTCTAAATTCCGCAAAAGGTTGAACACACAGTAAAGAGACGCACAAATGACTTCTCCACATGCGCTTCACAGGAGGGAAAGAAATAACGAAAAGAAGAAACAAACTATTCAATTTCATGCATGAACTTTTGTGTTGTACATGCTTCAAAAAAAGGTAGAGGTCGTTCAATGACAATAGACACAAATTACTTGGGTAACGTCAACGTTCTTTCTTGAATTACTTTCTGTCATTTACAGTCGTTGACGTGTCTTGTAATTCTACACTAATGTCCTTGGTATGATATGTAGTAAACTCAGAAAACGTAAATTCGTCACTTTTAAAGGAAAATATTTGTGCCAAAGTTAAAAGTACAGTGTGTCCCAACAAGTTTTGAATAGCGAAAAATCTCGAAATGTTGAGATGCGAAAATATTCGTGAAAGTTTGTTTACATTCTACAGTTTCTTCAATTTGACGGTATTTTTGTATCCTTTTCATAAGATTCTAAATTCAAGACGGTGAGATATTCTTTTTTTCTTTACCATCCAAAACTTGTTGGGTCACCCTGTGTTACAAAAGAACAAAAGCGTAATTGCAGAATTAAATCTGATAACGTCTTGATGTGTGCATTTTTGCATAGTACTACAATTGTGTAATTTTCTTCCTTGTTTTGGGAAACGAAAGCAATTTCCAAGATTATTGGAAGACGGAAGAAAATGCAAAGCCAAAGGATTTTAGAGAAGCTTAGAGGAGTATTTCGGTTTGCTGCATTGTAAATGAACTGAAGCAATTTATAGTATAAAGCTCTTTGTCTTCTATGTAGTATTCAGCCCACAAAAAATGCTTTTATTTACTAAGAGTCCGGAAGCTAAATCAGATAATATTGCAACTTGAGACATTTTCAAACATTCTTTCATCAGGAAAGAATTTTTTAGTAGGAACATAGAAGCTCTTGTACTAAATCCCGATCCGGAAAGATTCATTTGCCGAATTTAAAGGAACTTTGGGGCAGTATTACCCAAAATACTATTTTTAGAACATTTGACTGGAAGTATTTGACAACTTACAGCTTAGCAAAAACTATGTAAATCTCTTAATCCGGGAATCTCAAAATAGATTTCTTTCGACTTCGACGTTTAGAAAGCTTATATAAAAGGAAAGAGAGAAAAGACACCTAAGGATTGTCTTTCATAAGACAAGGTGTCAAGAAAAAGTGATAAAGGTAGAAAATTCTGTCCAATGTAGAATGTGGGATAAAGTGGACATGGTCCAAAAGTGAAAGCATGTTGATTGGAGAGCTCGTAGCCGCAACATTAGTGCTACGACGGCAACTGCTGCTGCTCTCTTCTTTTTTCGCTGCCTACTGAACTTGGCTCTATCCAACTACTATCATCCCGGCGACTCAGTCTTGTGTTGCATTTCGGTGAGAAAGCAGCTACTTCAACGTCGTCAAACCCGGTCTTTTCTTCAGTTTTTTGCTTCGTTCTTCGTCCCTTATTGTAAACCGCGTGTGCTTCGTCACCCTCGTTGCAAACATTTGCAAAATATTAAGGTACGCCTTTTCCGTTTCAATTTGGGCTAAATGGGAAACTCACATTGGTTGAAAATCAACAAAAAGTCTCATTGTACTTTTACAATTGAATTTGACAACTTCAACGTGTCCATAATTAGCAGCAAAATGTTATGCAGTTGATCCATTGATAGTGTTAGCATTGAAGTCCATATTGTAAAATGAGACATTTTATATGACTTTCACACATTTTTTAGGGAACCAGAAATGTTGTGGGGTTAGTGGAGAGAAAACTACTCATTTTTGCTGAGGGTTCCCTTGGGAGGTGAAGAAAAAGCTTAATGAGGCGTTGCTATAGTTGATGATGCTGTACATTTTCCTGGTTGGACCTGTACTACACGAATGGAAAATTGATAGCGAGTAACGATCAGATAAAAGCTAGAAAAAAGTTCTCCCAAGAAATACAAGAGATTTGTTATGTTGAATGTCAAAGCCAAGAAAATCAATCTTGTTTTTGAGATCTTAGCGCAAACACAAATTCAAGTGTGTGTTGAAAGAAATACATGTCCAAAGGTAAACAAATAAACTCTTAGATAATACATCATCAGTTTGATACAAACATAAAGGAGATGGTCCATATGAAGTAAAATAAACGATTATCATAAAATACTTTTTAATGGGTTAGAGCTGAGCCAAAATACAGCAGCAAAGAAGCTGTATCTAAAATGTACAAGAATCTACAAATTCTAAGGAGATGGTGTCCAAATAAGTAGGGACTCTACATAAAGGATATTCTGGCAAGTTATTCTCATATGCCCACTATGATTTCTCACATCCACTAGATCATCATAAATTCCAGTTCCACTGAAGGCCTACATACCAACCAAGCCTCTATTCTCTCTATTTTACGCAGTAGTAGCAAAGACATTACATATATTCCAAAAGTGGTAGAAATAGTCTTCTTTTCTTTCCCTGGAGGTAAACTGAAGTATTCAGTAGTACAAGTTGTAGGCCTAGTGTACTATCCCCCAAAGCACTAAAACTACCACAGAACATTGTACTAGAAAAAAGCCACTACTGCAACATTTGTAACGATAAAAAGGAGTAAAATGGAGAACCCCATTTTGTTTTACAAAGTTTTTATGTGCTTTGTAGGTTACAATATCGTGGTTTTTGTATTATTCTTTCTTTTTGTTGCTTTGCATGTTGAAAGAGCGGCTTTCACTAACATGACAAAAAATGTTCGCTTCTTCGTTACAATGTCAAAAGGGTATTTTGGTTATTTCTAGTTTCAATACGTCATACATATACAATATAAATACAGAACTTTTTTCAAAAATTGTGAAATTGTTACCAATAGAAGAAAGTGTGTCAAACAATCGTGAAATTGAAGGAAGATATCCACTGTTATCCTAGAATGTAAACAAGCTTTCACGACTTTTTTTTGCCTGTTCAAAACTTGTTGGGACACCCTGTACAGTAGTAGTATTCTCTGTCTCTCCAAATTATCTCAACTTGTACTGCAGAGTGTTGATCATTTTGGTGTTTCCCAAGAGAAGATGGCAGCAGTCAGTATATGCCATCTGGCACCCCTATGATCAGCTCAGAATATATGAAAGCCATAAAAAGCCATTCATGTATTGTCATATGTGTAGAAAGTAGACTGCTACAGCAATTACCCCAAATCCCCAAACTGATGCTTTCTTTAATCGGGTGACTCAGACTCCCGCTAGCTAATTTATGATCCCCTTTCGCAGCTCTACTCTTTGAAAAACGACGCAAAGAATTCTTAAAAGAAAAATGGTTTGGAAGACGAATTCTTCTGAAGAATTGTATCTCTGCTGCTGCTGCTTTAAAACTTTACCCACGTGATTAAATTCTCAATTTGTTATGCTC
Source organism: Oithona nana (assembly GCA_900157175.1). Lineage (NCBI taxonomy): Eukaryota > Metazoa > Arthropoda > Copepoda > Cyclopoida > Oithonidae > Oithona > Oithona nana. The sequence continues at coordinate 142,143 of LT727933.1, forward strand.
CATAAAACGCTGCCGCTTGAGAGAGAAACGAAGTTTTTACTTTTTGTGCCCTTTCTTTACTAAAGTTGAAATGGAGACGAGAGAACGAAAGTTTAGCATATAATTGAGCCTCAAATATCTTTGTGACACAGCACCAGCATTCAAAAGAACAAAGGATTTGATTTACGTTGTAAAACGCAGCAATTCTGGATGTCTCAACAAGTTTGAATAAAAAGCTCTAAGTGAAAATCTCAAGTCCGCACAAAATTAGAGTTTTGATATTTTTGGTCAAAAAATTCGTTGAATCGAAGGAAGATTTGCAATGATTTGCTAAAATGTCAACAAACTTTCACGATTTTTCCCCTTTCGTTACATTTAGAGATTTTTTTGCTAGATTCATGTCCAAAACTTGTTGGGACATCCGGTATAGTATGACTTGAATTTGTCAAAAAAAGCTAACGAGAAAAATGGTTTGGATGATTATTGATTGCATGTAAGGAAATCACTGATTAAACGTCACATAAGTCTTCTTCTTACTGAATGAATAAATGTTGTAAGTTTCTTGACGTGCCAATAACAGAAACCAGAGCATCATCAACAGCAAGATTAGCGTCAAGGTTATCATGGTTTGTACCTACTAGGATTTGTATAGATGCGCAACAACGTAGCAAAGAATGATAAGCAGAGAGAAGAATACATAATATAGTCTGTGCTCTAGTTTCTTTTTTTGTCTTGCAAGGCCGCAACCTCATCTTTATTTTGCTTGATGGCAAGACTGTCAGATGCATCAACTTATACTACCAAACATAAACAGTTCAGTGACTGCTTTCTAGTTTCTGTTCTTCCTCCTACTTTATGTTCTCTTTTCAAACTTTTCTCAGTTTCTCTGCTATTGCAGAATCCTTGAATGAAATTCTCCTTCCCAAAGCCCGCCAGGGGGGATTTTTTGGAAGTTGCTTCTGTTTCCTGCTTCTTTGCAGTCCTCAGTGATTGATGATAATGTTTGAGTTGAGACTTTAGTGAACTTGAACTTTCTAAGCCACATTCTACAATTCTACGTCTTTGAACACGTTTGATTGCACTTTGATTATCCAATGGTAAGCAAAAAAAAACTTCTTTTGTTTCAACTGAAGAAAGCCTTGAGATTACGTAGCCAATCATGAAGGTTGCCTCTTTTAATGACCTTCATGAATTATGTGTGCAAAGGTTCAAGATGCGTGAAAGAACTCAACAAAAGACTTCTTTAAGAGAAGTTACGTTCGTTCCCCGATTTGTTTGCTTACAAGCAACGTTTACACTTTACTTCGTTTCTGTTCCAAACTTGGGATCAAGTGTTGATATAAATGTGTTTGATCGGGGATTGAACTCTTTTTTCGTGCTTATTCAAGTAGTTCTACTAGAATTAGAAAGCACTTACAAAATTGTATAAGAAAGAAAGAACTATGACTGTGATTGTTTCTAATTTGATGAGGCATCACTTTTGTCTCTCTGCTTCTAAGACCCTAAAGCTTCTTTCTATGTCTCATTGGCATTCAACATAAGTTTCAGCTTCTTCCATCATCTCACTCTCAAGATGTCAAAGGAAACTTTTGTGATTGCTTGTAGCTTGAATACTGATGATGCATCGTTTTGCCTTTATCCACCACACCTGGCCCTCATTCTCCTAAGTGTCTTCTTCTCTCATCTCTAGACCTAACTAGGACCTACCTAACTACTTTTTTACTCTTCTGTACTCCCCTTGAGACTTCAGACTCAGTGTGGGTATTAGGAATTCATTGCAAAGGGCTTTACGTGGGACTCTTCTGACTGCTGCTGCAGGAAAAATAAGCCTGGTTTCTGTTCCCACTTATCCTCAAAGATTGTCTGGCAAGTCCTCTTGACAACATCATCATGTGTTTGTTGAAATTACAATTGCTACTCTGTAGTAATGTTGCTGCTTTCACTCTCTCACAATGTCTGAAAATCCACCAAAAAAGTATCAAATACCGTACAGAAAAATTAAAATGTGATATTTCTAAACAATGTGTGTCTCTCTCTCTTGAGAAATAACGACGGCTTTTTCTGTGCAAAGTCACTTATCCGTGTTGTCATCTGGCGGTGCCAAATTTCCAGCTTAGACGCATGTGTCTTTGCTTAACCCCTGAGTTTAGAGTGTCTGTCTACCTTTAGTTTTGTTCAACCCCTTGTGTCACATTTTCTCATTTTCTAAGCTTGGCTTACAAAGGAATTTTAAATGAAAACAGAACTTCAACGTCGCTCGCCGCTCGTCTGGTACTTTAAAACTTTACTTCCTGCTCAATGTAGGAGTACAACGTTACTTAGGATTCTGTACGTCTAAAGCATTGATTTTCTATAGTAAAAGTTTTATGCTTTCAAAGTAAAACTTTTCTCAGCTTGCGTTCACTTTGAGAGGAATTCAAATGAGACAAGCAGGTGAAACTTTCACTTTCAAAGCCTGGAAAGGTTCAAGATTTCAAAGAAGTCTTTTGAGTCTTTGAAAGTTGAAACAAATAGGTGGTGGGTGACAATTGGGTGGACAACAACGCTGGATTTTTCCCAAAATTGGAACAACATTTTTGAAAAGTTCAAACGTAAATCTATTTTCATATCTAGACCTCAGAAAGCTATTTTCCTTTCTCTTCTGCTGTACTGCATAATATGCATAGAAAGTATGTTGACATTTGGTTATTCTGGTCCACAATACATAATCGTATCTAGTCACGATACAACATAAAAGGGAAAGACACAAATACCAGCGCAGTATTATCAATGCAATTCTTTCAAATCTCAGTTAGAGAAAATGTAATAGACTCAGGGCTTTCTAAAATGGATCTTTTCGAAAAGTTCGATGAGAGCAACGAAACAATAAAGAGAAGATAGAGAGAATAAGGTTTGTCATAGCTTGAGGCATTGTCTACAAAAGACCTGAAAAGATAAAAGCCAAGGAAGCGCACTGTAGAGGCCCAATCAAAGGCAAAAACAGGCTTTGAAAAACAACAGCTGTGATTTTGAAAGCCTTTCCTTTTTTGCTTTCATGTACAATACCGTAGATTACCTATTTAACGCCCGTTGCGTTAATTAGGATACAACGAATAGATAGGCGTTAACTCTTACAAAATATTTTAGACTATGCGTTAATTAGGATTGGGCGTTAAATAAGAAATATACGGTACATAGAGTACAAACATTAATGTTCATCTCCTATTTTGCAGGTCCATTGGGTGCTATTACGAATCTAGCTACTCCTCAGGCTACTACTCATCCTCCAGCAACCTCAGAGGCCAATTCTGCTGCCACCTCTCGTACCGCCTCAAAAGAAAATCTATGCGAAGAGTGCATCCAAAATCCTCTTGATCTCATTGACGCTTCGATCCAGGTACTTCATCTCCTGCTTTGCTTTACTTGTTGAGGCATCTCATAGGTGCCACGACATCTACACTGCCCAATTTTTCTTTAGAAATATCACCGTATTATGTATATCTATCCTACAGGGTGTCCACGCAAGTTTCGAATAGAGTAAAACTACTGAACAATACTGGTCCAAAGCTGATGTAAATTAGCTAGCTCAGTTTGAGCTAAACTAAAACTCGCTTTAACATACCCAACTGTACCTAACTTTTCTGAGCTTTAGAATTTTGGTCATTAGCCTGCGTTTAAAACTTGCTTGGACACCCTGTATATCTTATCTTTGTTGCTTTTGATGGTCGTAAAAACCTAGGAAACCGCGGCGAGATTTGATGATCAAAGACTTCTTTGTGTCTCCAAAGTCCAAAAATGTATCTACTATCTATTCTTTTGGTTACATTAGGATGGCCAATCGTGGTATTACCATCGGATGCATGTTGTCTCTGAGGCTCATAGTGCCTCTGTGCAGGTATCTCAGCTGCCCTAACGAAGTATATACCACTTTAGGCCTTGACTAAGCCACTAAGACTTACTACAGCAAAGCAAACAAATGCAAAACTTTTTTCAGTTGCAGAACAGCACCTTTTAATTAGGCCTATACAACAACTTATCCCATATCATTATTACCGTTGAAGTAGTGTCTATTGCAATCTTTTAGAAAGCTTGAACAACCACCGCTTTTATTTTTTGCTTATCTCTCACTATATAACCAAGCAACCTTCACCGAACCTACATGTGTCAACCAAGCATAATATATTGAGGTGCACAACACGTTATTCTTCAGAGGCACTCTCGTCTCCCCCATCCTCACAGTGTTTGCAAACTATCAAAAAGTGTCTCATAACAATTTTTTGAAATTGCTTATCATGGTATATTAAAATATTTGTCTATCCGGTTCGAGGGACCAAAAAGTTGTCAAAATGGTCCCTCAAACCGGATTTTTTTCAAATAAAGCTAGGATATAATGTTGTAAAATGAGACTTTTTAAGTGATTTTCAAACACTGTGATAATATTGCCCTTCATGGTGTTGAAGAGAGCATCAGTCCTTTAAAGAGCAACATCCATCTGCACTCACAAAAAGTATTACGTTGTTGTACAAGTACAAGATGTGACATCATGGTATCAAGGCTAAAGCAAAAATGTGTTCACACAGTACACACCACTAGTTCTGTGTCACTACTAGCATCAACTTTTTTTGGTTGGGTCATTGCTTTTTCTTGATGCTAAAAATATGTTATTTTGGAGGTCACAACATACATCTACTCTTCTACTGCTATGCTTTTACCATTTTAGTAGATTAATATAACCGAGGCAAACGAACTCGTTAATCTTCTAACACGTTTTCAGAGGGTCACAGTGCTTGAAAATCACTCATAAAGTCTCACTTGATAACATTCTGAGATGATTTTCCAACACTGTGAGAGTGATATAACATGCGTGAAGGAGGATATACGTATCGTAACATAACTTGGCTCCTATTGAATATTGATGAACTCAATGCAAACATTCCTGAGATGCAAACACTATCAAAAATGGCACCGGACTCGAGAAGCAAAACAGATTCTAAACTTTCTGCTCAATTCAAAATGTATGAAACTTTTTTCCATTTCCATTGCCAGTGTGAAATACCATCACTCATGCATTATTTCAGTGTTGCATCAATATCAAGCCAGGGCAAACAATCGGCAATACCATAAAACTATCCAGAATACTTTGGCCTCCTCGATCCATGCATGGTACACACTGGGGAAAAACTGAGTTTTCGTCCAATAATTCGGACTGTTTGCCCCAGTGTGTGGTATCACTCTGATTCGTTCTGAAACTGAGAGCCGAGTAGCAGTAGTAGTGATGATAAAAAAAAACTTTCCACTGATGCTAAAGGCTCAGTGGAAAGGTCATTAATTTCTGTCCACTGACACTAGAACGGATATGAAAGGGTCTTTGACTCTCTTTCAAGGTTGATCTGAGTGACTCGGAATCGGAAGAGCCTGGCACTGATTCGGTGGATGGTGGCAAGGAGGATGCCATGGGTCGAAGTCGAAGGGCGGGCGACTTGAGTGTCAACAAGAAGGGCACACCACTTTATAGTCGAGAAGATATTCGCGAGCAATATTGCATCAATGACAAAGAACTACAAGTTTTGGACAAGAGTGGTCGTAAGGGCATCTTGGGCTGTTTTTCCAATAATGGACAGGTACGATTTTAAACTAAAGATTCGAAACCTTGATCTCCCTGTGTACTTTGTCCATCCAATTTTGAGGCTTTCTTTTTTGATACCATAATACAAAAAGACTTCAAAGTTGAAAGGAAAGATATGTTTTTGAGGCCATCTGGGACTGCTAGATAAACAAAATTACACTTTTGAGGCTCTCTTCAGGATAAAAGCTCAGCCATTTTCTCTCTATGAATGGAGCCACAGGGGGAAAAACATATACAACGTGCGTAGTATTTGAAAATCACCCAAAAAAGTCTCATTTTACAACATCGCGAGCGAAGCGAGCTACGCATATTTGTAATGTAAAACGATAAGTTGCAAAATGAGACTTTTTCTAGCGATATTAAAAAACTGTGCACACAGGTTTTTTCATGATAAAAGGAACTTCTTTTTTCTCTGGTTTTATCATATCCACTGCAACAAAAGGCGCAGAAGGCTCAAAATAGATGTGACATCGAAAAGGACGGCTCAGATTCCTTGTCCAAATGGTCCGAAAAAACGTTAGGCCTCTCCTCTACTACTGCACTGCTACACCTTCCTTCATTTCTTGTGCCAAGATTTTCCGGGATTTACTCTCTGATTCCTTTCATTTCTTTGCAGCCCGGGTTAACTCCATGTACATCAGGAGGCAAAGGCCGGAAGTCCATGCTTTTGGGATCATGTATTGCCCGTTCCAACAGCGAAGAAGACTTGCAAGAATTAGCAGCGACCAAAAGGCCAATTTCACCAGGACACCGAGGCACAACCTGGAACGGTAATCCGATAAAAGCAATCACCTCGCTTGGGTTCTAATGCAGATGACATGTGCCTTTCTAAGAGCGAAATGGATGACATTATGCCCTCTCCTCCTCCATCCTCATTCTCCCCTCTTATCCAATCTTCACGTTGCTCCCCCTTTTCAAACAGAGAAAAGAATGCAGAGAAAATACAGACTGCATTGTCAGACTTGACCCTAATTGATCTTGAGCAAAAAACATATGAGGAGGGGCATGGTGGGGCACATCACACTGTTACAAAAGTTTATTTTTTGTCCAAATTTTAATTTTAGCCAAATGCCCCAACCGCAACAGAAAAAACAGCTGTTTGTTTACGTTTTATAAGCTGTTTATTGACAAAATTAGATTTTAGTAACGTTCCTCTAAAATTGAATTTTTGTAACAGTGTGGACTTAGTATGTATCTCATTTTACATGCAGGCTTGCAAGCGAAGAGAGCTACGTGTGTTTTTATTTGAATTTTTTCTTTGAAGGGGCAAAAAATGTCAAACCTAACTTGAAATTGAGTATTGAAAGCATCAATTTTGTGCGCTTGGCCTTTTTTTAGCGTTAGAAAAAATGGCCTTTTATTTTATGGAGCGCGAAAAATGTGAAAGCATTTTTTTTTGTGGAAACTTGGATAGTACTTTTTGCAAGGCTGGCAAGGCGGATACTGCTTCGAAGGCCGTGATTGTCAAATGCCTTCGAATGTGCCCAAGCTAGTAGCTAGCTACATAGTGGCCAATCTCAAAGGGACAAAAAGGCCCTTCTTTTCCTCGAAGGACGACGAGTTCTATGCTCATCGTAAAATTCCTGGCGTTTCTATTGCGTATCTCTGCAAGCTTCCTTGTTGTTCAAATAGAAGGACTTTCTACTCTGAATACCAATTTATTTTCTTCCTTTTTATGTACTTGATAGTAATACGATCATAATTTTTCTCCAATGACTCCTTGGGGAAAAATTCTGGAGGGAATGGATAATTGAACGCAATCTAATAAAATCATTCTTTTTCAGGTCGAAATTATGGAGTACATGAGAGACAGCCTCATCATCATGGACATGGACATAATCCAGATGAAGATGATGGATTTGACGAGCATTACTTCAGAAGACGGCCAAAATCCGTCTGTATGTCTGCAAACACCACTGCCGATGGCAGGAGATTCATACCTCCAACCTACGGAGGAGCTGGACTTCCGCCTAATGCCGCTTCCGCACACTTACCTCCACACAATTTGGGCATTCCTACAGAACCTTTTCAACCTGCCACCATTGAGGATCATCATCGAATGACAATGGTAAGCTCATCAAAAATGCACCACGAGCCACCGAAATGTAGAATTTGGAATTTGATTTTTAGTTGGGTTATTAGTCACTTGAGGCGCTGTCGGTACTCAGAAGTCAAAATTAAGCTGAGAGTATTATTGCTGAGATTCTTGGTCTTAGATCTGAAAAGCATTTTCAGTCTTGCTTTGTATGTAATATGAAAATAGCTTTTCCTTGACAACGGTACTCAGAAGTCAAAATTAAGCTGAGAGTATTATTGCTGAGATTCGTGGTCTTAGATCTGAAAAGCATTTTCAGTCTTGCTTTGTCTGTAATATGAAAATAGCTTTTCCTTGACATTATGTGAAAGCAGCTTATGGGGATAGTAGGAAAGCATCTATGATGGTACATCGTCTAATTAGGCACTATCATTTATTAACGAAGAAAGACAGATGATTTGCATGGTGGAGAAGCACATGGATTAGCATTAGTCTGCAAATGTGCAGGCAAGCTTTCTTAATTTGCTTGGCTGGAGAAAATTGTGGTTCCCAAGGGACTTATTTTGGGGTTAAAAGGAATTGAATTGCTAAATGAGAAGGAAAACTTTTTTAAAGGCTAGAGTCCGTTGGTGCTTCTATATCTATGATCACATTATAACAAACAAACTTTTACTGTGCAGTAGAAAAGTAGTAAAGTTTTCTATTGAATAAAGACAAAAATGAGGAGGGGATGAAAAGCAATCTTCTCTAACCTTTAGAATCTGTTGCATTAACACCAATACCAGGAAAACCCTCTCGATGGATTGACTCTAAAGAAAGGATAATCTTATTTGGGTTAAGGATTTTCCGAATGGATTTACATATGAAAGCTACTATATTTCACTTTCCTTTTGAAGGTTTACTTTAAGAACAAACACCTAAACTGCATATACTGGCTTGAAATGTCTGCGTAGCCTCGTAAACCTGTCAGAAAAATAAAACCATTTTACTTTTAGAAAGCTTGCGTTGTGCCACTCCGATTCGATTGTGCATTAGGATGAATTTATTCATCCATTTTGCAATCAGTCGTGCATGCGTTGAAAGATCAAAGGATTTCCATAACAATGCTGGCACGACCATAGGATGAGAGAGGGCATCATTTTAGGCAGCCTACACAAAAGGGGATTTTAAATAGTGAAACTTTTCGTAAGATAAAAGCCTTTCCTTGCCAAAGGGGCTTCACCATTGTCAGTAGTAGCCCCAAAATGCAGTAGTCAAAAGAGACTCGACAGTGCAGTTTCAAAGACACCTCGTGCATTTTTGCCCATATAAAAGAATACTCTTCTCACTCTACTCTACTTTATGAATAAAGTTCCATAATACAGTATTATATGGATGTAAGATACAACACTATTCGTCATGCATCCATGGGACCCTATCCATCATGATTGGAATCATGTACATTGTACATTGAGATGACAATGCATTATTATTTTCTAGGCTTATGGTCCTCATCCTCTACTGCGGGCAGCCTCACCCTATGCCACCACAACGACCACCGGTGCACCGCCTCCGCCCACTTTCATGGGCGGTGCCCCACCTCCTCCCCAACAGCCTCAACCTGCTCAGCAATCCACCGGATATCCAAATGTCCCAGCTGGCGGACCCAATTCTGGAGGCTACACCTTACCTCCCACTGTGGCTTACTTTCCCGTCACTGCTTATGGAACTCCCTTGGACCCTTCAAATCAATCAGAAATGATGTCTCAAGAAAGCTTGAATGTCCAACAACCCAATACTCCTGATTTGTTAATGCATCGAAGACAGGTAAGACTCACTTTTTTGTCTTCATTATTGTGGCTTTTGATTGGCTTGATGCTGTACGCACGTCTCCCATCATCATCATCAACGAATCTTTTCATCTGGTATCGTCTTTGTTCTTTAGAAAGTCCTTTTGTCTTTTGTGCAAGAAAACCTGCAATGCTCCCTTGCCTTGAATGCTTTAGAAAGCCACATTACCTACTGAGTACTGATCTATTCGGATCTGAAACTGATGGAAACTTTTCCATTCAATTCATTCCAGGTGGATTCCTCTACGTTGGAAGATGACCGTCGTGGAAAGCACGTGAGTTTTGATTCATCTTCGCTGATGAGGTCGCAAACACTCGCTACCATGGATGAGGCCAGTTTCCAGCGTATGGCTGCAGCTATAGCTTCACAAAATATGGCCTCGAGTCCCTCCAAGTCTTCAGAGAGACTGATTGATGGAAGGAAGACACCTGACTTGGATTTTTACAGCCAAATCTTTCCACCAGATTTGGCCAGGCAAATAATGATGGGTAAGCTTTTATTACTGATGTAGCAAACTTCCCAAGGGACTCACACATGCTTAGATATATGTGTGTCTGTGTAACAATGTAAGACATGTTATAACAACCACATAAAAAGGCCAAAAAATGGGCTTGCTTCTTGCAAGTAATGCATGCTTTTTTCGTAATAATGTATTACTCTCCTTACACCATTTACTTTCCCTTTAGTAAATGTACAAAAGTACTTTCATAAGTATGTAGCAGTGGAGAAAGTACTTGGACTTGGCTATCCATATCTGCCACGTTTCGCTTTTCACACCCAATACCAATTGGGCCTTATAGGTTTATTGAAGATATCATTTCCAGCTCGCGAAAAAACCTAATTGACATATCTAGATGGACTATCCGAAAAAAGGTTGGCTGCTTTCACTTTTCTTGTTGAATTACAGATCGTATGAAACGCAATGCTATGCGAACTCAAGCTACTCAAACAGACCGTGGTCGCAATTCCGCACACATCTCTTCCCCAAGTGGACCTACACTGCCCCAGAAGCAGCAACTGCCTCAGTTTCCTCCAAAAGTAAGTTTGACCTTGAGCACATTGTATAAAAATAACTCAAAATGTCTCATTAGACATTTGCAATTTCGGTAGAAATAAGTGATACCTGCGAATAAACATCGTTGTTGTTTTTCTAAACGACGCATTTTTTGGTAATTTTCAAACACTGTGCTTGACACACGATGATCCAACCAAGTTAGCATCCGTAAAAGTAGCTTCCTAGGGAAAACTTCAAAAACTTTGTAGCAGCTGCAATATCTCCATTTTGACCATCGACTAGGGTCAAATAAGCAGAGAAGCTGACTACTATTTGGTACCAGCGTGAGAAATTGCTGAATAGCCTAGGGGATTTCCCCAGTGTGTTTTATGGGGTCCCCTAGCAGCAGAACCAAATGTAAGGAACTTTTGTCAAACACACTCGATACTACTACTCGTAGTATGACTACTTCTAGCGTTGAGGTTAAGCTCTCTTTGTCATAACTTTGCCTTTGCCAGGGACTTTATTGTGGTAGGAGAAAACTTTCAACAATTGAGAACCTTCGTAAAAAGTTGGGACGACTTTCTCGTCTTTGCCATCGTCGCCCCGACACAGTTGTTGTGCAAGTTTTGACTGCAACTGCTAACATCAGACCTGTAAATATTGAACCTCTCACAATCCTGATATAGTAGTCCGTCCTCGCATTCAAAACTTTTTGTCCTATTCACTCAACTTTTGCCTACATTTTCACAGGTCTACATGGTCTCAGAAGGCGTTCAAACAAACGGGTTTAGTCGAAGAAGTAGTAGCGATACACAAACTTCTCCACCCAATCGAATTGTCCGTCCTCATCAACCACAACAACAACAGCAGCAGCAGCTTCCACTGCCACCCTACCAAGATCCACCACCACCACCTACGCCACAAAGTCCACCCAAAAAGAAGCCTCAACTTCAACCCAAGCCCACGTCTGTTGCAGCCTCCGCTTGTTCTCCGCATGAAGTTAAAACCAAGCCTTACTTGCCTCCTCACATTGCACACGCTGGTCAATTGCCAGGTTATCAACTGCAAATCTACCATCTAGACGGAAGTAGTCCCTCGCCCAAGACGAGTCCACCAACCCCGGCCTCATCATGGTACGGCACTGCCCCTAGGTCGGGCAAACATCAACATCACCATTCGCATCACAAACATTCACACCATAATCACCATGGGAAAGCCACCAGGTCACACAGTAGTGGCAACGTTTTAGATGAAAACTTTGAAGCTCCTAATGGTAGTAGTAACCACGAGCGTAGTGGCCTCCGGAAACCAGTCGCTGTCAAAGTTTCATCAAGCTCAAAGCAAGCTGAGAAATGTAGCAAGCATTTGCAAAAATCCCTTTCAGAAGGCAAACTTACAGAAGATACAGTTGATGATCCTTCGGTGCCTCCTCTTCAACCTAAGCCTCCCAAAGCTGTGAAATTCCTCCACCAGGAAGAATACCAACCATCCAACCTACTGCCAGTAATATCAAATCCATCGGAAGACGAAGTGAGTGACAAAGATTTGCCAGAATTGGCACCTATTACCAACCAAGAGTATCAACAAGCAGTCTTGCAACAATCTCAATCCATTTCTTCGGAAAAAAATGACGAGGACCAAGAATCGGTTGATTTGGGCAAAACTTTGTCACCCCTAGGATCCACCAGTTCATTGCAAGACTTGATTGAGTCCAGTTCAGCTCGAGGTAGCGTTGATCCTATGATTAAAAGTACTCAAAGTAGTGCTTGGATCGAGCGGGAACGTAGTAGTAAAAAACCAGATGAAAGCAGCAGTGGCAAAAAATCAGTGGTGGTCATTGAGCCTCCATTAAAGGCCATGGCCTCCGAGGCCACTACTGCCTCGGAGGTCGAAACAGACCCAACAATTATTGTTGCTGTTACCAAACAAAAATTAGCTCCTAGCCAACGAATGGATTCAGTCACTTCTGCTAAAACCAACGAGACCTCAACCACTGCCACTTCAGATGATTATGCCACTGCCCCTGAAACCCAAACTAAAAGTAATACAACTGAAGAAGACGAAATGGACGAGATGGAAGAAGTGGAAAAAGTTGAACATTATCTAGAGACTCCATCACCCGATGAAAAACCTCAACGGCCTCTTGCAGAAGAAGAAGAGGAGGAGGAGGAGAAATTGAGCCAACAGCAATACTCAGCCGTGTGTGAAATTCAATTAAAAAGCAACACGGATTCAGGCCTGGAAATAAGTGAAAGCAAGATGCCTCCGCTCAAGTCACCTACTCATTCTTTTGCCAGTTCCAGTTCTGGTAGCTACAGTGTGCATAATAATACGGAAAACGGTGGTAATGCCACCAGGAAAATATCACCTCCAAACACTACTAAAAGTGGCAATAACATGAATGGTACAAGTTCAAAACCAGAAGAAAAACCAGCAGAGAAGATCCGAATTGAACAAACAGAGCTTCCAGAAAAACCCACTCAAATTGAAATGTCAAATGAAGAAAAAGAAGCAGACATGGTTGAAAAAGACGAAGCAGCAGCAGCAAAAATGCAATTAAATTCCACTTCTGATGTTGAGGCCCCAATTTCGAAATCTTCAAGAAACTCTTCAGAAGAAAAACCTTTAGAGTCTGAGGAACCAGAATGTACAGAACCAGACAAACTAAAGGAACGCAAACAAGAGCTCAAACTGGAGTTGGACGTCAATGCCCCACCTCAAATGCTTCATAATTTACAAGCTACCACATCTTCTGAACGTTCTGATGGGCCTTTGACTTCGGAGGCCGAAGAGTCCTCAGAAAACAGCATGATTTGGCAGCGAGTGCCCATGGGAACGGGGGATGTAATGAGAAAACGGCAGGCCTTTGAACAACAAATTAAGGCCCAAAGTATGGACAACGATACCAAATATACTAGCACGGATAATAATAAAGCTGGAGCGGCTTCAGCATCTAATATCACTACGGTCAATAAAGTAGCTCGCAAAATAATGAGCGAGGATGCTGCTTCTATTTCGCCTGGATTGGCGCGTAGTCCTGCAATGCATCAAGGCTTTCGCCAAGAAGAATGGATCGTGGAGAGGACTCCTGTCAACACTCCAGATACTGCCAATGATAAGGTGGTGATTGCCATGATCAACTTAAGTGATGAGGAGACATCGAATCATGTAGATTCAGATGTGGTTTTCAAGTCTTCCACGGCGGCCACTACGCCTCAAGAAGGGTCTTTGATGAGTTCTTTGGGACCTTCATCAGTGGATTTAAATCAAGTTGACCAACCATTGACCCCATCAGGTCCTAAAGAGTCAGTTTCTGCACCTGCCAATTTAGGTGATCAACAGGATCAATCTCTAGAAAATGAAGACGAACAACAACCTTCAGAAGATCAAGAAGATGAAAAATTACTTGTGGTTGAAGAATCCGAGGTTAAAAAAGTGGAAGTGGAAGGAGCTGTGCTACCTCCGGCAGGATTTGGAGATTCGCCTGTTCACCAACCCAAATCCCAAGCTCAGCCCGAATTTCACGAGGCGATTATTGATCAAGCTTTACCGCAAGAAGAACAACTCATCATGGCCTCAGAAGAGGCTGCTGCCATGGTGGTGGTGACCACCTCGCCGGCAGTGCACGTCACAGAATCCTTTCAACCCACGACGACCTTCACAACCTCCGAGGCTACTGTAGAGGCTGTCTTTACTGTCAAAAAAGAGTCTGTGACACCTTCATTGGAGACAACCCCCGCTTCAGCCTCATTGATTCAATCATTGGAGAAGCAGCAGCAGCCTCGAAAACTGTCAACGGCCTCTTCCGTGACTGCTACCTCGCGACCCTCGTCCAAAAACGCTTCTTCGCACCACTCCAGAAGTCGATCAAGCTCAAAAGAAAGGCTTCTGTCGACCTTGGCAGGCAGTGAAACTGCACCTCAGACAACTAATGAGGTGGACGAAGTAGAAGGTAATTTAAAAGGCGTAGACTGCGCCAGGAAAGTTGCGGAAATGTAAGAATATTAGTGAGATGGGAAGGTACTGCCTAAGATACATTAACTAGAGCGGCCATAATTCTTCATGTGTTTCTTTCCTGATGAAAAATTTCGTAAAACGTGTGCAGAATTGCAATGCAGAACTATTTGCACACTCCGGCCCTTTTCAGCTGTTAATGTACCTCATAAAAAAAATTTCAAATATTTGGCCCGCCCTACGCTCGCTTTTCTTGGTACATACACGAGGCAAATTACATAAGTGTACTCGATGCAGCTTTGGAAATTTGAAAACTTTCAACTTTGTTCAAACTAAACATTAAAAGTTTTGCTTTTCCAAATTTTAGGTCTCTATTGTGGAGGATACGAGAAAACGACTTGGGCTTTTATAGGAAAACTCTCTCCAGCATCCAGTCAAGGACACGATGGTAAGTCAATAGAGGGAGAAAAAAAATCCTTCGTCGTAGAAGATAGAATAGAACCCAAAAGACATTGGCAAATGAAGCATGACGACATATTCTTCTCTGCATATGTTGTTGTGTGGGAAAAAGAAAGGCTTCTACTCTATGAGAGAAAAGTCATACCAAGAAAAATACTTTGGAAAAGTTTGAAAAATGGCTTTGACTTTCACTTTGCATGAATTTACAATTTTTCAATCTGACATCCATGATACACAGTGTTTGAAAATGAATTTTTTATGAATCTGATTAAAAATAGTATTCTAATTTTCGCGAGAAAATAATCAACATCTTCTAATCTTGGCCATTTTGGGCGCGAAAATTCAAATATTTAAGAACTTTAGAATCATTTTTTGTCATTTCCAAATTGTGTGTGATGCACATTCGTCTCTTTTCTTCTCGGAAAAAAACTTTTCTCACAAATATTGTGGGATGATAAAATCTTTCACTTCTTGTAGAAGAGTCCAAAATGGTGCCATTGCAACGTTCAGATTCCCTGGAATCGACCCAGAGTGAAAGAGAGTTTCGCAAAAAGTACCAGGCTATTACACACAGGATGGTTCATCGGAAGTCAAGTGCCGTCATGTACAGTCGGATCCTGGAAAGGACGTTTGGTAAGACATTACTTTTGCTTTCCAATTACATACTAAATCCTATTAAATATACAAATTACAAGCTCAATGCTCCTGAAATTAACATATTTTACACTAATAGCACGAGCATAGAAAGTTACATTTCATCCGCTAGATGTCACCATCTTTATGTTCACTAAGCAACTTCTAAATAGGTTTGGTGCTCTACAGAAGCTGTCCTTAGCGCGAGAAACGGCGACATCCAGCGGGTGAATTTTCATGAAATCTTAGAGTCATGCTATTTTCGTTATGATTTTTAGCCACAGATGAGCAAACGTGCAGTAAATACCACATTACCTTGACATTTTCAATTAAATGCACTTTGCATTACTGTGCTGAAGCAAACATTAGCTTCAGCATTAAAGTAATTGCACATGTGAGGCTCCTAAAGGAAGAAGCCTTTAACTAGTAACTAAACGTTAATTTCAGAATGTAACAAAAATGTTCGGGTGCTGCGAGTCCGCGGAGAATTCGGGTTCAGGATACACGGTTCACGGCCGGTAGTCGTTTCCGCCATCGAGCCCCACACTCCGGCCCAAAGTAGTGGCTTGGAAGTGGGCGACATTATCCTCACCATTAACGGCATCAACGTTTTGGACCTGCCCCATACTGAAGTTGTCAAGACTGCTCAAACAGGTGATTTTTAGAACAATCTAAACGACTTGAGTCGTTTGAATACTAATGCCCCCAATTCTATTTTAAAGGCTGCGATGAACTGGAATTAGGACTTGCGAGGGTCCAAGACCTCTCGGAATTACGTAGCATGGACCCAATGAATTTGGCCTACGTTCGTTTGGACGACTCCATGCGCATCTTGATATCTGGCTATTTATGGAAATTGAGTCGGTCGATGGTGCCAACGACAACGCCAGGTTGTGCATCAGCACTAATTTCAAAGTGGAGCCGGAGGTTCTTTGTCCTTAGGGCGGATTCTTGTCTCTACTTCTTTAAGAAAGAGCAGGTAATTAAAAAGGCTCAGCAAGGACATCACAAGCAAAAGGCCATCTTGTAATGCATGCATTCATCTTCATGTCATGATGGACTTAGTAATAGTACTAAGAAGACTCTTGGTAATTGGCACTTTGCTAGAAAGTCTAAAAATTACTTTCCCCCCACTTTGAACGTCAATATAGCACAAAATTCCAAGAGTTCCAAAAAAGGGGAAAAGAAATGGACCACACGACGCGCCATATGAGATTAACCCCCAGGAAATGATAGGAATGCATGTGGGATACTCACTAAAATATGCATTATTATGCATATTCAGAGACGTCTTTGTAGACATTGGCATGTTGTGTATGTCGTCATCATCATCATTACTTCTCTGAATTACAGGAGAGCCGACCATTAGGAGCCACTCTGGTTTCCGGATGCGTGATCGCTCCGGGATGCGAGGACCATGATCAAGATTCCGGTGTGGCCAAGCCTTTCTCCTTTCGGTTGAAGTTGGCCACTTCCTCAATTTTGTGCTTGGCGGCCGACAATCAGGAGGATTATGACCAATGGATGCATTCTGTGCAGCATAGTAGTGCTGCAGCTCAAACTCCTAACAAGCCAAATGTGAGTAGAAGACTTCATAGTGCTTGAAAATCTTGAAAAAAGTCCCATTTCAAATATCCAAAATTACACATGTGTGTTCTACCGGGTGTTCCGACAAGTTTTGTATAGGATACTAGCAAAAAATCAAATAATGCCACAAAAGGCGAAAAAATTCGTGAAAGTTTGTTTACATTCTATCTAAGCATTACTGATCTCCCTTCAATTTGACGATTTTTTTTAGTTTTGGCTTAGCTCGCCATGTTGACAAATGAGACTTTCTAAATGATTTTCAAACACTGTGTATTTGTAGCCGGAGGATTTCTGAAATATAGTTTTTTGCAAGCAACATAAATGATTTATTTTTCAATTTTATTCTAGGATGATCTGTGGATGGAAATGTGTCGTCAAAAGATGAAAATGACTCCCTTAGATTACATCAATGCTGATTGCCAAGGCTACCTGCAAAAATTGGATGGGCATAGCAAATCATGGAAAAAGCGTTTTTGCATTCTCAGCGATGCCTGCCTTTATCTATATGTCGATAAAGAATCCGAATCTGCCTTAGGTAAAGTATAAAAATTGTGCTTTTGGTAGAAAGCAGCAGCAAAAATCTCATTTTTGTCCCTTCTTTCTTTTTTGTAGCTTCGTTGTGCTTGCATGGTTATCGTGTTCAGTCCACTGGAAATATTGGGGGCAACAGAAAACACACTTTCGAATTGATTCCACCGGACCCTAACCTCAAATACTTTTACTTCGTGGCCGAAACGGAAACGGAAAAGAAAAGGTTAGAAGAAAAGAATTGCATTTGAAACGAGAGCCATTCTCGATATCATAAATCTTTTTTCTTTCTTTCTTTGCAGATGGTTGGCATCGTTTGAGTATTCAATCGATCGGTGGATGAAATTGAGTTAGAAGAGTAATAATCTTGATTGCATTGAAGTGATTTTAATTTTGATACTTGCCAAAAAGTGCCAAAGAGATTGAAAATAAAAAAAAAATCGAATTAATGATCGAAATGACCTACTTGAATTCGTTTAATTTTCTCTTCATCATCCGGATTCCGAATTTTGAGTTTGACTTAGTCTTAGGTACATCGTACGTACTTACGCGCATTATGGAAGCTTCTATTCAAGGAAAAAGCAAAACATTCATATATTTCAAAACATGACACAAATAATGTCAAGATGATTTGAGGTAGAAAAATCGCAAAAAAGGCTAAAACTAGAAATCGTCTTCTGATTCGATCATACTGAGATCATTATTGCCAGTAGGATGATGTTCTGTCATACTTCTTTCGGCAGGCTGGGCGGATGTAGATTCATTTTCCAGTCTTTGTCTTTTGCGTTTTGGTGGTTTTGGTTCATCATTGCGTTTGGAAAAGATGGTAATTTTCACCTTATATTTGTTTTCCTCATTGACAATTTCTTGTAATGTCTTGGGATGGATAATCAAACAAGGCGCAATATCAGACAAGGTATCCTGATAGGCGCTAATGGATCCCTTAAATGTTATTTCAAGATCATTGTCTGCTTTTATCGACCTGAAGCTAATGATACATCTGAATTTTTTAGCCGTAATCGGGGAACCAATGAAAAAGACTCTCATCACTTTGCATCCTGTATCATCCATCACATGGGACACACCAATTCGGCCTCCCTTGAAATTCATTAGAAACTCATAAGGTTTGTTGGCAGAAATATTCCGATTCATTTTTGAGCCAACTTTCACTTTAATCATTCGATGTTTTGGTTTTTTCAGATGTTCCGCGAAGTCGTTAAACACAAATGAGTCTCCGCATCTTGTATAGAAACAATTTACCATTCGAAATTCACAATATTTTTCATGTTCAATGATCTGGTCCGGAAGTGCTTGAGGTTCCTGACAACCATTTTCAAAATTAACACATCGTACTGGAAGTTTAGAAATGATCTTCTCTACAACCAAAGCACTTAAAAAAGGTCATAACAAGATCCCCAACAATTTTCAAACTTTTAGGACCTTTCGAGAGTATCTCTCACGGACAACAAGAAATCGTCCTCTGATTCGATCATACCGTATCAATATGATCATTATCGTCATTAGGACGATTTTCTGCCACACTGCTCTGACTTTCGGCAAGTGGGGGAGGTTGGGAAGGTGGGAGCAGCGTCAGGGGTATGCGTTGATACGTAGATGTTGGTACGGGCAGGGGTAGATTCACTACCCAACCATGGTTTGGTCTTGGTCTTTTGCGTTTTGGCTCATCATCACTTTTGGAAATGATGCTAATTGTCATTCGATATCTGTTTTCCTCATTCACAATTTCTTCTAGCATCTTTGGATGAATACTCGAAAAAGGCGCAATATCAGACAAGGCATCTTGATAGGCGCTAATGGTTCTCTCGAATGTCATTCTTAAATCATTGTCCGCTTTTGTCGAACTGAAGGTTATGTTGCAACTGAATTTTTTAGCCATAATTGGTGAACCAATGAAGAAAACTCTCATCACCAGGCATCCTGTATCATCAGTCATATGGGACACACCAAATTGTCTACCCTCGAAATCCATAAGAAAATCCTCATGTTCGTTGGCAGAAATTCTCCAAATCAATTTTGAGCCTTCGATCCTTCGATGTATTGGGGTTTTCAAATGTTCCACGAAGTTGTTAAACACAACTGAGTCTTTACATCCTTTGCAAAAACAATTGACCATTCGAAAATCACAATATTTTTCATGTTCAATGATCTTGTCCGGAAGTGCTTCAGGTTCCTCACAACCATTTTCAAAATTAGCAACATCGTACTGGAAGTTTAGAAATAATTTTCTCCACAACCAGATTCCTTGTGTTTCCAATCGATCCACGACAAACTGGACAATCTCGAAGTCTTGGATGACAAGTTTTACAGTGAATGTGACCTTGTTCACATTGATAAATTGGGGTTGTTCTTGGAATCTTGAAGCAAATTGGACATTCTAGATCTTCGCGAATGTCTTCTGATGATTTAATTCCTGCAGTTTCACTTCCTGATGTTCCTGCCATTTTTTTCAGTCCAATAACGTAAATATAATCGACCCAGATGTGAGTTGTGATTTCTTTCTATGTGTAATGTGATTTGTTGATTGTTTTGAATTTGCAAGGCATTTCCGAATTCCGAAATAACGTCTTCCCGCGTCCTACCTTGAACTACCTTGAAAAGGTCGTTAACGCAATATTGTCATATTCATCACGCAACCTCTTTGCGGAAACATTTTTTAAATGCAAGACAGAATACAGATTGAAATTACCTTTTCGAATTGCTCTCTTGACTTGCTTGAATTTCGGATTCCGGATATTGAGTTGATCATACATACATACACGAATTATGGAAACTTCTATTTAAGAAAAAATCCAAACATTTATTTGCCTTCATATTCAAAAATAGGTCACAGATCAAATCTAAATATTTTAAGACTAAAACGACTAAAAGAAAAAAAAATACAGAATATTTATTCATCATCTGAGTCAATCAGAATGAGTTCATTATCCTCAATGGGATGTTTTTCAGCCACACTACTCTGACTTTCGGCACTTGGGACAGATGAGGTAGATGGGGTATGTGTAGATTCCTGTTCCAGTCTTTTCCTCTTGGATTTTGGCTCATCTTCGCTTTTGGAAATGATGCAAATAGTCATCCGATATCTGTTTTCCTGATTCACAATTTCTTCTAACATCTTTTGGTGTATACTCAAACAAGCTCCAATATCAGACAAGGTATCCTGATAGGCGCTAATGGATCTCTTGAATGTTATTTCAAAATCATTGTCTTCTTCTGTTGACTTGAAGTTTATGATACTCCTAAATGTTTTAGCCACTTTCGGCGAACCAAGGAAGAAGACTCTCACCACCTGGCATCCTGTTTGGTCACCAATCACAATGGACACACCAAATTGTCTATCCTCAAATTCCAAAAGAAATTCATAATGTTTGTTAGCAGAAATATTCCAAGTCATTTTTGATCCTATTTTCACTCTCATCCTATGATGTTTCGGGTTTTTCAAATGTTCTACAAGGTTGTTAAACGGAACCGAATCTTTACATCCTTCGTAAAAACAATTGACCATTCGAAATTCACAATATTTTTCATGTTCAGTGATCTTGTCCGGAAGTGCTTGAGGTTCCTGACAACCACTTTCAAAATTGGTACATTGTACTGGAAGTTTACAAATAATCTTCTCTACTACCAGATTCCTCGTGTTTCCAATTGATCCACGACAAACGGGGCAATCTCGAAGTCTTGGATGACAAGTTTTACAGTGAATGTGCCCTTGTTCACATTGATAAATTGGGGTTGTTCTTGGAATCTTGAAGCAAACTGGACATTCTAAATCTTCGCGAATGTCTTCAGAGGATTTGATTCCTGCAGCTTCACTTTCAGCCATTTTTTTCGAAAAACGCAGGTTTGTTTTGTTTTCCATTCAAAAGTCTAGTACATAACGTACATATGATAAAATTAACTCCAGATGATCCGACGCCAGATGTGAATTCCAATTCCATATGCAATTTCCGTTTCTTAAAACGCAACAATTTCATTTTTATCACGCAACCTTATTGCATACGTAAACAGTTCAATTCGAAAAATTGGTAGACAAAATGAGCTTGAAGTCATCGTTTTTAGATCTAAAATCAAATAATCAATAATTACGTTACGTAATTCCCAAATCTGATGTCCAGATTTTGATTTAGATATATGAAGGTGTTTATTTATTTTCGTACTTGGGTATCGGAATTCTGATTTGGTTTAAAAAAGAACGTAGAACTTTTGAAAGGTGGGATTCCGTGGTATTCCGGGAAATCGAAAGTAGGTATAAGGTAATGTAACTTGAGGAATCTAATTATAGAGAAGATCATTTCTAAACTTTGATTATATCATCTTGGGATAATACAGCGTGGCCGCCAATTTTGGTCGTGGCCGAGAGGCCTCCAATGCTGGACGAGGACATCTATGTTGAGGCCGCGAGGCAGCCAATACTGGTCGAGGCTGTCCAGGATGAGGCTGTGAGGCCGCTAATGTTGGTCGAGGACATCCAGGATGAGGCTGTGAGACCGCCAATGCTGGACGAGGACATCCATTTTCAAAATTATCGCATTGTACTGGCAGTTTAGAAATAATCTTCTCTACAACCAGATTCCTTGTGTTTCCAATCGGTCCACGACAAACGGGACAATTCTGAAGTCTTGGATGACAAGTTTTGCAGTGAATGTGACCTTGTTCACATTGGTAAATTGGTGTTGTCCTTGGAATCTTGAAACAAACTGGACATTCTAAATCTTCGCGAATGTCTTCTGAGGATTTAATTCCTGCACTTTCAGTTCTTGAAGTTCCTGCCATTTTTTCGAGAAACAGTTTCGTCTTTCTTCTTCAATTCAATCACTAAAAAGTTTTTGGAAAATTTTCAAGGACTATCAAGGACAACAACAGGTGTTTTTAACGCAATATTGTCATATTAATCACGCAACCTCTTTGCGACTATTTTTTTTTTAATGCGAGAATTTGGTAGACAGAGTATAGATTGAAATTACCCTTTTGAATTTTCTCTTGACCTGATATTGATTTGAATTTGCTTGATTTTCTCTTCATCATCCGGATTCCGGATATCGAGTTGACTTGGGTACATCGTTCATACACGAATTATGGAAACTTCTATTCAGGAAAAAATCCCAACATTTATTTGCATGTTTGTATATTTAAAAGGTATGTCACAGATCAAATTTAAATATTTTTTAAGACTAAAACGACTAAAAGAAAAAAGCTAGATAATATTTATTCGTCATCTGATTCGATCAGAATGGTTTCATTATGGTCAACACGGTCAACACGAAGATTTTCTGCTCCACGACACTGATTTTCGGTAGATGTAGACTTGTTTTCCATCCTTTGTTTTTTGCATTTTGGCTCATCATCGCTTTTGCAAATGATGCTAATTTCAATCCGATAAGTGTTTACCTTGCTGACAATTTCTTGTAAGGACTTTGGATGTACTCTTGAACAAGGCGCAATATCTGACAAGGAATCTTGATAGGCGCTAATGGTTCTCTTGAATGTAATTTTGAAATCATTGTCCGCTTCTGTCGAACTGAAGGTTATGATAGAACTGAACTTTTTAGCCATAATTGGTGAACCAATGAAGAAAACTCTTATCACCTGGCATCCTGTATCATCAGTCACATGGGACACACCAAATTTTCTATTATCCTCAAAATGCATAAGAAATTCATCATGTACACGTATGTTAGAATAAAGGCGCGCTTTGAAACTGACACTTCTGCCTGATTTCATTTCCACCCTTAGATGTTTTTTCAGATGTTTCACGGGGTTGTTAAATGCAAACAAGTCCGCACATCCTGTGTAAAAACACTTGACCATTCGAAATTCACAACATTTTTCATGTTCAGTGATCTGATCGGGAAGTGCTTGAGGTTCCTCACAACCCTTTTCAAAATTGGTGCATCGTACTGGAAGTTTAGAAATAATCTTCTCTGCAACCAGATTCCTCGTGTTCCCAATCGAACCACGACAAATAGGGCAATCTCGAAGTCTTGGATGACAAGTTTTACAGTGAATGTGACCTTGTTCACATTGATAAATTGGGGTTGTTCTTGGAATCTTGAAGCAAATTGGACATTCTAGATCTTCGCGAATGTCTTCTGATGATTTAATTCCTGCAGTTTCACTTCCTGATGTTCCTGCCATTTTTTTCAGTCCAATAACGTAAATATAATCGACCCAGATGTGAGTTGTGATTTCTTTCTATGTGTAATGTGATTTGTTGATTGTTTTGAATTTGCAAGGCATTTCCGAATTCCGAAATAACGTCTTCCCGCGTCCTACCTTGAACTACCTTGAAAAGGTCGTTAACGCAATATTGTCATATTCATCACGCAACCTCTTTGCGGAAACATTTTTTAAATGCAAGACAGAATACAGATTGAAATTACCTTTTCGAATTGCTCTCTTGACTTGCTTGAATTTCGGATTCCGGATATTGAGTTGATCATACATACATACACGAATTATGGAAACTTCTATTTAAGAAAAAATCCAAACATTTATTTGCCTTCATATTCAAAAATAGGTCACAGATCAAATCTAAATATTTTAAGACTAAAACGACTAAAAGAAAAAAAAATACAGAATATTTATTCATCATCTGAGTCAATCAGAATGAGTTCATTATCCTCAATGGGATGTTTTTCAGCCACACTACTCTGACTTTCGGCACTTGGGACAGATGAGGTAGATGGGGTATGTGTAGATTCCTGTTCCAGTCTTTTCCTCTTGGATTTTGGCTCATCTTCGCTTTTGGAAATGATGCAAATAGTCATCCGATATCTGTTTTCCTGATTCACAATTTCTTCTAACATCTTTTGGTGTATACTCAAACAAGCTCCAATATCAGACAAGGTATCCTGATAGGCGCTAATGGATCTCTTGAATGTTATTTCAAAATCATTGTCTTCTTCTGTTGACTTGAAGTTTATGATACTCCTAAATGTTTTAGCCACTTTCGGCGAACCAAGGAAGAAGACTCTCACCACCTGGCATCCTGTTTGGTCACCAATCACAATGGACACACCAAATTGTCTATCCTCAAATTCCAAAAGAAATTCATAATGTTTGTTAGCAGAAATATTCCAAGTCATTTTTGATCCTATTTTCACTCTCATCCTATGATGTTTCGGGTTTTTCAAATGTTCTACAAGGTTGTTAAACGGAACCGAATCTTTACATCCTTCGTAAAAACAATTGACCATTCGAAATTCACAATATTTTTCATGTTCAGTGATCTTGTCCGGAAGTGCTTGAGGTTCCTGACAACCACTTTCAAAATTGGTACATTGTACTGGAAGTTTACAAATAATCTTCTCTACTACCAGATTCCTCGTGTTTCCAATTGATCCACGACAAACGGGGCAATCTCGAAGTCTTGGATGACAAGTTTTACAGTGAATGTGCCCTTGTTCACATTGATAAATTGGGGTTGTTCTTGGAATCTTGAAGCAAACTGGACATTCTAAATCTTCACGAATGTCTTCTGAAGATTTGATTCCTCCAGCTTCACTTTCTGACCCTTGTGCCATTTTTTGAAAAATTTCGTGTTTCTTCAGTCCAATGTCCAATAACGTAAAAAAATAATCAATTCCAGATGTGAGTTTACCGCAATATATTTTCACGTTCATCACGCAACGTCTCCGCGGAAAACATTAGTGCGAAAAATTGCTAATTAAGTAAGTAGACAGATTGAAATTACCTTTTTGAATTTCTCATTAATAATTGCGGCTATATTTTTTCCAAATCCAAATCCGGAGTTTGATTTTTTTAAATGTATTTCTTTATTTTCGTCTTTAGGTACCTGAAATCTGATTTGGTTTTTACAAAGAACGTAGAACTCTTGAAAGGAATAATTGGATTCCGGATCCCGGAAAATCGCAAGTAGGTATAAGGTAATGCAACTTGATTTTGCGTTCATTTTCGGCGATGAATTGAATCGATTATTTGGCTCGTTGAATTGCCTCATCTAGGATTGAAATCAACTCTTGCTTTGCCTCCGAATTTTTCCAACTTTTGATTGATTGGTAAGCGGCTTTTCCGTAAGATTTGGCAAGAAACTGAGTTTGTTCCAAGCCATTTGAGGCTAGAACGAGATGGAAAGCTCGTTGAACATCCCCGTTTCGACTAAACCTTCGTTTGATGAGCGAATCTAATTCTTCATGTTCGTCAGCAGCAAACAGGACAGGAGCAGTGGCCAAACCCAGTCTGCGAAAATTAATCGGATTTTGTCAACATTTATAATGAATACAGACATGAGCAAAAAAGTGCATTCTAAACTGTCAAGTGTCACTTATTATCATATTTTAGTAGTGAAAAAATAACTATGAAATATTGATTTTCAAGGTTAAAGAAATTCTTTCCATCCGGACGATGCATAGAAAAACCGTCCAAATCTTAGAATCTTAGATTTTGAACAAATGTACAAAATACAGGGTGTCCCAACAAGTTTCGAATAGGTATTTTGCCGAAAATATCTTAAAATCACAAAAAGACGAACAATTCATGAAAGTGTGTTTACATTCTGGCTAAGCAGATCTCCTTGCAATTTAACGAATTTTTTAGCAAAAAATTCAAAATTCTTCTTTCCCGCAGTTTTGATATTTTCACTAAAAGCTTCATATCTAAAACTTGTTGGGTCACCCTGTACTTCGAAGGAACGTTTTGATTTACTTTTTAGTGGATTAGTACTGTGTGCAATGAAAGTAATGGTTACTTGAGATCGGCAGCGGCAGGTTTTCCAAGAGCCTCCGCAGTTGAAGAAAAGTCTAGCCAATCATCAATCAACTGGAAGGCTATGCCCAGATTTTTCCCATACAGATATGCCGATTCAATGGTCATTCGCGCTTCATCGCTCTTCTTGGTGGTTGCTTGTTCAGTCCTATTACGAGTAGCCTTCGAGTCTTTAGTAACAGCCATTTGGGCCACCGCTTGGCAGGAATTGGCCATTAGTGAGGCCGTTTTGTTGTAACTCTTTTTCAAATAGCCTTGGAACCTGTCGTTTTTGTCATCTGAATTATGGCTCAGTTGTTGCAATTCGCCAATCACTAAATCTTCTATGATGCGATTCATGATGGAGACCACCTGTAAAATCAAGTGACAATTTGACGCTTGTTTCCTTTAGTTGCTCTTTTTATGTTTCTTGGAGCGGAACTGAACTGATGCCAGTTCAAATGTCAAAGTCATGCACCTTTTAAAAGTACTATTAGTACATGGTCAGAATTTTAGGATCAAACGAATCGAGAAGTGAAATATAGATTAAAGCCAGATAAATGATATGAGGTGTGAGATTTCAAGGTTTCTATCTTTTATTGTGGCTAATGAAGTCTTATTCAACTCAGAAAACTCTTCAAGGTTAATAGCACGTACTTGAAATTGGCTATTGATAGCACCTCGGCCGGTATTCTGTGTCTCATTTGAATTTTCACGCCAAAACTAAATTTTTCACATGCTTTAATTCTATTTCCAAAATGGTCTCTTTTTTACGCAACATTTCTATTTCAAAGCGTCAATTGTAGATAATCATTGTTTACTACGTTTCGCTTCATTGAGGCATTTCCAAGAGGAGCAAACATGATGTAAGCTTGAATCGTGATGTAAAAGAACCATTTTTTGCAGCTCACTTGAGCAGCAGTCCTTTAGAGGATACACAACATTTTTTGCGTCGATACAGGCCAGTGCACTTCGATGCTATAAAAGCCTGATCATTAGCCAAATGCAATTTTGTTTACGCATCAATACTGCAAAAATGCAAAAATTCACTTACATCAGGATCTTTGAGTTGTCCAAGCAAAATGTTGGAGGTTGCAATAGCGTAATTTCCAGCCATGACACTTGATTTTTGTCCCCATTTGAGGTTGACGGAATCCCTGTTGCGCCTCAGCTCGGCCTTGTCAATGACGTCGTCGTGGTAAAGGCTTGAAGTGTGGTACATCTCTGCAATCATGGCCACCTCATATTGCCTCCTTTCCAGGTCCTTCGAGCTGATTCCCAGATGGCTGTTGACGGCCTCCGACATAGCTAAGATCAACCGAGGTCGAAGTGCTTTTCCCTGTAATGTAGGACCAATGATGATCACAAACGTGAGCAGTACTTAGATTGCTTTTTGGGGAAGGCAATGCAATGACAAATTAGGTTCTGCATAGTGGTTCTCACTACCTTTTGTATTAGAATATCACAATGTTTGAAAATCCCTCAAAGAGTCTCAAATTGGTAATTTTGAAACTCCATCTAAAATGGAGCATAAAAGCAGCATAAAAGACTTATTTGGGGCACTTGACTTTTCATCTCCTTAAGGGTGTAACCCAACCCGGAAAACTGTCTTATTTTATCAAAAGAGGCCTTGAAAGCCTTCTTACCTTTCCGTCAAAGTAGTACTTAGAGATGGGATTAAGTAACGAGCTTTTCTGTTGAAGATGTTCATCCAACACTCCACGGATATCTTTACACACATTTTGAATTTTAGGCTTTTCTTCCTTGAGTAAAGGGGAAATAACACTGGATCGTGATCTCAATTGTTGTTGAAAACCATTTACCAATGGTTTGCGTATCATGGTGATGATGATAATCACTGCTCTATACTGCGAGATTTTGGCAGTAGCTAACGCAAAAACTTGACGCACTCTACGTTCGTTGTTTGTGTCTCATATGTGGCGTCCCTTACTTATGAAGTGCATTCCATGGTAACATGTAAGTACTGCACCTTTAAAAAAATTGAAGCACCAAACCCTCGTGGGTTCCAATGGTTCCAGTGCATCAACATCACTTTATGGGCATGCTTCTTGTTGTACTAAAACAGGAATCACGTCTCGTCTACAAAAAAAAAAATTCCGAACGAAATGGAAATATGTTCTGCTTTTTTGGATTAAATAAATATGTAATATTTGTGCTTTAAAAACGGAATATATTTATTGTCTCTACTGAAAAAGGATTTCAAATTTTTAGACATGAAGCATGAAACACTGAAGGTCATGGGGCCCAACTCAAAACTCTTAAGTGATGAATCAAAAATCTCATTCTGAAAACCTCAACAGCAAAAACATCATCGTTCCAAAAAAAAAGAATATGTTTAAAACTTCTAAAGTCATTTTGAAAATGCCGAGAATGTTTCTGTGTTTCTAGATTATTTCCAACTTAGAAACAACCTGGAGCAGCAACAGACTTCAAAGCACCTTTTAAAAGCTGTTCTTCTTGTATTTTAACGAGTTTCGCACCTCGTTTTAATTACTTGTAGAATGCAAAGAAGGAGGTCTTCACAGAAGAGCAATAACATTTGAATTTTTCCTTGCTTCGCAACATCGTAATTTTCCGGCCCATCCGATCCGCGAATTTTCGCCATCTGAGAGCTGGCGAAACCGCCGTAAATTCTCATCGCGATTCTTTTCTATACACTTTTGTTGTAGGAACAGAATTGTAGAGACTTTTATCGATAGGAAACTCTTCACAGTTGAAGGGATTTACTCTGATGCGCCTCCTACTCCTCCTCCTCAAATTGCCACTTGCTACAAATTTTGTCCTTCTGATATTTCCAAATTTTGGTATTTTTGTCTCTCTCTCCAACTCTGATGTGATTAACAAAAATGCATTTGCTTGCAAGGTTTATTGCAAATGTGCAATCAAGCAGGTTTTTAAAATTCACTTCTCAAATTCATGAAGTCCATTGATTCTTGGCAGAAGGAGTAACACAAGTCACTCGAATTTGCATGATAGGAATTTGTTCATCAGAGATGTAATTTTTTTTCATGAAAGTTATGCATTAGACTGCATTTCTTGTATGCAAAATTCTAAAAAATGCTGGAGTAGTATCATTGGCCAGTTTCGGTGTCCTAAAAATCATAATATGTTTTGGTAAAAATGGTTTGAGAGAACTTTGAGAAGGTGAAAATCTGTTCGTTTTCAAGTTTTTGAAAGTTGGTTTTTATGCATTGTCATTCTAATTGGATTGGATGGGCGCTGCTTTTCGTCGTTTTGTTTGTCCTCCTCGCCTATATTCTGACTTGGAAAGTTGGACCTTTAATGAGGTTAAAGCTCTTGACACCTCATGAAGAGGGTTGGAAATTAATGTCAGTAATGTCACATCTCCCTAAAGTACAACAATGTTAACAGCCTTAGAATACAAAAATGTACTCACCATAATACAGATGCCTAGTCATTATTAAGACTCATTTATCTCTCTTTAAAAAGACAGTAAGTAGCAAAAGCAACTACGTAGCGTACTTCAGTACAAAATTGTCTCTCATGCAAATGCTGAATTTTTTTTAGCTTGACTTGACGTCTTCTGCAAATGCTCCTTTTTTTGCTCAGATTTGGTCACAGATAAAAAAGCCAGAAGAAGAGCTGCTTGGCAAAAATAGTCTTTTATTCAAAACTTTGTATAGAACAACTGGAGTAAAATTGATCAACTGTTTTCGGATAAATCGAAACGGTACAACCATAAGTACAAACCGACACACTACCAATCTTTATCATTCCTTAGATTAGAATAATGACTATAGATGTACTCAGATATTTGTTTTAAAAACACACATGGGTCAAAGTTTTCTTGTTTTTTGTGATCACATAAAAACACTTCGTAGATTGTATTGCACTATCTAAAAACGTACAGGGTGGAACAAAAGTAATTGTCCACTCCAATAAAGCAAGTTGGCTACATAGGACTGAACCATTATCTTTGTTCCACCCTGTAGCACATATGAAGTAATTTAGATTCTTATTTCTTATCCTATTTCTCAACTAGGTGTGTCGCAACCTCAAAAATTAAAGTCGTTATCTTTTTGGAAAAAAAGGTTTTATGACATATTTTTTAGACCATATGAATTTAACGACACTGTGGGAATTTTGTATTGCAAGGAAGTAACATGGAGAGCAAGGAAACTGAAATCTAAGCTCTTGACGTCACGCATCGTAGCTTGCTCTTCTCTTGCAAGAATAAGGCCCAAAAATGTGTCTCTTTCCTCCATCAATTATGTGAAACGGCGGTCTTCACATATTGGCCATGAAATTCAGTTTTCTGTCAGAAAGTAGTCGCGAGTAGCAACGTGAGTGACAATAACCTTGGGCGACGACGAAAATGACGGGGCAGCAGCAGCCTCAATAGTTTTGTCTTCTCATCCTTTCCTTCCTCATTTCTAATTTTGGGTTTTCTTAGGTACACCTATATTGTCATCTCGGACAGTAGCAATCTTTAATTAAGGCCTGCTGTCTGATTGGCAAGAAACAAGATCTGCTGCCAGTAACAAAACCCATGCTTAGCCTGGGATTTTCTTAGCATACGTGCCAATAAGACGAATAAGACCAACAGGAATTAGTTCTGCTCAACATTTCCTCTACAGAATCTTCACTACAATTTTACTGTCTGGTGAGATCAGAAAATACAGAACAATTTTATTCTGTCGAAAAATTCATTTTTGACGAATACAGGGTGCAAACCAAATAATGTTCCGGTACACTGTAGTACAGGGTGGACATTATGTTGTCTACCCCGTAAGTTACTTCAGTATATCGAACCGTCATTTGGTTTGCACCCTGTAAACGTTTGCTCTACTTTTTGTAGTGAAAAAGACGTGAAGCTTGTATCCGGAAGAAAACCAGATCTCCTTCCAATAATAGAAAGTAAAAGCTACTAGATAGAAATAGAAAGTGTATTCATGTATGTATCTGTTGGTTTTCTCCATAGAAAAGAAATAAGTTTGCTGTAAGCGGATAAGACAAACATACAAATAAGGAAGTGATATCAACAGCAAGTGATGTATTTTTGTGACACACGTACTCAGCATACGTATTACTTTATTTGATAGAATTATGGCACTTTTTCAAAAGAGCTCGAACAGATCCCTCACGTAGAAGAGCGAGACCAAATACACTTTCCCATCACAAGTACAGTGTTTAAAAATCACAAAAAATATCTCACTTGAATACCCAAAAATGCAAAGCCACGAAAACACAAAGGAATTTCACTCTCGCAATGTTGTAAAATGAGACTTTTTTGGGTAATTTTCAAACGTTGTGCACACGTAGGTATTGATAAATGTACTCCATGTATTTCTCTCTTTCCAAGGTAAAACCTATCAAATTCAAGTTGGCAAAAGTAGCGCAGAGGAAACGAAGTAGGAACGTCGTTCCACAAAAAACCTGCTGCTCTAAAACAATGAGTGCGACGTGATTTTGTGTGAAGAAAAGTAGATAGAGAGGATATTACTTGAGGTTTTTTACGCACAGATGAACATTGTTGCTCTTCATTCTTTGTCTACTTTTGGCTTTGAAAAAAAAATCATCAAATACAAAACGTTACTTTGAAAGATGTATTCGACTCCTCCCCCTACTCTCCTTTGGAATGTAGAACTCCTTAACGATTCTGCAAAAACGGCCTTCTTCTCAGGATAAGCAAATTCTGTAAGCACAAAAAGCTTTGAAAATACCGTTGCCCAACAGCCTTATTGACTGCTTGGGTCTGACCAATATCCAAAACTTTTTTCTACGGAATATTTTACAGTCTTATGACGTCAACATTACGTTATTTTCCATCATAATGAAAATTACTAATATTTGGGACAGTTTTTCATGGTGTTTTGTGTAGTAAACTTTTGACTTCATCAATCAAACAATTCAAAAAAGGACTGAGAAAGGGTCCCCAAAGCCTTTAATGTCCCCCTCGTTTCTCATTTTCTGGCATCTTAGTCAAGGTCAAGGACGTAAGGCCAAGTGTTGCGTAGCCTTTTCAATCATTTATACTGCTGTGTGTGTTCTGATAGTGTGTGATGGGACAAAGAAGGAGTGCGTTTTGCTACGACGAGTGTAAAGCTAATGTAGTAACGCACTGTATTTTCTGCCATCAAATAAGTCAGTCAACATCTACACTCTTCTCAAATTCCGAAACTCAGCTTAGATAAGTTAGGTGAAGTTAGGTATGGTTAAATTGAGCTACGAAACACTTTTTTTTTTTAAATGATTGATTTGTAGAAGATGATACACTGTATGTGTTGCTCTGTTCTACTGCTATTGTCCCATGACCGGATGAGGAGGCTGATGTGACTTTCTTAGGCCTGATGCCAACCTCGAAAAAAAAAAGCTTTTTGTGAACTCGAGAGGAGGAGAGGAGTGCGACCCCGAATTGAAATGTTTCCCAAGCAGTTTCAGGTCTGGCCTGATCTTGGCCACATGTTGTTATTTTGTGAAAGCTACAAAGCTTCAAGCAAGTGACCTTAGTTATAGTGTACAGTAACAGGGAACAGCCAGAAATTACAGTAAAAAAGTACTTTCAAAGACTCCTCGAAGACTTGAAGTAGAAGTGAATCAATTTTCGAATCAAGATTTTTATGACTCTACATCAAAACCAAAAGCAGTTGCTACTGCAGTGGAGGAGAAGCCTGAGGAGAAGTGCTGCTTTCTTTACTGAAAGTAAGTTTTCAAACAAGATTTTTAGAAAATACTTTCAAGGTTTTCATTGCTCAAGTGCAAGGTTGAATCATGAGATTGATGCATAGACTCAAACAAAAGTTATCTGAGATTTAGGCAGAGGAGTAGGGGAATCAGTTTCTACTGGATGAAGTAGTAATTCCTAAGTGCATTTTTGAAGTACGATAACTCTAATGCTACTACTATTCAAAATCTCAAATTCTTTGGAATCTTGCCCTTAAAGGTGTGGATTTCTCGTAATTACGTCGCGTGTCTTTCAAGGCTAAAAATGCTTACAACGCATGGGTTTCTAAGCAAACAACTTCTTGGATTTCAATTATTCTATTCACCTACATTTCATTTTTGGCAAGAAAGACATTTTACAAATGTAGAGCTCAGATAGAATTTAGAATACTACATTGGAAAATCGAAAATTAAAGATGATTGGAAAGTCATCAGCAGCATTCAAATGCACCTTTCTAAACAAACTTTACTTTGTTGTATCCCTGA
Organism: Oithona nana; assembly: GCA_900157175.1. Taxonomy (NCBI): domain Eukaryota; kingdom Metazoa; phylum Arthropoda; class Copepoda; order Cyclopoida; family Oithonidae; genus Oithona; species Oithona nana. The sequence goes on from LT727933.1 coordinate 175,662, forward strand.
AAATACTACTACAATTCCCTTTGTTAGAAAAGTTACAAACAACAACAGAACTTGTGTATGTTTTGTCAAGATTAAATATGTAGTCCAATCTACTTCTAGGTTGCCAATTAGATTGCATTTTCTAGCTTGTGTAGTAGTAAAAATGTTACGGTCTCGTGACGTTCTAAGGTTCTTTTTAAAACAGCTTACATTATTAAGTCGAACAAAAGTGTGCAAAAATCGCAAGCAACAAGGCCATTTTCAAACTCTAAAAAAAGGGTCAAAGTCAAAAATAGTAGGTAATGGCTTTCCAAAGCAGGAGTAAGCCAATAATTACAAATTCGATATGATCGGCCATTTCAGCCTTCAGTTTTCCATTTGAAACAAAAAGAAGTAGAACGAAACAGACGAGGCTGCTGAGAAATAGCGGCAGCGCGAGTAGTGAGCGCCAGCTACATCTCACAAAAAATGGTACAAGTATAAATCTTCATTTCTACTTCTCCTCTACATTTTTCTACTCTGCTACTGTTCTCTCTCTGCTGGTAGAGAGTCGTAAAAAATTCAAATAGATTAACACTAATCTTTAGAAGGTCGAAATAGGTCCAAATTCGCAAAGTTTTGGAAAGCAGGTCTTTTTTGCTTACATTACTTGTTGCCTTTTGTGCTCTTTTTAAGGCAGGGATTTTTTTGCCATAAAGGCTTCAATCACTTGACAGGCTCTCAAAAATACCATCTAAAATATTTCAAAAACATCCTATCCTTTCAGACAAAAATCGTGGGAAGTCTAGACTTTCCCATACTTAATGAATGGAAGTCCATTAATCAGACGCCTTGCAATTAACGTTATCACTACAGATAGTGATGCGGGTAAAGAACGGTCATCTTCAAGGACAAGGCCTAGAGTATATAGTATGTATAAGAATAACTTACCCAAACCCCAAAAGTCACCCAAAAGTAAGGAGAAAGCTGTATGATATAATTTTCACCCCTACTTCCACCCCCTTTTGGTTTGAGCTTTAGATGAAGATCTTTCAATGCATTCTTGATCATGTCATTACCTCAGCATTCACCCGTGAATAACGACTTCCGAATAGAAGGGTATGTATATAGGTTAGGGTAACCGGGGTGTCAATGACCATCGTTTTTCCTAAATATTTTGGAAACTATTCAGAACTTGTTGAGAAACCGCCACGGTCACCCTAGTACTATAAAAGGAAAGGCCAGGGTTCTGCAAACCTCATGTGATGAAGCATATGAAAGATCATTAAAGCCTTTAAAGGCCACTCAAGCATAAAAGAGAAAGCCAATGATTTAGCACCTATTTTTGAATGATTTTTTGACTGAATTGCAGGTGTGCAATGGCTCCCAGCCGATTCAAAAAGGAGGTCCGCGAAAAGCGTGAAGTAACTCCTTTTGAAAATGACCCTTTGGCCCCTCCAGAAATTCCCGCCGAATGGAGAGACATTGAAGCCCCCGTCAACTTCACTTGGGTGGTCCAAGATGAGTTGTGTGGTATGGGCTGGCCCAAGTCCCGGGATCAAGTCAATTTCCTTATCAAACAAGGAATCGATCATTTGATCACTTTGGCGGCCGATAAAATTCCGCCTCATTATGCATTCCCTGAACTCAAATGGACGATGATCCCCGTGGAAGACTTTACTGGGCCTGCAATTGCTGATATCAAGAAATTCATTCAGATCATGGCGGAAGCCAGAAGAGATGGCGAGGTAAGATACAAGATGTCCCAACAAGCTTTGAACATGAAGGCGAAAAAATTCGTGAAAGTTTGTTTATATTCTAGAGAGCGGTGCAAATCTTCTATCAATTTGACGAATTTTTCTACAAAAAATTCAAAATTCTAATTTCGCGAGATTTTAAGATTTTCGCTTTCACTTTTTGGGAGACACCCTGTATAACCAAATAGTAAACATAAAGTTTCTGCTGGTTTCTCACAAAAAGTCCCAAAAATTTATCCATTAGAGATTTGCAAAGTTTCTTCTTTATGAAGTAAGCTCCTCTCTATACTTTGAAATACGGTCATCTCTTCTTCTCTAACTAAAGAGCTCACTTGTTCTTCCATAGAATTGCACAGCTTTTGCAACACAAATAGAATGTACTTTGCACACTCCCAATTTTCCAGTAATTCTGAGTTTAGCTTGCCTTAAGCTATGATGAGAATGAACAGAAGACATTTTTGAGATTTTAAACACTTATTCTATGACGTAAAACACAGCAGTAGCCAAGGACTTTCCATTGAAAGATGTAGACAGAAAAATGTCGAAAGTCATTATCAAGGCTGATTAGTTTCGCGATAGTCAACCCAAAACAAAGTATTCATGAAAATATATTTCCCATAAAAAAAAAATGGTTAGATGTCGTTTATTAGACATTCATTGGATTTCTTCCAATTCTGGCTGATTTTGTGTCACTAAAAATTCTCAAATTAAGACTGTTTATACTATGAATACAGAGGTGTATTCACAATACATTTTTTCCATTTTAGGCTGTAGGTGTCCACTGCGCCGAAGGCCGCGGACGAACCGGTGTGATATGCGCGTGCTACTTGATATATTATTATGACATGGAACCCTGGGACGCTATAAGGATCATGAGACGGCAAAGACCTGGTTCTGTAGAGCGAAAAGTACAGGAAGAAACTGTTGTCATGTTTTACGAGCTGTTGAACGACGATTTTGGCTGTCTGGACAATTTGGAATCCAAGGAAAAAGAGTACCTGAAACTGAAAAAGCAGCAACAGCTACAGAATGACAACTTGATTTGTACCTACACTGCATTACTGCATGGACCAGTCAACAGGATCAAAAATAAGGATCAGAAACAGCAACGAATGAGGCGAGCAAGATCGATGCCTAAAATGAATGAGGAAATAGTAAGTCGACATTTCCAATCTTTTCAAACATCTTTTCAAAGTGTTTGGAAGTCAACAATAATGTCTCATTTGAATCAAAATATATTTGAATTTTCGTACTAAAAGTTGGTCAATATTTTGCATGTTAGACGAGACTTTTTGAATGACTTTCAAACACTGTGATCTTTTCAGAGAAGGATGAGGCGCATACATAAAATATTTAGGTTCACATTTCCTGTCAATTAGCCTTTTTGGATTTCTTTTGTATTATTAGCCTATACCTGATGACCTCTACAATTCTTGATTGATTTTCAGCCTGTTGAGAATCTTGAAGACTCAGCAGCAGCTACTGATGCAGTAGACTCAGTTGCTTGCTCACTAGACACTCCAGCTTGCTCAGTAAGCTCAACTACTTGTGTAGCCTGCTCAGTATTATTGTTACGTTATCTTAGTAAAGTCTCAGTTGCTTGATATAAATATTTTAAAAATAGTCTCAGTAAATGTAGTTTTCTCAGTAAATTGTGGTAGAACTAATCTCAGTATCCAACTCTCAGTTGTTCTAATCCTTAATGTACATTCTGTCATTACTTTATGTAGAATTTTTCCCAACTTATTTTCAGATGGACACAATCAAGGATGAGCAAAGACTCCGCAAACATTTCGATGAATTTTTCGATGATACGACAAAACGAAATCGAACCGTATCTCATGAAAGGTCTCGTCCACCCCTGGACAAGTCTCAAAAGGACGAAGAAAATGTCCTTGAGCAGAATAACCGTTTCGAGCGTGGGACCACTCCCGGACGCACCTTGGTCACTAATTTGAAACCAGCTCCACGCAAGTCCGACGTGTTTGAACTCAACAAGGAGCCCAAATGCGATTTGAAGCAACATTTCAAGTCCTTCATGAGCAGCACTAGCACTTGCAAACGAGCCCGAAGTTTCTCACAGCCTCGTGTGGTAGAAAATGAGGATAACAAAAACAGTAGCAGTGAGAGAGAGGTGCCTCCTCCTCTTCCGACATCTGCTATAGCTACATCTAGCCAGAAACAGAGTAAACCCAGCAGCAGCTTCCCTGCTAGAAAAGTTTCAAGACAAACTGATGAAAGGGAAAAGTGGTTGCAAGATGGAGTGCAATCTGAAAAAGCATCACGAAGGCCATCAAGGTCCGTGATACGAGGTGAGGCCAAACCTCCTTCGGAATCATCTGGCAGTGAACGCACTAGTGCTACCGATGATATTTTAGAAGATAAACCCGTTTTGGAGGATTTTGATAATAAAGGTAAGAAAGCTAAGAATACATTTTTCTTGGTTCAGCCCGTATTTCAATTGTATTTTGTCTTCAGATTATGACTATGACTATTCCACGTCCTCGAGAAGGTCTTCGGAAATCTCAGCTGGTTCCAGCCTTCAACAATCGATGACTTCAATCACTAGTGATCAGGCCTTGCCACCTCAACCCCCCAAATACAAACCGCAGATGGATGTAGCCTCCAATACATCGACTTACTACGCTCGTGTTCGCACTCGTGCCTCCAACGACTTATCTAAGAAACGCGACTCACTTCTCAATTCTGTAGACATGAGTAATGGCTTCGCTCCAAATTCCGCCAATGTGGCCAGGAAATTCGACGCCACCGCCAGAAAACATCGTTCCAAAACCATCGAAATTGGCTTCACGGTCAAAGAAAACAAGAAAGAAGATGATTTGGCGGACAAAGAAGTAGAAAACATTTTGAGTAGTGAAAGTGTGGCCTCCATGGCCTCCGAGGCCACTCAGGAGCCTCCATCCATGAGTTCTCTAGTGATAACGACACCTACAATCAAAAGTCCAACTTCCCGAAAACTAGAGTCTCGAACAAGTTCAGATTCATTGAAAGTGAAAGGTGCCGAAGAAACTCCCAAGAGAATGTCACCTTTCAATCGCTTCAAAAACAGTCTGGTTTTAGGTACTTCAAATTGTAGTTCACCTTCATCTCGTAACTCCAAAACTCCCACTGAATCATCAAAATCTCCGCTGAGTTTTCCTACTTATGGAAGAAGGGAAAGAACGGAGAGCGAAACGTCAACTTCTCGTAGCTCTGAAAAACGAAGTCGATTTTTCTATCGAAAATCTCGTACAGGACCAGTTGGAAACGCATCGGAAGAAAACCAGGACAAATCCAATTCAATTCATAGCTCAGCTTCCAATTCAACTTCCAACTTGACTACAAGTAATCCTGTAGCACTCAAAGAAGTGGAAATTGTGGATTATTCTGCAGGTGCTACCGGAGGTGGTGCAGGTGCAAGCGGAGGAGGTGCTAGTGTTGCTGGTGCAAGCATACGTAAATTTGAAGATCGACACGCAGTGCGAGCCAAGTCAGAATTTAGCCCCAGATCTACTGGAACATCTAATTCTGCTGGAACTTCCACCTCCAATGAATATGTGAGCAAGGACAATTACTTTTTGGCTGCTGCCAAAAGATGGGCTGCCTACGATAAGCCATCCTATAATACGCCATTTACTCGTGATCATTGGCGAAAATCTCATCGGAAATTCAATTACTCGCGGTTCCTCAACTACACTCGTGAAACATTTGTGTGAAGAAGAAAAAACGACACGAAGCATTTTTATGTCAAGTTATTTTAAAATCCAAGCCTTGAAAACAAGAAGTATGATAAGGGCCACTTTGAAAACACTGCCATAAAAAGTGTGACATGTGTGAAGAAAAATAATTTCATGGCTTAGAGAAGTAAAGCATGAGGATGAGAGGTATCAAGACGACGCTCAAAAACTGATGAAAATGATCATGCAAATCAATAAAGAAATATCTTATGCTTGCAAATTATACAGGGTGAGTCAAAAGTACCTGCAACTGGACCGACACTTTTGACGAACCCTGTAGTTTACGGAAATTAAAAAAAAAATATATCTGTTTAGTTTTCACGAAAAAAAAAATAATATATCATCTATGTACTATGTACATAAGTTGCAATAATATCCTATGTCTCTCTTCTGGATTTTTTTGTATGTCAAGTGCAAAAGAAAAACTGTAAATGGCATTTGTTTGCCACTGTAGCAAACATTGCTAAGAGTGATGAGGGTTTGGAGCTAAAGCAATGAGTCTTAGTAATGTAGTAGTAGCCGAGCAATTTCCTTTCTCTATCCCGTCTCGTATTTGGATTAGCAGCAACGTTGGTGGTGCAAATTCGATTGAGCAGCAAGAACAGCAGGAGCAGCAGCAGGATGAGGAAGATGCATATTTGGGTCAATCAGAAATCACTAATTTGCATCCAAATATTTGCGCATACAATTTTGTATGATGTATGTTGTAGAGTAGTGCTAATCCCTTTTCTGAGGGTACATTTTCGATGGCTCGCTTCGCTCGCCTACTATAAAAAGTTTAATTTGGGAAAAATTAGAGTTTAGAGCAGCTTCAGCCTTGCGTGTTATTAGCAAGAGATTATACAGAAAATCTTGAGTGTCTCCATTTCCAAAAGTCTAAGGTGTCACGTGTTCCATGATGAATTGATCCCCATTTCGAACTCTAAAACTCGTTCCTAGCCTTAAAAAACGAGACCTCATTTTGTTTCAGATACTCATTTGTATTTGTCATATTGATACATTTTTCATATAGAAGACGTTTCCCCATCAATATAGGTCGTTGTTATGATTTGTATTTACCGGTTGGTGTAGTAAATACAAAAGGATGGAATCTTGTTTTTGCGCCAATGTTTGCTTTCACCTCCACTCGCTCGAGCCTCGTAGTAGTCAAAGCTTCTCTTCTCCTACTTTTGATGTGGGCAATTCCACAGATATCTACAATTATGGATTGTGCACACACAATACAGTAGTTCTTCCTATTTTTTGCTTCTTCTTCTTCTTCCCCCTGCGCTCTTCTTTCCTTTTCATTCTTCTTTCTTTTCTTTTATCTCTCAAGAAGCCACTCTGCCAAAATTGGATTCGGATTTGACGTATCATATATTCATGAAATGTATTTGCACTTTCGTGCTACTTTTGATGACAAAATACAGAAACGATATTTAAAGGATTAAAAGTTCACCAAAATGAAACTTTTTTATACAGGGCGGAACAAAAATAGTGGTTTAATTTAGAAATTTGCTTCATGGAATGGACCATTACTTTTGTTCCACCCTGTAGATTTTTAAAAACTTTGTAGAGTTGAGTAATTCTTGAAGTTTAGTCAAGGTTTTTCCGAGTAGGTGTTGAAAAAAAGAAAGACATCTTTGAAAAACGGATAATTAATCGTGGGTCAGTTCCGAAAGCCGAACCTCATTTTTCCTAAGAAAACAGATGACAGTTGTTCTTGGGCTTGGGAGAGACTCTTCTGAGAAGAGAGGGTAACCTATTTATTGTGTACTATTGTGACGTGTCTGCACAAAAATGTGTAATGAAGATCCTATTCCATACCAAAAATCAGTCTTGACGAAGAGGACATCCCAAAGTGTTTTAAAATCACCAAAAATGTTCCATTTGAATTTCACTTTTCTATTCGATTTGTATCGTTCATTTGTCCAATATTTGCCCAAGCAAAATGTATAAGATGAAAAATGTCAATTGTAGATTCTAACGTTGATTTTTGGCGCGAAAATTCAAACATTACAACTGAATGAGAAAATACTGTAAAATTAGACTTTTTGAGGGATTTTCCAACGCTGTGACACTCTGTTTTTCTGGGCTATATAGAATAGAAGCTGCGGATGTATGTCTACACACATGATCATTATCAGATGCCAGCTTGGTGCATTTCTTCACTTTCACATTCGTTCACCACTACTCTATTCCTAGAAGAAGAAGTCATCTGCGCTGCTGTCCCCAGCTTTCTCTTTCTATATTTCGCACTATGTACTACTATCCCCAACTCCACCCATATGCTGCTTTGATTTTGATGGATAACCTACTCAAGAAGAAACTGCCATCAAATGTGGATCATCAATTACTGGGACAACTTTAGCTTTTCAGCGCTTAATCTAGAGTTAATTGAGACCTTAGCAACAATTATTTACAATGAATGCCAAAAGATTACAACCTGTAATAATACATTTATAGGATTGCATGGCTAGAAATATGCAAATATTTGATCGTTTTTTACTTATTAGCCATCCTATCTAGGGTCACAAAGTTGTTATTCCTGTTGCTGTATTGCCAATAGCCTTTGCCAAAGTATCAAAAACTCTGGATTCAAAGGAGGGGCACCATAACAAGAAGGTAAGCAGCAAAAATAAGTACCAAAACAATAGCTTTTTGATGCATGATAACGTGTGAAAGTCGTCCCATATTCCAAATGTGGAGTGGAAAAAAGTTCCTAAAGGGTTTTTCTTTCTTTCTAGGTGCTTTTTCGTAAGCAATATGCAAACTTTTTGCCGCTACTACCACTCCTACTCTAGGCTTTCCATTAAGTTATATAGTACTACACCATCTAGAGGTGCAAAGTGCAAAAATGGAACTTGAACTTGATGCGTAAGTATTGCTGGAGGAAGGAAAGAGCTACCCAAAGAGTACTGCTTACTGTATAAAACAACTCAGCACATAGCATAGCTGCAGCAGGTCTTAGTAGCTCTGTAGAGGGGGTATGATAGCTGTAGCTCTGCTGCGCTCCCTTCGGACTTGGCGCCTACTCTGGAGCGCTCATAAAAGAAGTATTTGGAGTCCTCTCTTATCTCAGTTTTCTACAGTGACCTCGTAATGTAACACATCTGGCATCAAAATAAGATGCCTTCGCAAAAAAGGTTGAAAAGGTGAAAGCTTTTTAACCGCAGAAGTAACTTTGAGGTCGTTGGCAAAATATCTTGGGTAAGTACTGTGTTAAAACTGTATGCGGTAGGTAGAAGATTGATGCTTCGCTGGCCAAACTTTAGTGGTTTATGGCACGTCTCTACTGCGGTGGCGGGAAGCCAACAAACTAAGTTGTCTTCTCATGTTTTGACATAGTTGTTGCTACTATTATGTACTGAAACAGAATCTCTGGGAATGCTATTGGGCTCTGTTACAACCCATTTAACGAGAGAGTTTTTGTGAGGAAAAAATGGGCACTAAAAAAAGCATTTTTAGGCTATGATTTATCACCTTTTTACCTTCTAATGGTATTGCTCTTTTCCCTTCAGTTTCAAGGCTTTCGAATGTGGACATTCAACAGACCTGTTTCTGTAAATATAGATTAGCGTCATGCCTGCCATCTTGCTTTAGAAATTTGTTGCTAATGTCAAATTTTTGTCATTATTAAACGAGTAGATGCCTACGGACAGACAACGACGTCTACTGTCATTAGCAAAGAAGTTTAATGAGTCAAATTTGTCAAACAACAAATATAGCATTCATGGCACTATTTAGTCTTAAAGAAGCAAATACATTTTCAGTTATCTTTTTTATCGATTAGGTTTCGTTAATTAGTGTAAATTGTGCTTTTGAATGTCGCTAGAGACAGTAGACATGAAGTGCCTTTTTTAAAGTGGAGAGAATAATTTTCTCGTTAGTGTTCAAGTGCCTTTAGGAATTTCGCCATTTGTTCTTGAAAAAAACCTTCCTTTTCTGTGCAGATACACACGCATTACATCTCTAAAACATGTATTCTTTGCAGAGCCTACTGTCAATTTGTGAGGTAAATTGGTCAGAGTACAAAAAAGACACGTTTGCAGTGCAAGGACGCGAAGAGACAACGTTGATTATCGTTATCATTCTGTGAAGAAGACGAAACGGGGACTTGACAAATCATTGGAAACCGATTTCTACCTCGTAAAAAAGAAACGTAGTAGCCAGCTGACATCGTCAATTAAACCAACAAAACATTTTAGACCAAAAAAAGAATGAAAAAGAAAGGTAACAAAAGTGAAAGCAAGTGCTTTTTTTACCCTTCAAAGTAAACAATAAACATATTGTGTAACATCAAAGGACAAAGCAGAATATTTTTAGAGCACATGTTATTAGAAAAGTACAATGTACAAAGTCGTTTTTTTGAGGTCAAACCGATACATATCGGCATGTTTCTAAAGGTACTAACGAGTCTGTAACATTTTTCAGCTAAACATCGATTTTAGTGAAAAGCAAAGTAAGAAGGTATATTTTCTTTCTGTGATTTGATTGATGCCTCATCATTCTGGATAGTGAAAATGCAAAGCCATTGCCAACACAATTTGTACATTTGTCACTGCTCACCGAGTAGCCAAGACCCATCCCCGATTCATCCATTGACGCAAACGACAACCTTACATCGTTTTCCCGCCAAGAGAAATGGAAATGTTAAAGTGACAGTTGACAGTAACGGGGAATTGGTCAAACACCCAGTGTATGTCTCGCATTCAAGTGTGGCAGTCATGACTTCGCCTACATTACACATCAATACGTTGACTAAAAGGATATCGCAACCTGAAGAAGTAAATTCGGCCTCGCCGAGTACGGCCAGTTCGTGTTCTTCGTTGCCGACGACTATGATGACCTCTACCGTGCCACCTCCAGTAATGCAACAGAGTAATGGGACTTTGAATCGTTACAGTCAACACTTAGGTATTTCATCATTTTTTAAGTACTTACCATCCTTTAATCGCCCCTCTCCTATTCAACGCACAATACGCACAATTCTACTTTTAACGCACAACCTATATATTTCTTGCATAATATTTCAGTGTTCTAATTGGACTTTGATCACTTTTTAGTATAAGTCCATGCATAAGACGAAGGAAACAAAACAAGAGGGAGCTGTTCAGCATAAAAATATGTAAAAAAATCAAACATTTCAAGTAAAACAAGAATTGACAAGATTAGTGATCAAATTTCGATTTTTTTTTAGCAGTGGGGATGCTCCGATTTTCCATTTATTTTTTATTAGTAAGTACATAATTGAAAAATAAAGACTATCATTCTATATTTTCTTTTATGAAATGGCAAAATAATTCTACTTTCAATGCTATAATTCCGCTCGGTGTTCATCTAAAAAACGTAACTTAGACGCCATCTAGCGTTAAGAAATATTATGGGAATCAAGTAAACTACGGTACCACCGTGATTTTGTATGAAAAGATTTGGACTTAGAAAAGGCCTTGTTGTATGTACTTGATGATAACGGAATGCCATCTATTTCAGTGACAGTGAACGAAGTGAATAACAAGTATTTGTGGGGCTGTTACGGTCGCTCTTGTCTGGAAAGGGTGATCTTCAGCTTGATGGTCATTTTGATGGTGGGTGTACTCCTCATCGCGGGTCTCTTGTGCGTGCACATAGGCTCAGGCGGCCTTCGAAGGCTGTCCAGCCTCATGTTTGCCCAAGCCAATAAATATGAAAACGTTGACACTAATGGCCTCGGTGTCCTCAACAATGCTGGCGGTCATTCACTGCAGCCCGAACTGGTCGATCTCATGGACGATGGCATCGACATTGTTCGCATCAAAACGACCGAAGAAGTAAGTTTTTTGTTCTTTCTGCCTTTACTACCTTCCCTTCTTCTTCTTCCTGGCTTGCAAAACGTGCCAGAACTGTCAAGACGTCATTTGTCATCGCGACGCCAAGCGCAAGCAGTGTTAGTACTGCTAGAAGACGCTTTTGTCAGCACAGCAGTCGTCCGCTAGGTCCTCCTTTCAATTTTGGCTAATGAACGATGTCACCTGAAAGCAGCATGGGAAATCAGTGGGAACCTCATGCAATCAAAATCATAATACCTTAGTCTAGGTAGGAAAAAAAGCACTGCATGAGAAAAAATAATAATAAGATGCACTGTGACTGAAAAATCACTAAAAAGGTCTCATTTGAACTTTTATGAAAAAGGTGTTTCCTATTTATTTGATGTTGTACGGTTATTTGTATGCGCAATATTCAGTCTAATTGAGATCTTTAGATAGCAATGAACCTGAGTTCATTAAAAGCACGTTTTATTCTTCAAGCTTCGTTATGCTACTCTCCATACAATAGAACTTTAGGGGAATTCAGTACAGCAGTATTGATGATAGATTGTTACCATTGACAGAACCTGTCATAATAGATTGGTAAACGTTTTTACTTTTTTCACGCCCCTTAGTAAGTCTCGCACTTGCTTACGCTGCTTCATGCATTTCCCTTACCAAAAACCACAAGCAGGAGAAATGCTCGTTATCTGCGGAAAAAGCCCTCTACCTACGTAGAAAGTGCTCTGTCATTTTGTCACCTCTTATTCAATATGACGATAATGACTCAAGCAATGTAGCTTTAGAATTGTAGATATCTTGCGGCACAGAGATAATTTGAAAGTAGCTACAGTACTTACTTCAAGAAAAAACAAAATGCATCTTTTAAAGAGGCAGTAAAAAACAACAACTTTTTACTGTTTTTGGCAGTGTTTGAAAATCCACAAAAATGTCTCATTTGACATTAGAAATATTTCGCGCCAAATATGGTCAAAATCGACTTTTTCTAATCTTAATTTTGGGGATGAAAATTCAAATATGAATTTTTACCGCAATATTGTTAAAGGAGACTTTTTGGATAATTTTCAAACACTGTGTTTCTGTGTGTGCCTCCTTTGGAGTAGAAGATTTTATGACTTCACGTCAGTCCTTGGACTTTTAAGATCAAATCTTCAAGACCCAAATAAAGTTTGAAGTATTTGAAGATTTCCTTTCATTGTTTTTAGAGAATTCAAACAAAAAATGATTGGAAAAGATGTACCGAAAGTATACTTCACCACTTTGAAAAACGTCATCTAACCATTCTTTTGGGGATCTCTAGTTCTCCACTTTCCACGTTTCAAAATTCAGCAAAAAAGGGACTTCACTTCTAACGTCAGGGGAAAAGTACCACCACTAGAAAGCATTCATGAAACTTTTTTGGTCGTAGAATTTCCAAGTAGAAGAATCTGCAAGAAAGCAATTTTCAGAGACAGCTTAGCACAAAAGGAAGCTTGAAAGTATAGAGACACAATTTGTAGACAATTTTCGATAAGTTGGGAAAACAGGCTATAATACATACAACAGGAAACTACAATACAACTACAGTATGTACATGTATCCTACAGTAATCGTAGAAAGAAAGTTGCATTCCTTTTCAAGTTCAATTTCGAGTTTCATTTCCTGATAGTGTCCAGTTTTCTATTGCACAGTAGTCCATTTGGCCACTTAGATAGATGAAACTTTCCAAAGGAAAATAGAGATCAGAATAAATGAAATCACCCTATGTGTGTACTGTATCTTTCATGATAAATGATTCTTGGCTACCAGTAGGGTCTTTTTCGTAATAGTGATTTTTCCTATCTGGCTAGATAGGCATCAGGAGCAGCAGCAAGAAAGACGAAACCGTTTGCTATTGCTTTCACTCTCATCTTAATTGTGGAAACTAACCATGACCTTAAGGCTACTTTACTTCTGCTTTCTAATGCACGAATACAGAGGATAACATAAACAATTGAAGGTCAAGGCAGAAGGAAAAGAGTTGGTCACGCAAATTCAGTAGATACAGTCTTCTTCTGTCTGCCAATTTAGTAGAAACTTTGCTTTCTAAATCCCATGGGAATTTTTGCATGACAATCAGATATGGTAAAAGTATTTACTTCTGGACATTGAATTCTTAGGTCCCTTAGGAAACTTTTTATAATATCAATTTGGTATCATGGGAAAGAACAGTGTAATAAAATTCAGCTTATTCTTGAGTGTCCCCAGACTAAGTCCCATGGGTGTGCAGTGTAGGACCCTACATCGAGTATGAGTCAGGCCTTGGTTTGCAATAGCAGCTTTTTTGACGGGACACAGGATATTGCGGTAACAGCCATCACATCACCATTACAACGAAGGGAAAGGGGATCTGTTACTGCTATATGCATACTATGCCTGATATATGCACAGTTAATACAGTCACTTACAAATGTTCCCATAATCCCCAGAAATCGTCTTTTCTCTGAAAATCCAAGGTCAGCTTTCTTTTCTTGTTTATCTTGGTAAATTACTTACCTACTAGGGTCATTACAAACAAAAAGAAGTAAGCGATTGCAAAAGTTTGTGGTTTGTTGTGTGTATCTTTGAACTTTTGCAACTTATACTACTACTGCGGTGGTTGCTTTCACTTCCTCTTTTTTGCAAGCTCATGGTTCTAAAATAGAGTTTCTGTCAGAGTCATGAATGTTTCTCTTTGGTGAGATATCATTATCACCCTTCAGAGATCAAAGGTGAAAGCCCTGCTTTGCTTTATCGAAAGCATATGATATGATATATATTTTGCTACTTCCATGTAGAAACTAGTGTAAAAAACCTCCACAATATGTCTGAGTTGCTTTTGAATAGAGCTTTCGAAATAGAGGAAATTGAATCGATCGTCGTCTTCAGATGAAGAAGGAAAAAGAAAGTTCTCCATTTTCAGCACAGTGCATCATTCTCAATTGAAGATTCTTGTCAGGTTTACTTATTTTTTTCGATTTGACAGTCTGTTTAGTTCTAGAGCTGCTTTCAAATCCAGGAAAGCTGCTAATATTCTCAGCAGTAGGTCCGTTGGGAAACCACTCTAAACACCGTCTCTAATTGTTTGATTACATCTTGTAGCAGCAGTTGCTGCAACACTTCAACTGGCAGAGCATGTTTTCTGGAGAGTAGTCGTAGTAGTGCTGTGTCCGAAAACTTTGTTAACTCCCTTGGGACTTCTGAAGGTCCACTTGCAAAAACTACAGAAGATACAGATCCAACAAAAAGAGGAGACCAAAAAGAGAAAAAGAACAGAGGCCTTGACAATTTCAAATACCTTTTGAATCAGAAAAAGGGCTTTGTCAACATACTTGACACCTTTTTCCCACTTATAAGAACTGCTTTCTACTACTTCCCTGACAGCAGATTGAATGGTGGGAGACAGCAGCAGCAGACCCAGATATGTCTACTCAGCCCTGACTAAATATGTAAACTATGTTGACTTTCAAAAACAGCATTTAATCCATCTCACAAAAGAAGGTAGAGTGCAACTTGACCCAAATCTAAAAAGTAAATGGGAAGTGACTTCCATGAGTTATTACATTTTTAGAAAGCAACCCAAAAAAAATTGCCAAGGATATGAGGATCATTACCTAGCTACTTTTTGTAGAGAGAGATAATGCTATTATTAAGTCTCATTGTTTCTGGAATGGGCTCTACACCAATGCAATCAGATATGTACTATATAGTACAGCATCACCACAGAAGTAACAACTCCTGCTGGTGTGTTCGCGAGAATTATTGGCCCAAATTACCACCAGGAGAGCACACATTCTACTACCCAGTAAGACTGAGTACTACTGAGTAGTCTCTTTTGCAAAGACTCTCTTCACCAGAAACTTGGCTATCTCTAGAGATGATTCTAACTGCACTTATTTGAATAGTGCATAACTTCCTTTCACAATATCAGGAACAGAATGAAGGGAATAAAAGAAGAATGAAAAAGGGGGTAAGAATAGGAATACACTCTTCATTAGCTTTTTTGTCTTCTTCGCATGCCACATTGCATGATGGGGCAAGTCTAACAGAATCAATTAGTAATACAAGTGTAGTACACAATATTTGAATGTCTGTTCCCTTGGGACTACTACTGAATTTGACAAATCCTAAAAAAAGTGTGCACAGTTACAAGGCACGTAAAAGCTATTGGCCATTTTGACTACACTCTGTGACAACTTGCTTTAGGGCACACAAAAAGATTTGAGATTGATACCTCAGAAGATAGAGTATCTTTTGCAATTCTATTTACCATTCACAAATCCAAGGCTTGCAAAATACTTCTAAAGAAGGGATAGTCAAGATTCTGGTTCTATGCGTCCTGCTGATGCTATATTACGAGACCTTGACTGATATCACAACAGTAGGCGCCACAAAAAGACCTCCAAAGTGCCAATATGGTATGCATAATATCTGGGCCATTGTTATTTTAGCAGCTGTTAGCCCTAAGCAGATAGACTACTGCTGTTTTTTTATTAACGAGGAGGTTAGTAGTTGCAGGCTTGTCAGTGTCACCTTTTGAAGGAAAAGTATTCAAGGTTAGCAAAGTGTAATACTGATTGTTGTCTCGTTGCCAATTACGTTACATTTGTCACGGCGCTCCACTATTTAGAATTTCTATATAGCAACCTGCTTTTATATACCTAGACAGATTAGTGCAATAAACGCCATCTTGTCTTGACTCGTCAAATGAATTTGACTAGATGGCGTTTTCGCAAATTAAGCTTCCAGTCATGTCTTTCACATCCAGTTTCCCACTTATGGTTTATTCTAAAAAGCTCAAAATATTTGTAATGATTTTATAAAGGCAACAAGAAAATAATGTTTTTCATACAAAAAACAAGAAATTAATCGAATTAATTTAAATTACGAAGAAATCATGCAGTGAAGTTTCAAAAGTGCTATGAAAAAAAATAGATTTTAAATACAATTTTCCAACAGCAAAGTATGAGCTGAGGTCACATTTCAAAGTGTAACATGAATATATGAAAACACAATGTAAGTTTACTAATTATCGTACTACAAAAATAGAATATCTGTTTTAGATGAGCCCGCGACTAAATTAGACACAAATTGCCACCTAGCGCGCAGCGGTGGATTCTACTTTAGTAAAGTCTCTACCCAGCGCCATTTTGTCTCTACCCAGGCTCAGTGATTGGTCAATTTCGGCACTAATCAGTCTTTACAGAAGCAGGTAGCAAGTAATTGTAACACTCGTTTTTTTATTCTTCACTACTTCTATGTACCTACAAGTGTGACATGTAAGAAAACCCTTCTTCACAAAAGAGGCTCACAGAATGCAACACTTCAACTTCAAGGACGACGTTGCTGGAGGAAAAAGTGAAAGCTAAGAGCCCATTTTCTATTATAAGAAAGAGTATTTGTAGAAAGTAGTAGAGGCTCCTCTCTAGCTTTCTACTACATCATGGGAAATTCTCAATTCCTATTGATGTTGCAAATGAAATTTCTTGTGTTGCTACAGCTGCCTTTGACAAATCTGAATGCAAAAACTTTATGTGCAACCGGATGTCTGGCTAGGTTCTTGAATCGGTAATGATCTGAATCCAAATCTTGAACAAAAGACTGAAAGACAGGAAATACTCACTCTGATGTATTCGATACACTAGAATGTATTTTAAGGGGCTCATCTCTTGACTGCAAATTGGATAGGTCATCCTGTGTTGTAATGATAAGAACATAGCCTAGAAAAGTCAATAGGACAGGATACAAAAGGTTGCAACAGTATCTTGGAAAATACCCCTGCCTAAAGCAATCCTTTGCTCTCAATGAACAATGCTGCTGCCCCCTTCTTGTCACTGTTGCAAGTATATAGGGCACCACGCAATTCTACTAACGCAGCTTAGCCAAAAGCTGCTTTGTTGGCAGATCATGAAATACCTCTTTTCTTTAGCTCTCCCATTACAAAAGATGTAAATCAAACTTTGTTGTACTATATACGCTTCTTCAACTTCAACTTTTCTTCAACGTCTTCTTGTTAAGATTTTGTCCTTTGTCTTTGTCAACGAATGGAGAAAACGACGGGATAGGAAAACTTTGTTGGCCTGGTATTGGTCCTCAAAAAGTTGTGGACTGGAAAGTGTATTATCTGGACTTTGAATATTCCCTTTGAATATTCAAAGTTAACAGTTTCATGAGTTAGTTGAAAGGAAGATATTACATTGTGAACCAACACAGTATGTAGTATAGCTCTGCTACTGGGTACCGAAAAGCATTCTTGACTGGATTTGCATCATTCTGTCACCAGATTATTGGAAGGATTCAGAGAAAGAAGACCCTCACAGGAACTGTGCTCAAACTTTCTTGCTTTTCTGAAATCAGGATATCAAAGAGGAAATGAAAGAAAGATTTTCTGAATAGAACCACTCTTGAAGGATCTGGTATACATGGGGATTAGGAAGGCCTCTTATATTTATATTTATCACGGCCAAGCTATCAAAAGACAAGTTATTTGATCTGAGATCTCCATCTTCCCCTGTGTTGTTTGTTGCTTGAAGGCCAATTTGACCGACTTTATTTACACTAAAAATGGGACTTTTTGGTGATTTTCAATTATTCTATTCAAGAACTGTGGAAAACATTTTCATGAAAATTATATCAACTTTTATTATGTTATGGTAGGTAGCAAGGCGATGGATGTAATGGAGGCTGCGAGGAAACAAGATTTTTCTTCAGAGAGTGGCTCTCTCCTCTTCCTCCTCTTGCATCATCAAAGTTTCAAGTTTTGATGATGGCTTTCTCGCTACTTTTTTTCTGCACTCGCTTTTTCCCAGGGTGCAAAAGCATCATCACTTCAGGCCTACTACACTGTAGCTGCTGATAAGCACAAGCAGCTTCTTTGCTGCCCTCCTTTTTCTCAAGCAATTTTCCAGATGAGATTCATTTGCTTTAAGTCCCAAGGGAAGAACAGTTTTCTAGAAGATTCATTTTCACAAAATTAACTTTAGGCCTGAATAGAAGCAGAATTTCAGGGTCATGTCCTCTCTCTCTATGCATTTTCCACTTGCAGTCAATTGGTGTCACTAATGATCTCTCCTCTTTTACACTATATGATGTCATGTAAAGTAGAGTTAAAAAGTGTTCAATGTACATACGAGTTCATGTTACTATGGATGATGTTGATGCAAACTTTGATGCTTGCCTCCTTCCAACAAGTTTGTATCTAGCCAAGTAGCCAGTTCTTTAGCAACTTACTTTTAAAAGGGGGCAAGTAATAGAGTGACTTGATTGTTTCATATCAAATTCCAGACCTAATCTACGCTCTCTATATATCACCTACATAATCCCTGTTCACCACTTTGTTCTAATATTCCAAAGCTCAGGAAGTTTAGTTAGGTTAGGTTGAGTTAACGGTCGGCGAAGCAATATCTAACCATATGCCAAGTCTACAGCTTGGTCTGTAGAATTCAAGTCACCCTAGCAACAAAAATCTTCTGGCACGTCAGCAAGCTTTGCTCAAATAAAGAGCTACCTCTTCTATCTCCCCTCATGTTGGTCAATAGATTGATGATCATGTTTTTTTTCAGCATAAAGTGAAAGGTACCCTTCGAAGTGAATCTATTGTCAGAACTAAACGTGTTTGTGTGAGTGGAGAATGCTCAGCCTTGAGTCGACGGATTCTGCAAAACATTGATGCAGCACAGGTACTTATAGTAAAAATTAATTATCTTCTAATTAGCTGTACTTAGCCAAAATGATTAATTACAGGATCCTTGTACGAGTTTTTACAATTTTGCCTGTGGAGGATGGATGGCTCGAAATCCTCCACCCCCAAGAAGAATGGTTCATTCTGTCATGTCTGAAATGAGAGACAAAATTGATCTCAAACTCAAAGGTAAGAAGAAAAGTTTTAAAAAAAGTAGGAAAACCTTTGGAGTTGCATTTCCTTTCAAATTGTTGAAGAAGGAAGTGGGATATATTCTGTGTGTGTGTGTTAGTGGGGTGATGTCCTTCAGTTTTGCATTTTCTGTGAAAGAACTGCATGACATGGAGGAAAAAACAAGCTACACATCGTGACAGAAACTTCTTGACGTGTTTAATTTCCCATTTTTACCAATGCATTTCACAACAGGAGCTAGCTAAATCTTCCGTTAATTCCAATGCTAAAAGATTTCCCTGATAAAGAATTTACTAAAACTGCACTTTTCCAATATATGAACCTAAGGGGGGGATTGTGCTTGAGAATAATGACTTTCAGCATAAACGGTTCCAGGGATGGGGTGTCAATGATGCGCATAATCATAATCCTTTCCGGAATTTACTCAACCGTAAAAAGGCACTTAGAGCTCTTGCTTTATGAACATACTTCTTGTCTAGGTTATTGCTTTTATACGTAGTCAATCTGCTAGTTTTTCTATGGAAATATTCATATCATGCATTCACAACAAAAATGAGTCCACTTTGGTGTATTTGCTTGGTACAATCAGCTGATTTTCAAAATAAGGTAATTTGCTATCAACTAGGTAACAACCCTGTTCATAAAGGGTATTTTTTGATGATTTCTTCCCTTGCTCCTTCATACCATTTCCGCTCTAATATGCAAATGTTTCCACGCAATTTCGTGTTGGCAGCACAAAAGTGCTTTCTAATCTGCCATTCTAGAAGGGGGAAAGTTAAAACCTAATGACAATGTTCTAATAACCATTTTTGGCTAAGAAGTAAATTCAGTTGTGTGTAAAAGCAAGCAAAAAAGTTTTACGTTTTAAAGCCAATTGGCAATGGGTGAACTTTTGGCTTTAACTATGGCGGTGCTCTTCTATAAATCTTGCCCATTTTAGTAGGGCTTTCTAGCGCGTCTGCAATGTCACATTAATGCTAAATACCAGCAGATAATAACCTTACCACGCCAAATGGCATGGCACTACCGGGTGTTCAAGCAGGAGTTAATTTTACGACATCCTCTAATGCCATCCCTAATAAATGGAGTCTGGCCATGATTGTCACTGGCATCTGAATCAATACTTTGGAATCTTGCTTAGACACCCTGTACTAACCCCAAACCAAACTTTTTCCATGTATTCACCCTAAAATTCTTCTTATGTGTTTGCTTTATGAGCACCCCAGCAAGTCCTTTATAAATTCTCTATATCATCCCAGTTATCAGTTGCTAGCAAAGGCGAAACGAGGAGGCAATATTGAACTTTTTCCCTACATACTGAAGAGTAGGGGAAAATGGCAAAAGTTTGTGTTTCATTTGTTTGTTGCGTTTCTCTACCAGCTTTGGAATGGGAGAGAGCAGGCAGGAGCTCATTCTTCTTTTTCTGGACTCGCAAAGAGAGAGCATATTTACACACACTTCTATGTAATGTTAGGTACCTAAGAACGAAACCCACATATTCTGAAAAATTGCAAGATGGCATCGATGAAAATACATACCTTTTTCAAAAGGAGTCATTTTAGTAGTTTTGATGTTGAAAGAGGCAAAATACTTATTTGGTGCTGCACGTGTATTTCAATAAACTGGTACACCACATAGCAGCTCATTTCTCTAGATGCAAGGCAAGCTCAAAGGGATTTTTTCTTCCTTTGGCTTTCTAATGATGTAGTAGCTAAAAGAAAAGAGGATTATTACAGCCTTACATAACACCTCTGCCATTCAGTAGTACATAGTATGTAATATGTATTCTCAGTAGTAGATGGAAATCAAACTTGAGTACAGTAAGTGTCCGTTCCCTCTTGCTTCTAAGCTCCATCTTCTCCACTTGTTACCACAACAAAAGGGATTAACATATAAGAAGGGACTCAGTACCTCTCTACTGTTAGCACTTTTTGCGTTAGTACTTGAATTTGACCCATTTCTCAAACTTTTTGAGGGTTGGAATTGGAAGGGACTTTTAAAATAAAGTGCTCTTGAGTTTCTTTTCTTTGAGTCTTCCTCCTCTTCGTCTGTGTCAGAATGAATCTACAAAATAAACAGCACTAGTACACTGTGTTTCAAAGTCACCAAATTGTCAGATTTCAACATTTTCTTTCAACTTTCCCGCAATCAAGTTTATTACCTGCTACACGGCTATTAGATACTTTACTTTGAGAAGCTCTCTTTGCTCTCATTATTTAAAAACGAGACTTTTTATAGTGATTTTTAAACACTGTGCAGTTGCTTTTCTTCTTATTCTTCCCTTTTCATTGATAAATCCGTTGAAGTAAAAGTGAAAGCTCCTCAATTCATATTTGCCTAGTGGGCAAAGGAAGTGCAAATAACTGCATTTTCAAGTTTAGCAAGTTCAATGCTACTGCACAATAGTAATACGTGGTGGCCTTGAACGAATCCTATACGCTAGTGCTGATGTGATGACGCAGTCTTAGCACTGATTTTCAACTGATTTGTCCGTTGACACAGAATGCATTAATCTGAAATGAAATAGAGAAGAAGGAAAACAAAAAGGGACAGCAGCAGCAGAAAAAAGGTAGTTGCTTGCCCTCATCCTAGTCTTCGTCCTTACCCTAGGCGTTTTTCTAGGATCTGGTTGGCTAAACAAAGACCTATATTAACCCAAAAACGTGCCCAAAGAGCCTAAAGCTTTTCAGTAGAATTATCAGTAGAAATGCAGAAAATCAAGAAAAAGGCCTTAAAATCATGGTTATTCTTTAAAAGTGATTCATTTTGGGTTTTGATTATACACTGGGTGTTTTTCTTCAGGCCAAATGCAATAAATGCTCTTTTGCTTTGTGTTCTAACATCACAAAACTACAAATGGTAAAAAAGATAAAAATAACACCCTCTATGTATAAAAATTCTGGAATGAATTGCTCTTTTTTCCTCCATTTTACAAGCGAAAAACGAAAGAAGCCTCTTTCTCTCAGTTTTTTCTTGAGCAGCAGCCTATTTCATTATGCATAACGCAATCATAATCAGAAATGAGCGGCAGCTAGCGCGCAGAGGCGACCGTAGTGTTAGCAGGGTATTCTAGAGCTGGAAATTGTTGGCAGATAGCACACTTATAACCTCTTGGTCTCAATGGCCTCCTCATTTTTGGGCTAGTGCTCCACTGAAGCAGCTTTTTTTGGTGGCTTTCTAATTTTCTCTTCTAAGGTCGAGCTCGGCTCATCTCGACAATTTTGAAGTTGTAAAAAAGGAGAAACAATGGTCCCTTTCTTTAGAATGTCTCTAAAAAGTCCAGCAGACAGAACATGATCTATACTTTAGGCTTTCTAAAACTTGAAGTCCTTTTGTCTGTGGAACTCTGTAGTCCCAAGAGAATCTTTTAAGACATCAACTCCTCTCTGCTGATGCTCGGCTTACATAGTACCACATAAAAAGATGCGATGATAACGTCATTTTCTTTTAAGCAACAAAAAAACCAAGAAACAGAAGAAGAAACGACTTTTTTCTTAGTTTCAACTGAAAATGTCTCCCAAGAGAGAAAGAAAGCAGTAGAACTCGGAATTTTTTTCTTCCCTTATACATTCTAATCAATCTGGGGCACCACTCAAAGTTTGCTACCCCTCCTAATTTCTCATCTTATAGTTTCTCTGCCAAAACTTTTTGACAGCAGCCTTTAAAGGTAGTCTTGTCCCTGTCTGGATGCCCACCCAAGCGTTCCTTTCAGTCCCTCTAAGGTCTCCTCTATAAATCAGAATTTACGATTTGATCATCATTGACTTTATGTAACATACCACAAATACAAGTCTTGATATTTTTACTCGAAATGTTTACATAACTGAAATCAATACATTTAGCTTTGAAGTCTTTCCGTAGACATCTCAATTTCTAAAGTTTTTTCTCCTATTTCAGATCTCATCGAACGGATTGATGTCCATCGAACTGACAAGGTCAACATGAAATTACGAACTTTCTACGACAGCTGCATGGATGTTGACAGTATTCGAACCAAAGGATTTATTCCAGGCAAGTAACTTTTCTCATTAATTGAACCATTGGATTTTGACCCCAGATACTTTTGACATTGCAGCTGTTGAATTTATTCACGGAAACTTCTCGGATTTTCTCAAGTCCCCTGGGGTCAAACCTGGAGATCCACTGAATCTATTTGAAGGAGGATCATCGACATCCGATGAGCTTACTAGACTCCTTTTAGACTTGCTCAAAGTCAATGGATCACCTTTGCTCGACATCACGCTCGACATATCTCCGAGAAATGCCTCAAGATACATTGGGGTCATTAGGATGCCCGGAAAAGCCGCAATCCTTCCAAAATTGACGCATTCTAGCAAAGATTTCAACATCTTCAGAAAATGGGTAAGATACGAATAGAATGAATACAACAACTATTGATGTTAAACAATTTAGACACATTTTTGACTGTGTTTTTGGGTGGCCAATTTACTACATAATACCTAACTACTTTCCTTGAGAGAATGTTTTGTTTGCTGGGGTCTATTTTAGGCCCAGAATTATGCGGAGAAAACAAAAGCGAGACAGCTCTGAAATCATTAGACCTCGTCAAATTACTACATTGAAAACCGGAAAAGATTATCATCCACTAATGTACACTACTACTGTGTTCTTTCTCTGTATAAGCTAAACGAAGCGTACATTCATGAAGTGAAAGCATCATTTGAGGCTTTCAGATTGACTGCTAATTTTCAACTTTACTACCGCCCTCTAGTCTAGCGCGCTTTTTTAGAGTGACCCAGGCCCAGATGCGATTTTTTGTATGCATTTCAAGGTCGAGTTTTAATAGGGTGAAACGAGCTTTCTAAACGAAAGGGGGAGGAAGAGGAGGTGTAGTACTACAATGACAATGAAATGTCAACTTTGGGCATTAGTCTCAAGGTAAAAAGATTTTGCAAAGTAGAATGCACTTACTGTCAGGTCAGTAGGGATGAGCACTAGGAAGGCAACCTAGATGCCTGGAGCACCGAAGAACCAAGTGAAGTGTCTTGGGATGATTTCATCAACTACGGAAAAGTAGAACTAATTGAAAGGAAAAAATATGAAGCAAAGTCATTCCCCTGAAGTCCAAGTGCTTTCTAAAAATGGCACTTGTTAAGTCATTTTCAAAAACAGTGACAATTTGCGAACAGTTCCATTTGGACCAAATGATGTCACTTGTATGAATTATAGTTTCTCAGGCATATTTCCAGTATGTACTTTGTATAGACCAACACCCCCTTTTGTATTTAAAGCCTTTTGCTGATCCTCTGCAGAAAAAAGAAATTAGATTTATGAGCTACGTAGCAGTAGTGTGGTTTTAAAGCATCTGGTCCTTCGTTGCTGGTTCCCCTGTGCTGCTCTCCTGCTGTCGTTTGTAACGCTGCTGGTCTTCTGCTAGAGTCGTGGGAAAAATTGGAAAATGCAAAAACTTTGCCTCTCCATAGTTGCTCTGCTTTCTCGCCTTGTGCTCGCTCTCTCTATTTTCCATTCCCAAAACTTTCCAAATCAATCCATGGAAAGAAGGAAAGAGAAGAAGATGGACTTTTATCTCTGAGAAATGTATGGTCAAAACGTTGACATATCAAGTACTGAAACGAGAAGGAACTTGAAGTTGAGCTTGAGCTCCTCAAGGCCTCTTTCTTTCATGGTGTTTGAAAATCATTCAAAAAGTCTCATATTTCACCATTAATATACTATATTGACATATCCACACTAGATTGACACAATATACCCACATAATCTTGACATTTCCACACTAGCTTGACAATGAATTTTCATCATTGGATTGACATGCCAAAATTTTTCACCATTGTTGGTTGAGAAACTTGAGAATTAAAACAAGACAATTTTGGTGCATTTTCCAACATTGTGTAATTCTTTCCCACTTTTTTGCTACATACATTTGCCCAAATTGGAAATATCATACGAGTGCAAATACCAAAGATTTGCAATTTCATAGAATGGACAATGAAATGATGGTAAAGAGAGAGAGTCGAAAGAAAAGTTTCAATTTCTATGGGGAAGAAGCTTTTAAAGAAAAATTTGCCTAATTCTATTGATGTTGGCACATACTCACCATTTCTCGATTTCCCATCCTAGAAGGAGCTCTCCTCTTCTCAGAAAACCCATTTAGTTTCCTTCTAATGTCCATGTCGTCCTTGCAAAGAAAACCATTGTCAAAATCCCCCCCTTTGTTTATGGATTATTGGCTTTGATAATTGTTTTAATCTTCATATGACCTCCTTAGTTCTGTCTGTACATTTTCCTCCTTTTTCTTTACAATACAAACCATCTAAAGCTGAAAACATTTTAGAATACTCAACAAACAAAGACTAAAGAAGAATCCGTTAACGGCAAGCAAAAACCTATACCAAGAGATTAGCCTTATATCCTGACAAATAATGCGTACAAGAATACCTGGTAAAAAAACCTTTTTTTTTTTCCTTTTTGTCTGTCCATCATTCAAGACAGTTAAAGAAAGAAAAAATAGAAAGTGGCTTGCTTTCTAAACCATTTTTGTACAATGATATTCGATTTGACTGACTCTTGAGCCACTTTATGTCAAGTGGAGACAAATCGTAGGGCAATAAAGGCCGATCTGTCCCCATTTTCAGGCACCTCGAAAGAAAGGAACGAGAGAAGAGAAAAAAGTCACTCCCCCTTAAAAACTATCCTTTCTTTCTTGTCTTTCTAGATCCGAAGGGAAGAAAGGCGAAAACGAAGAAGCCAACCACAGACTCACAAACTTGTCCCTAGGAAAGAAATCTTCCGGAATTTTCAGGTACTGAGATATATTTGGACTTTTGACTGACTCAGCAAATGTGTGTAAAATTACTTTTCTATAGAATTTGAAGATTTGACCACTGAAGCAGCAGTTCTCAGAAGAAATGCTGCTGCTTTCACTTCTTTTCTGTCCCGATTTGAAATGGGAAATATTGCAAAACAAACATCGTAAATTATTTCAAGGATTTGGTCCAGCAGCAGTAGAAATTGTTGTCATATCTCTAAATCAGTCATAAAAGCTCGCTTAATCTTCTGAAAAAGTATTTGAAAGGTTATTGCCCCCCTTTTTTCAAGGCATGGTACCTACTAAACTGCTTTCTAATTGGTAACAGAGAACAAATCAAACTGTGTCCTTCGGCCTTCAAAGTCGAGTCACTTCTCTGATCTCTCTACCCTTCCTATTCCTATCTATTTCTACTAAAGTGAAAGACAATTTCCTTTAATCTGTTGCCAAGAAATTCAAGAATGGGTCAATTAGGTCACAGAATTGCTCACCTATTCCTAGGAAATACCTAATTTTCAGACGAAAGAAACTGTTACTATACTAGCCCATGACCTACTTGAAGATTTTCAAATTTTCAGAAAGTTTTGAAAAGCCAAAAAGAAAAAGTGAAAGCTGATTGATTTCAATTTTCAATGCATTTCCCAAGGGACTTCATGACTAATTTCCTTTCTATTTTCAGAATGCTTTGAATGCACAAAGAGTTGCTGGCTTGATCAAAACTGCTGAAACCATGGGAATTCTCGACACGTCATCTGAGTCCAGCAAGCAGTCGGACATTGACGAGATTTTGGGATTTTTAGCCGCTTTAGAAAAGGTGAGCATACTATCGGATTGACCTTCGGTCAAGTGCTTTCTAAATAGAACTGTAGCGCTCCGTTCACCGTAGAAGTAGGAGTTCTACTGTTACAAGGCTTTCTTTACTTCCCCAATTACAAGATTGGCCCACTATCCCCTCGTTCTCGATCTCCTTCTCATCGATGTCTTCAAAGAAATGTTAGAGAGCCTAAAGCAATCTTTCATTGCCTTCGTCCCCTTAGAGACACGTAGCGTATTTACAGCAGTGTAAGCCATAAAACACCATTACAGATATACTATATCTTCGATTGAGATTGGCTTTTACTTTTTCATAAATCACATTATAGTGATACAGGTTTTTGAAAAGGGACAAAAATTGCTTTATTTTCTGATTTCCATGCTTTCCTGATGTCTTGATCAAGTGTATTTCCCTACGGATTTCTTATCAATGGAAAGTTTTCAGCTTTCTGTCACACTGGCTGCCATTGTCTATCAGGCAGCAGGCCTATTCTAATGAAAAGCAGAATCGTAGCAACAGCAAAAACGTTGTCAGCTTCTGAAAAAAAACCGTCTTGAAAGCTTAGGTTTTACTGTTCCAAATTCCCAAATGTAGTTCAAGTAACAAATGCGTTTTCATACTCCCTTGAGACTTATTTTATTGCAGGTGTTGCCATCAGAAAAAGAGATGAAACAAGACCTGATGAAGAACGCCATCTACAACGAATACAATGTGGAAGAACTCCAAACAACTTTCAGATATGTAAGGAATACATTGATACCAGGAAGAAAGTCTGTACTACTGTCGCAGCACTTACACAATTACATCCATCTTTTCAGATCAATTGGAAAATGTTGCTCAGCGGACTTTTTCCGCAACCACCTCAACCACATGACGTGCTTATTGTCCACAATCCGACATATTTAAGGAAGTTGGGACGTATCATTGCGCTTTTTGGAAAAAGGTAAAATACCCTTTCATGTCTATAATACAGTATTTGAAAATCACCAAAACAAATCTCATTTGAATTTTCGCGAGTAAACAAAACTTTTTTGTTTGAACACTCATTACAATTCTGATGAATAGTGGTAAATTGGGGTCCAAAAATTCAAACTTTAATCTTAATGAAAACCGTTGTAAAATGAGACTTTTTAAGGTGATTTTCAAACAATGTGAACCTGTCCTAAATAGAAAAATTCCGTGGTTGCGCACCGGATGAGTCGAGACAATTTTTTCTTTACCCAACAATCATTTATTTCCCTCGGGGTGACACGGCTCAAAAAGTCTGATGCTGGGTTTTTTGTCATTGTGGGTCGTGATACTGACCCCTGCCCTGTTTCTCCCCAGAGACTTTAGAAAGCTCATTATTTCTACTGCTATATACGAAAATGATGCTTTCTAGTGTAGCTTCAGGAATAGGAAGCGGGACACACGATGATTTTTTTCACTTGACAAAAGTTGATGTCGTAGCTTTAGCTTGCTACTATGCTACAACTATACTACTGCAGTAGTCGAGAATTCCTGGCAAAGAAACACACTATTTTCTAAAGCCAACAGCGGCTAAGCGTTGTCTTTGATGTTATCGATCAATTATTGGATGAGGTAGACTCTAGACCTTATCTGGACTGGAAAGTTTCCATTGCAATAACTTCGTATTTTTAGACTTGAAAACAGATTAAGGAAAATTGGTTTCAAGTTTCAAATACAGGGTGTCCCAACAAGTTTTGGATACAAATCTACCAAAATCACAAAAGACGAAAAAATTCATGAAAGTTTGTTTACATTCTAGCAAAGCAGTGCAGATCTCACTTCGATTTGACGAATTTTTGACAAACACAAAATTCTAGAAAAATCTCAAAATTCCAATTTCGTGTTTTAATCAAAGATTTTCTTTACAAAAGTAATCAAAACTTGTTGGGACTATTGGACGATTTTCAAACATTGTGTAATGTTAATCTTTAGGATTTACTGCGCTTTCAATGGTGCGTACAATGACGCTAAAACTCTCCAGTCATTTCAAACTAATGGGTCCACCCTATATCGCAAGGCATTTCACAAATTCACCACGGACTTGCAAACTGCAATGAATTGAGAGATTTACACAAAAGGTGTCTCAAGGATAACTGAGAATAACATTTGTTTTTGTTGCTCTAGGGTTGTCTGGAAAAGCCTATTGGTGCTCTACGCTAAAGATGTTCTTACCGACCTAGTGACCATACATCATGGTCAACCAAGATGGCAATATTGCACCCAAGTGTCTTCTACGCTCTTTGGGGAGGCCATTGCGAGACTTTACTTATCCTCAATGTCCTCCATGTCAAGGGCGAATATCGACAAAGAAGTAAGCATATTTAAAAGTTTTTCTACAGAAATTCTACACTGCATATCATAGCAGCTATTTGTAGATTCAACAAGAAAGTAAAAGAATGTAAAGCATGAATCCGTAAAGGACACAACGAAGCCATCACAATATGGCTAATTTTTAAAGTGCGTTGCAGTAAAATTATGTGTGTGAAATCACAGTGTTTTTTTTTTAAAGTAACTACAAAAAAGTCTCATTTTTCAACATTTTCTACATTATAAACACTGTGTGAAAGCAATTTACTTCAAAGGGAAGAATGTGGCAAAGAGGAATTCACTTTGAGAAAATTCTATTTAGCGGAAGGATTGATAGTTGACTCACGCAACCTTTCCTTCTTTTCAGGTCCGTGTGATGTTTGGACTGATGAAAAAGCACGTTTTGCGAGCCATTGATGGGACACGTTGGGCCTCCCGAGAAACCAAACGTGAAGCTGAGGCCAAAATTGACAACCTGCATGGAAGCTTTGTTGGCACTGACTTGTTTTTCAACTACACCTTCCTACAAAACCGTTATGGTCAAGTTGATATTACTTCAGATTTTTTCATCAACGTTCTTCAAATGTTCAAGCATTTTCGACACAACATCTATCATTTCGTGAATGCCCAAGTAGACAAGGATACATACACGTGGAACCTCATCTCTTACCCATTCACCGTCAACGCTTTTCACCTACAGCAACTCAACAGTATTGGTAAAAAAACTTACTTTCTTCACAACTTTACATTTTTCCCTCTCTAGAAGTTCCGGATCAAGTTATGTGCAAACATTTTAATTTGTATTTTTTGCAAAAAGAAAATTCATCAAATTGAGGGGAGATCTCCACTGCTAAGCTAGAATATAAACAAACTTCTGCGAATTTTCCCCCGTTTTTGACATTTAGAGATTTTTTGCTAAAGTCCTGTCCAAAACTTGTTGGGACACCCGGTAATTCATTTACTGAAAATTCTAAAGTTTATTTTTTTTTTGTATTTTTTTCAGTGATACCCCTGGGCTTGTTGCATGACGCACATTATTCCCAGAATGTGCCCAAGTACCTGAATGTCGGATCGTTAGGCCTCACTTTGGCGCACGAGATTTTACACAGCTTAGATCAAATGGGTCGAGGGTTTGACGCCAACGGAACCAGAAGAGTGAGTAGACGCTGTCCATATTTCACCATCTCAGAATCCCCTCACATGAAAGCATGATAAATGAATCTCCATTTATGATATCTTCACCGTTGAATAGAAACACTTCACGCACCTCCTCCTACTCCAAATCTTTTTTTCTTCCTTTTGCATTGTTACATTTTTCTCTCTTCAGACAAAACAAAACTTGGTAGACAATAGCCAAAGCTTTCTATTGTTTCAATTTTTAATGGCGAATGTATTCTTTGATATAGATTTTTGTATCTATGCAGGATTGGTTTGATGGTCAAACTCAGCGAAATTACAATAATATATCGCAGTGTGTTGTGGAGCAATACAACAAATACTTCCAGAGACCCTTGAGAATCGATTCAAGGAGTATTATGATTGAGGTATGTGCAATATCCAATATCTTTCCCATTTCCTATAGATAGTGTACTTTGAGAGACTTGACAATGACATCAAGGCTCTTCGTTTCCTACATAAAATCGTTGGAAAATCATTCAAATACAAATCGTATAAATTTCATTATTTTTGGCTTAAAAATTCAAGAATTTTAGTTGATTTTCAAACACTGTGAATTTGATGTCTAGTCTCTCGTGCAACACTGTCTCTAGTTTAGTAGACATGCCTAATCGAATTACTTGATAGGTGGATGGAGAATTCACTCTCAACGAGAATGTATGCGACATCGATGGCCTCAACATTGCATCCGAGGCTTTCGTTGACCTCCGTGAGGCCTCAGCCAACGACCTTGTCCATCTCCCAAATAACCCTTATACGCCGCAGCAACTCTTCTTCATTAACACTGCACAAGTAAGACAAACGCGCATCTATCAACGCCTTAGAACCTTGTTGCACTTTTCAAATCCGCTCTTCCTAAAGATTAAGATTTACTAAAAAGCTAAAAAATGCAACAGAATTCGAAGGGTTTTTTTACTTTCAGGCATATTGCTCGCATGTTGGTCCTGTGTCCTATGTGCTTTACTTGGAGTTGGATGAGCATGCTCCTAATCCAGAAAGGTAATTAATTTTCAATTAGCTTTCTCCGTATTTTGTTAATTTTTCGTACTTCAGGATTGATGGAACGATGATGAACTCCCCACTATTCAATCAGGTCTTCCAATGCCCCATAGGATCACGAATGAATCCGCCAGGCAAATGTACGGTCTGGACCTAATGTTAAAAGAATACTTATCAAGAAAAACTTTGTTGTTCAAATGGTTAGGTTATCTCCCGTTTTGAAAGACGAAAATATACTGAAATTTCAAAGAGACAATGCTTTCCTATATTTGGCAAAAAAAATGTTTGTTGAGCACCAGCACAATTATTTACAGTAAATTACCTATAATAAATGAAGAAAACAAAGTTGCGGCGATGATAACTTGATTGCACGATTCAAAATTTGAGCAATTTTCATATCACTGAAGACAAGTACGAAGAGAAAGTTGGGACCGGCTCAATTTCAACCTTCTTTGAGCAGCAAAAAATAGTTACTTTTTGGTGATTGAGGAAATTAGAAAAGTTCAAATCGTGCATATAGGAATTTTTTTTGACCGCGAGTAGCGAAACATCGCGGTCTTAGAAGTGTATAACACTTTTTACGAAAGCGCTTTTTCAAAGTTGATTATGTTGCAGCTGTTTCAGGTGCAGGTGTCATAGGTACTGCAGGTGCAGGTTCAGTGATGGTGGTTTTTTCCAACTCTTCCATCATTTTCTGTTTTTGAATAAACATATCTTTGAGTGCATCCAAATGTTTTTCGAGATCTTCCAATTTCATTTCTGGGGCCGGTCCACCGTCAGCATTGCTGGGTTTGGCTGAAATGGCTTCAGTTACTTTCGCGGCTGTTTCCGCTTGTTTCTTCCACACTTCTACCATTTTTTCATATTTGACAATCCAGTCTTTAGCTGTTACATCAATCACTTCCCAACGTTTTTTGTAGGCCGCATATTTGGCATCTGCGTCAGCATGTGAAGTCATGTTTTGGGCAGATTCGTTAGAACTTTCAAGAATGGCCTTCATTTCATCAGCTTCGGTTTTCCATTTCTGCAAGATATGAATATAGAGATAGAATTGATTCAGTTATGGTCAATTAGCTTACTGGGTACAGGGTGGAACAAAAGTAATGGTCTGCAAGCAATCATCCTTATCATTCTGCCAAAAAAAATTTTGGATCTGCTTCTATACAAACAGATTAGTGTCATGACCGCCATCTTTATCAGTTTTTTGACCGCGATTCAATCTTTTAAAAAAAAGCCAAATGTCAGATATGGCTCTAATCAATAATCATTCTTTGTACCAACTTGCTTCTGATGAATGGAACAAATGAAATACGTGACGGTATTTTTCACTACTTTCCTCACCAGCCATGCTTGCAATGGTATTTTGTTTCAAACTTTTCTTCGTCTACACAAATTCAAAATTTGCTTTTGCATCACACCTTGAAACTTTCCGTGGCATGGGATTAAAACTCGAGACAAGCAAAGTTTCCATTCATCAATTTGCATTTCTGTTGCGGTATGTTAATTTATAGAGGGTCGTCGTAAAAATCTATCGAACGTAACGCCAGGAGTCAGGACGAAAAGAATTCACCAAATTCCCATTAACTTTCTTTTTTTAAAGTTTTTTAAAGTTTGCAGAAAGAAAAATCCACAAAACGCAAATTGTTTGAAAGTGACTAAACAAATTTGTCGAATTTAAATTT
This sequence comes from Oithona nana, assembly GCA_900157175.1. Taxonomy (NCBI): domain Eukaryota; kingdom Metazoa; phylum Arthropoda; class Copepoda; order Cyclopoida; family Oithonidae; genus Oithona; species Oithona nana. Next base: position 208,544 of record LT727933.1, read on the forward strand.
TTAGAAGGCATTTCCAGTGGGTTTACAGGGTGCAACAAAAATATTGGTCCAATCTAATTGGCTTGATTGGACCATTGCTATTGTTGCACCCTGTAACACCCTGTGGAATAGGTTTACCTGTGCTGATGCTAACTGATCATTTGCTTCATCCAAATTTTTAGGTTTCAACATTCCGACAGCTCGTTTAGCGTCTGCTTTTTGAATCCAGGGGTCAAACTTTTTGATACCAGCTGTGAATTCAGCCAAGTATTTGACATCGTCACCAAACTTGGCGGATTGCTGTTTCACTTCATCGTAAAGAGCGAGTTGAGTGGATTCAATGGTTGATTGTCTAGTGGAGAATTCCTGAAACAAAAGAAAATTATTATTGTAGCTTTGTACTGTAGTTTGAGGCTTGAGAAGATGAAAATGAGAGCCTAGGGGCAGATTGTCTTGGGAAATGAGCGTTTGTAAGAATGAATGATGACAAGAAGAGAAAAAGATGAAAAGGTAGAACAAAGATTTTTTAAGAACGACAGCCCTGATTCATTTCTTTTGAGCCACCCTGTACTATATACTTGCAATAATAGCAGTCACCTTTTCTAAAGAAAACTCATCTACACGGTTCGTAAAAAGGTTCTGTCTAATTATATAGAACTGTATCGGAACTTTTGCCGCACCCTGTAGATTAATGTCTCAAGTTGTTATCTTATGAAAAATGTGACTGTCTGAAATCGTAAAATTTCCCTTGTGAATCTAAAGAGTACTTTTTGCAGCGTTGCTATTACTGTTGCTTTCTTTTAAAACGATGCTTTCTAAATATTTTCCGTAGAAGTTAAAACTATTGCTTTTTTTACAAAACACAGCGGTGCTAACCTCTTAGTTCCTAGCTGCTAAACGGCAGCAGTGATGCAGTTTCAAACTTTCCATAATTAATGAGTGGACTGAAGTTTTTTAAGTTGAATAAAAAAGTTGAAGAGAATGGGAAAATCTTTTCTTTTCTATCTCTAACATTCCTAGGAACCTTTTCAACACCTTTAAAGTTTAGACAAAGACGAAGTTTTGAAAGAATTCAAAAGATTATCTCCGTTTCCGGATGAATTGCTAAAAAATCTCTCTTCAGTACAGTTATGTTACCTATTATCGATCTAACATAAAGAAATCTAATTTGTGCTCGTCTATGTCTTTCCCTTCACGTGCGCTTCACGAATTATCTTGGAAGTTGGTAGTGGTAGCAGCCGTTGACCTCTGCGACCTTCTAATTGACCTTGACAAAGCTACGATATTTGACTGTTAAATTCTGCTCGTATCTCAAAATTGAACTTCTACTATTTCACAAATACCAAAAATTAACACTTAGTATTTTAGTTGCAGCTTCTTCATAAATACATCATATGCATTTGTGCGTCTCAGTACGGAATGATGCAATGCGAACGAACGACGATACGTGCATACTGATAAAGCAAAGCAAGAAAGATATCGATATAGTGAAGAACAAAAAGAATAATAGATCTGTACCAAGTTTATCGAGTATGACATGTCCATTTCTTTCTTATTATCAGTAACAGTAGCTAGAGAAAGCAATTATTCATGAGGAGGAGACAGAAGAAATACATACAGATTGCCATCCAGACAAAAAATACAGTCATCAAGTTAAGTAAATCTATATGCACAAAAAAAGTCTTTGGGCTCAGTCATCTACTTTTACAGAAAAGGTTTTCCAAGTTCTAGGTGACTTGTCCCTCTGTCAAGTTTGAAGTTTTTTTCTTCTATTTCATTTGTCGTGACCATCCAAGTCCAATATTTGACCACGAGTTTTCAATATTGACGCAGAAGGTGTGCTACAGACTACTTTCTGGCGAGACGTTTATAGCAGTCTCGTCTTTTGACAACTTTAGTCTAATAAATGTTTCAAGCCACTTAGCAAAAGACAAGGATTACATGATTAATAGACAAGACAGCTGCGTCCTCTTCTTCTAAAATCCGCGCGAATAAAAGTTATTTCTTTCCAGTAGCAGCTCCTCAAAAAGGCTTTCCAATTTTGTCTTCTAGCCTCAGCTAGTATTTTAATCAAGTCTCTTACCTGTGCCTGAGGGGTATTTTCTCCAGCCTCCGAAGGTTGTAAGACGTTGTTCCATGTCTCAGAAACTTTAGCAAAGTCTTCTATTTGGAGTTGCGTGTCGCTCTACATTGGAAAAATAGAAAAAATACACAATTTTCAAATTCAAATATTGCGAGCGAAGCGAGCTAATTTTTTTTTTTTTTTCTTCAAATTTCGCGCCATTTTCTTTATGTTTTGATTTGCCAAAGTTCGTGAGTGATTTTTGGCACTGCTATGACGTGTTCAATCTAAAAGACATCCTTTTTTGCTACTTTATTGAGTGTCTACTTACTTGAAGTTCCATTGTTTGCACAACCCTATCTTCAGCCGTAACAGGGTTGTCAGGATTGAGTAGGTCATCCATCCTTGTTCGCCCTTGAGGCAACCATTCTTCCAATTCCTTCACTTGTCCGTCAAACACCTTCAATTGGCCATTGAACTCATCCAATTTCTTCAACTTCTCATCCATGTCATTCAACAAATTCAATTTATCGCTGTATTCCGACGTCTGTAAAGAAAGGGAAATATTACGTCACTTCAAAATTTTCCTTAGCAGCAAACTTCTTGGCTCAAAATCGTTCAATGATAGGTACGCATAGAGAGCTGCTTCCTATTGCTGCACTCAAAGTCTTTTGATTAGAAAAGTTGGTAGTCCTCGTCGTCAGAGTCGTCGTGGATATCTACAGATGCATTCGCAAAGAACATCAATCAAGTCGGATAGAGAAGGAAAGCAGCAAAAGAAAATAAAATGGGAATTTTTTTCAACTACCCTAATTGAATTTTTGACAATTTTCTCGTTTGCAATGAGACCAACGAAGAATTTGGTATGAAATTGGAAAGGATCGTTAATGGTTTACCTACTTTGACGGCATATCTATACCGCCAAAAATTCTTGCCACGTAGAAAAATCTGGAGTTTGGCGTCTGAAATCCCCCAGGGAAACATTATTGATGCCCTAGACTGTTCCTATAGTGTAATTTATGTCTGGGTTTTAGCTCCATTACTTTTTGGGAAATGGACCCAAACCTCTCTCTGCTAAGAAGTCTCCTCCTGACTGAGTAAAAAAATCGGCAAAGTTTTTCTTGAGGTCAACTCTTGAGATCTTTTTTCAATGTCAAAAAGACCAAAGAAGAGTTGGGCAAGGGTCACGCGTAGATAACCTTGCAAAATGCGCAGCAACAAGTGCAGAAAAATGCAATTTTTATTCACGCGTTGCTTGCATACTTGTACAAGAGCAAAGATTTTTTAAGAACTGCAATTGTTAGAATATTTTTTTCTTGTTTGAATTTCCCACGATGCGTTGCTGGATAAAGTCTGATAAGTTTATTAAAGAAAAGCGGGAATATTTGAATTGGAATTTCTCCCCATAATTACATTACTTAAAAAATCTTTGCTCGGCATTGAAATATTCGTGAAAAAAAAGACACCAACTCATAAAATTGATGGAGTTCTAACTAGTGACGTAATGAGCTAGTGACAGTGAAAGCTCCTCCTAGTATTTCTTCCCAGATGTCAACTGTTATTCATATCTAAAAAGTTAATGTTGAGGTCACATAATTTTCCTGAGCTGCTTCACTCATGTCGTTTTTACTATAAAATACTGCAAAGTAGAAGGATGTGAAAGCCTATGACAGGTAGCTATAAATTACCTCCGTTGCAAGCTCGTCTTTTTTGTCTTCTTCCAAAAGTTTGGCGAGCTCATCATTTGCACCAGACATGCCTTTGAAAGTATCTTCGATCTGCTTGCGGTATTTGGAGGCGGTGGCCAATCTGGCAGTGTGATCTTTAGGACCCTCTTCTAAGTCATAAACTCGGCAAGTGTTCTTGTATTCCGCTTCAGCCTGTAATTACATAATCACATAATTTTCAAAAACAACCAGTAGGTACCTACTTAGTTAAATAAGTCACGCAACCTCTTGCAAAGCGCAATTTTGACCACTCTCAATTTTCACATATTTAGAAGCTTTTTGGTTGTAAAGTGAGACATTTTCAATAGTGCAAAAGTCTTCACAAGGTCACCCGCTTAGTAGAGCAAAAAAGTAGGCAACATGGCATACTATATCAACTTTAAAACAACAGATACACTCTCGTGGGTTTGTTGTGTCAAAGTTGCACCATACTTTTTCATTTTTAACAAAATCGCAACTGTTGCGGAGTTGGTAGAAAACTGAAATACTACAAAACTAACCTCGTTGAGTTGACCGTCCAGTTGGTTACGTTTGTTTTCGTAAGCTTCCCAAGCCACCAGATTGTTTTTGAGGTCCTCTAGCCTATCCTCTCCCTTATTATTGGCCTCCTTCCAAAGCCCCACCAGCCTCTCCATGTGACCATTCAAGAATTTGGGAGCTTTCGGATCGTTAAGCAATTTCTCGCCCTTACTCTTTTGGTCCATAAAAACCTTCTTTTTCTTGTCCAATTGATCCAAGTTCTTCTCATGTCTCTCAAGAATTTGCTCTGTCTCAGCAGTGGAATTGGATTGGATCTCTCGAGTGGATTTTGTAATGGACTCTTCCAGCCACTCCATCAAAGGCGCTAACTCGTCCGTGTACTTGAAAAATGCAAATTGCCGTGTCAGTGCGAAAAAGTATCGGATTACAATACTTTAGGTACCCAATAAACGTACAAAAGTTAAACTCATCGAATAATGGTGGATGGACTACATTTATGAGTGCTTGCGAAAATGGACACAAAGATGTTGTCAAATTACTCCGTTTTGACATGCTATTTATATTTTCTTAACAATTTCAATCGGTCCTGTACGTTTATTATGTATCCAATACTGAATTTTAAGGCCAAAAATGTGCGCAACATCGCTTTTTTTCGTCCCGACATATTTCATTTTCCTGTTCATTTAAACAACAATTTTTTAGTCTGCAAGCAATTTAAGTTGCAAGACTTTTTTAATTGTCGTTTGAAAACATGCAAAGCTAGTCTGAGGCAAAGAAAAAAAAAATTGAAGACTTCTGTGTATATCATAATGGAGCAGAAGCACTGTTTGAAGTCATTGCATTTTTTTATGAGGCCAACAAAGATAAAAGAGATTATATGTGGCTTGTTCAGGACTCTTCAGAAAGTATAATGTAGTGCATTTCTGTGAAACCTGAAAGTAACAATCCTATCCCCAAGCCTCTGGAGCAAAGAAGGTCCCTTGGGACTTAAAAAGTTTGCACTTACAAATATTGAGCCAAAACAGCATATGTTTCGCGAAAAATCAATGCATTAACGATTATAAGATTTCCATCAAAACATGCATGATGCACAAGGTCATAAACGACAATGGTTTTCAAAGGAAAAGTAACGTTAGTTTTTGTTGCCTTTTTCATAAATTGCATCTATGGAAAGTGTTATGATGACATTCAACAAAAACACTTTGAAATTGCGGATATTGATAATAGTGGAGCTCTGTCCAAAAAGGAGCTTTGCAATGCAATGGATTTGGACGTAAATGGTGAAGGATGTGATGAATCATTTGTCATGCTTGATGTGACCAAAAATGAGGAAGTTACTTGTCAAGGTACTTTCAGAATATTTTGAAAAGTCTTATTTTACTACATTTTAAGTATTTTTCTACAGAAACTATTGTGGCGATGTATATGCATACCAACGATAGTAGAACAGTTCGAAAGATTTTTGAGACAAAGGTTGAAAATTGTGGATTGATCCCAGAACTTGATTTGCTTGAAATTGCTAAAGCCAATGGACCCCTTTCCGCTTTCAAAAGGGGTCACAATGAATTGAATATGAAAAGTGTCGAAGCTTTGAAAAATTCTAACGTTAACCTCACAACTTTTGTGGCAATGAATGAAGCATTTGCCAAACTACAAAATGAGGAACTTTCAGACGATGAAAAAGTCGTGAAAATGATACAAAAAATGGACTTGAACAGGGATGGAATTGTAGGATGTGATGAATTTGTAGTTAATTTGGCCAAAAATTATTTGTAAAATGGAAATAAACTTACTTGATAACATTTCCATAAACAGTCAACAACAGTTTTTGTGTCTTTGACGGTCTCGTTCATTTTGTCAAACCTGTAAGAAATTGATTACAACATAAGATTATCAAAAAAAAGTGTTGAAATATTGTTTACCTTTCTAAAATTGCATTCAAGGCTTTGGCGGCTTTTTCCTTATCTGGTCCAGATTTCTCACCCATCAACATGTCTTTTGTATTTGCAAGCCAATCTTTCAATTCTGGCTGTTCAAGATTTCGGGCATAACCCTGAAAATAAAGACAAGAAAAAATTCATGCATTTTTATGAAAATATTTCAAAATCCATATGCGGTAGGGCTGCATTCTGCAAGGTTATGTTGTGCAAGGTTTGAAAGATTGGCAATCAGCCTAAAAATTACAAACATCCAAAACTTGTTAATAAAGTCACGAAGAAGGACATTAAAAAAGTTTTTTTACGAGTCTATAACCCATTAAAAAATCTCGAGTGGATAATTTCTAAAAATTGTATTGACTGAAATGTATCGAAATACAATACAGAATTTTAAAAAATAAAATGGAATGTTTTTTGAACTTGGCCTTGAATTGGGTGGCATTCTTTAGATTTTCCAGGTCTCTATTTTGGGTTTTAAGAGACAAGTACAACTTCCTGACATTTTTTTTTGCTTTTCTTTGAAAACTGAGATGATATCTTGACTCAAGTCAGAAAACAGTACAAAATTGACAAATTCAAAACGTTGCGTTGAAAAGTCCGTCTAATTTTTTTGTTGCTTTTGTCCCCCTTTTCTTCTCTACAATAAAGTGTGTGTAGATGTAGTAAATATCTTTGCTAAAAGTTTTTCTACACTTTTCGTGAGTGAAATGTCATTTTTCCTTTGCGGACAACTTTTTCTTCCGTTAAATTGATGTTTGGCCCAACTACATTTTGTTTACATTCTAAGCAAAAAAGCATACTTGATGACGTCCATTTCCAACTTTCGAAATTCTCGTTAGTATTGCAACTGAACGAAACAGGTAAGCAAAGTTTTATTACGTAACAACTTTTTTGATGTAATGGCATGATGGGCGAGGGACTTTGGCATTACTTTCTAAAGCCCATTACAAAGCCTGTCTGATGATGAAAGGCTTGCTTTTGACACCTCTAGATGAAGACTTTCATAATGCATTGTGTAAAGCCCTCCTTGTACGTGATAGAATGCCTTCAACAGCATGTGGGTTTTTTCAATATTATTGCATTTTGTTCTAACTGATAACTGGCAGAATAGGGTTACCAGGGTGTCAACGACTTAACGTTGTCCCCAGCCATTTTGAATACTATAATTTACTACTGATAAATGTATCTAAATCTGAACTTTGCTTGATGTAGTAAATATAAAAGTTTCCAAACATAAAATACTTCAAAAACCAAGAAATAAAATTGAAAAAATAGTCCTAGTGGGAATCGAACCCTTAATTTTCTACCAAGCCGGTTCAATCGACCTATTTTAAAAAGGAAAGTAGCTTTGATGATTGCTAGAATTTCAACCCTTTGTTTTGCCAAGCATGTCAATCCCCAATATAAATGTCCTGTTGTCTCTATGCAAAAAAAAAGAAAGTTCAATTGGCACCTGTCCTAAAGGTGAAAAATCCTATTTCCAGGTTATGTACGTCAGCTATTGTTGTTTCAACAGCTAACCGGAAACCCTATTGTTCACTCGTTATGAATCTCATGATGAGCCTGAGCCTACCGCAAACATTTCTTTGACTTTTTTGAATTCTTCTGATGTGTAGATTTTGTCCGCCACCACTTCTTTGATTGCAGCATCAGTCTTGTCCATGACTTCCATAAGCTTGGAAGCTTTGCTGTCGTAGACATCTTTGATGAAAGCGTAATTTTCTTGCCAAAAACTCATCTTGACTCTATCCTGCTTGCCGCAATGCAAGACAAGTGTAAACTGAACTACGAACAGCAACAGATACAACAATGAACTTCGGTTTTTTTCAAGGCCTCTCCTGCCTTAGCTAGACTTTCGTAGTAGTAGTGACTGTACGCCTAATGCTGATGCTGCTGCTGTCCAAGGATTTGACATCCGAGGAATTTGTTCCTGCTTCGCCGTTACTCTACTCATGTGCTCCAAGCTTGAAGCTCATAAAACAGACCCACAAAACGCGATAAAAACACGCTCGCCTTGCCTCACAGTGTTTCAAAAAGTTTACAGAAATTTCTCACTTTTAAAGTTTCACTTTAAATTTTGATTTAGCACGAAGGCGGATAAGTTGTAATTTGCTTGTGATACACTACCACCTCGGTATAGTCGACCCCCGTTATGGAACTTTTTGAGTGATTTTGAAACTATGTGTGCCTCGCGAGTCGCGACGCGGCTTGCATCTCGCTTCTTCTTCGCAAAACTTGTCTCAATCAAGATTTCAAAAAGGTGCACCTGAACTCAAAGAAGACTTTTCAAAGCTTTCTACCATATTAGAAAATCGTCCAAGATCTAGTCATTTTTTGAAAATTGTAAAAAAAATATAAAAAGAACTGATTGTGCCATTTACAATTCTTTAGCAGATAATTTCAGCCATTGTGTATTTCTTTAACCCAAGAGATTAGACGAGACACTACTACAATGTAAGCGGACACGTCTGTAATCAATACTACACTCGAAAGTTGACAGTAATGAAAGACTCGATATTTCTGAAGAAGGAGTAGATTGTATAGGTTTTTCAGCGGTGGTATTACTACAAACAATGTGGAACTTTTTACAAGCCTTGTTGAAGAAATTAGTACTTGCGAGTACAATTACGAGTGGAATTCGACAAGAAAGCTGAAGATCTTTGCACATCTCTTAATGGTGTGTCATGATAAATGGTCTGAAATTACCCGTGCAATATTTTGTTAGTTTGTTACTAAGCGGCACAACAATCGCAAATACAATGGATGGAGCGAATTTTGTATCTGCCATTTTGGCCATTTTTTAAAGGGCCAATGAATAATGATTTTGGAATTTTATGGAAGGCCATGTAAATAAATAAAACGCTTGATTGGCAACCCTACTCTAACTGTTCTTTCTGACACTTTGGCTTTCTAAATTCAATTTATCACCTGATGGTAAAATTCGATAAATAGAAAGCTTAAGGAAGCGTGACTAGTTTTCCTTGAAAGTGGAAACAAATTACATATGTATTCAACGTATGTAACATTGACAAAAATGGACAGTTTTCAACACCTTCATTGATTTCCGCCTTTCCACAGTTTTAAAACGATTACTGTCGTTCTGAAAAAATACATTTTTATAAGCGATTGATCTAAGTTTGCTTGGACACCAAGTATCCCAGATAAAAATCTACTTTAGGCTTAGAAAATTGCTTAAAGAAAAGCAGTAGAGCATACAAAAAAGTCAGACAATTGTCCGCTTCTTCAATCTTCTTTGAGCCACAAAACTGCCGCAAAAATCCCCTTCCTTAGCTTTTTCCAGTCATTTCGGGTAATTTCAAAATAGGTCTGAATTCTTAAGCAGCTTTCAGACTCACTTGAATTGTTCAATGAAAAAGCCTCATTAGAAAAAGAATGTTGTTTTGACCTTGAAGTCCGTTTCAGGAAAAGATTTCGACACATCCTGATATCCCGTAGCTTTCACGTTTTAGCCTTGTGTTGAGCATTATCGTGGCCTTGTATATAGCTGCGCTGCTATAACTACTGTGATGAGCTCCGAAGGAGGCACCGCCGCCGCGCAGCGGCGGTACCCCCTGATGACGAAGCCGTAACGTTATGCCTAATTGGCCTGACTTGCTTATGAGAGCTATCTTTCAAGCTACTTTGATTTCTTTTTTTCCTTTTTAAAAAAACTTTCACTATGTACTACACATATTTTTCTTTTGATGAAAATGTCTCAAGGGACAAGAAAATTAAAGACGGTATGACTTCCATATTTCATAAATCTAAATTCAAAACTGCAGTTCCGTTATATAAGAAAGCGATACCTACGCTGCTACATCCTGTTTTCCTTGAGGACTTTGAATTTTTGATGAAAATCAAAAAGTTTCTCTGCTGCGCTCTGAAAAAGTTACACACTTCATTAAAGTTGCATCTCGTTGCAAGCCTCGTTACAGTGTATTTTCACAGTTCTTTTGTCAATCACCAAAGGCTTTTCCAACTTAATGCATTCAAGCGAGATGATAGAGGACAAACTGCAACTCTGCTTTCGAAATTGCTTTCGCATGAATGATTTTCTCAAAGTTCTATTCAAGATGAGTTTCCAATAGACCAAAGCTCAGCAAAATTGGCTTCGTTTACATTCCCTCAGGGGTTGGATTATGTCACCATAGGGGGATTGACTTTTGTTCATTTGATGAGACCACCAAAAGCCTTAGCTTACACAATAGGAGACGATTTCCTAATCCTAAGATTCCTATGCTTCGTGCTTTCTTTTTTTCTCTCGTCTGGAAATGGACTCCAATGGAAGTAATTACCAACTCTTTACTTCACATTTATTAACGTCAGTGGTGGAAGCCCTGCTTCTGTAATATCTGATTAGTGTCTTGACAACCAAATATGTTTCTGTTTAAATAACGAGTTCGATTAGATTTTTTGGACGCTTGAATTTAAACTTGAATTGATTTGAATATAGTATCAACGTGACAATTTGGTAGAATCAGCTGAATAAAAAATATATGGCGGTCATGGTAGTAATCAGTTTTTCATAGAAACTTGTGTGAGCCAGGCTGTGGTGAGTAGTGACTGTGGAAAAGCTCTTTCGCCATTTCCTTTACTGATGCTTTCTTCTTCATTTTTGGAAGTTGGCAAAAAAAACATTTTCTGTTTAGTGTTTATGTCGTAATTAGCAATTTACCGACATGCCTGCATCAGACATTTTATGGTATCTCGTTAACCCTTCTTTAGTAATAATCTCGTGTTTAGCACCACTTTTTTCTTTGGTCATATTTTTTCTTTGTTATGCCAACAAAACATCACGTTTTCCTTGGCGGATAGTTTTTTCCAGAGACTTGAAAAGACACCTTAAAAAGGCCTCAAACTAATTTGCCACAAAAACTTGTTGCTGCACTCTCGGGGTTGTGACTTGTGATAAATGAAAATTAATTACTTGTGTAGCAAACTTTCAGGCTTTCTAAATTCCAACCTTCCTGCACAGTGTTTGAAAATTGCTCCAAAGGTGCATTTTTTAAACCATTTTCATCAATTTTGTGATAATCCAAATTTTTGTTAATCAGGCGATTGTTGCAATTATTCATTTGAATCAAACCTAACATCTTGGGTAATTTTCAAACACTGTAAGTGTCCTACATAAAACTTTTTGGCTTCATGCAATAAACATTTGGGTACAAAACTTTTGGATGCGCTGCATGTCCTACCTTTCCAAAGAACTGTAGTAATACTTAGAGTCTAAGAAAACTGTCCTTCTGTTTCTGTGTCCACATTTTTGTCAAGACGTGAAGTCCTATCTCTTAAAGGGATAGCCCTAGTGTACATTACCCTTACATCTAACCACATGAAGTCCCATGGGAACCATCCGTCGCTTTCTAACGTTCCATTTCTAGGAGTGACGTGCAATTTCCTTCCATGTCACTCCGATATACGAATTTATAGGTGTGGACCCCCCTCAGCTGTCTTGTCTTCCACAATGTTATAGAATGTTTGACTTATGCATTAGGCCTGAAAAAGTCTGCTGCCTAGTGACAGTAGAGTGACCGGAATTTGTCAGACCCAGCTGCAGACTTGACATAAGATTCACAATTGGTTACTGGTCATTCAATACCTAAAAAAACACCATATACGTTTATTAGGAACTGCACGCTTATTAAGCAGACCTATTGGCAAAAGTTCAAGTCACCCTAATCTACGCGTGTTTTCCCACCAAAAAAGAAGTTCTGGAGAAGCGGCTTTGGAGGAAGATTTAGCGGGTGCTACTCCAGCTTCACCTCCGTTGAAGCAGACGTAGAGAAAGCAACCATTTTTTAGCTCCATGACCATCTGAAAGCCAGGCTTCACTACTACATACCGCTTGGCGCTTGAGGACGCACTCATCAGTCTACTGAGAACTTCCAAGAGACGAAGAACATGCGTGAAGAATAAGGCCTAAGCTACCATGATAAGTCTCTCACAATTTTGTTGCAAAACTTGGCAAATTTTATTGCTCCTACTTTTGCTCACCGGTAAGTGGTTTCTAGCTTCTATTTCGGATACTAAAATTGATGCTTTTACATAATTGGCCATTTTGAGCGCGAAAATTCAAATATGTACCTTTGGAGCCTTTTTTGTGTAAAACCCAGAAATGACATTTTGAAACATTGTGTCATAGTGCGACGAAGAATCAGAAAAGTAAACATTGGAAAACCCGAATTGACAATTTCCTCCTCTTCTCCTTTTTATCGAAAGCTGTTATTTTGTGGCAATAAATAATCCGATACTTTGATCGTTTAGACAAATAATGGTCCTTTCGTGACTTTGCAAAACTAAGGTTGCAAATATTGCTTGTTGGCCGCCATCAGACATAGCAGCAGCAGAGGGTTTTTCAATCATTTTTGCTGTTACATTTTTCCAATATCAATATTGTATTTGGTATACAAATCGCTTTCCAATACAGAATCCGAACTCAATTTTAGAGTTGATATCCTCATTTAGAAGTTTATTGACAGTGAAACTGACATCTTAGGAAACTGAGTTATTTTCCCTAGAGAAGCCTTTACAGCCGAGCACTTCTGATGTTGACATCTTTGACTGTTTTGCTATTTTGCAACATCTGCAGAAAGAGTCCAAGAAAAGGGGCTGTGAAGCAGCAGGAAAAATATGGATTCCATTACAGTAGCAAAGTAGCCCATTTTGAACCCATTCTAACGGGATATGAAAATAATTTCCTTTGTTCTGAACTTCTCATACATATTCAAGACAATGTTGCAATTTCAACAGAGTAGCTTTCACCATTTACTTCGAGGGTTTGTAACAGCTTTCTAAAATGTGAATCCATTCATTTTGACGACAAAGTTTGGATACCAAAAAAATTGTCTTCCTTAGCTCCTCAACATTTTTGATGTTTTCTTCGTTTAAAAGATAAAAATCGAGAGAAGAGGATCAAAGAAAAGGCTCAATTGAATGACTTTTCTTTGATGCTTAGGATGAGTTTGTATAGCAACTAAACGAAAGAAGCCTCAAAGTACAAAAACCTCATCCTGGGCCTTTTGAAAACCCTTCAAGAAGCCTGCTTACAATTTTGGCATGTACGCTAGATTTCTAAGGATGCAATGATGCAGTTTTTGTGATGATCATTTGCAGTTTGCACACTGTTTGAAAATTAACAAAAATATCGTACCAAAATAAGGCCAAAATTGTACTTTTACAGAGTGTGACAAAAGTGTCCAGTCCGACTCTGGAACATTATTTTTGTACACAGTGTATATTCTAATGGCGAGAAAATTCAAATATCTTCGCTCGCGATCATCGAACCGTTATGAAATGAGACTATTTGAGCGATTTTCACACACTTTGATATCTTCGAAAAGGAAACATCAAGTCATTCAGAATACACCTATCCCTCGTTAACGCCGAGTCGTCTTTATCGAATTTGACTACATCAGGAATCTCTGAGCGCAAAAATGATCGATTTATTTACCGCGAGTAAAGTCGTAGTATCATGTGTAATATGAATTTTTGCGCTTAGAGATCCCTAAAAGAGTCAAATTCGATAAAGACGAATCGGCGTTAACGAGGGATAGGTGTACAATCAATCTTTGCTTTGGGAACGTTAAAAATGAAAGTAAGTGACGGACACACCAGCATACTCAAATTAAACTATTAATCTTTCAAAAAATGCCAAAAATGAATGTTCAAAAAATAATTGTGAAACCGGTGAAATCACAGTATTTGTTTGAAAATAATTTTGATTTTAGCATTTTTCATGGATTTTTGGCGCGAAAATTCAAATATCTTTAAATTGAGCGCAAATGTTATAAAATGATAAAATGATAATTTTTGAGTAGTAATTTGTTTTATATATCAACAATTATAAATACGGTCATGGATTCCGGACCGACTCGATGAATTCACAGAGCAGTTTGAAAGTTATCAAAAGTAATTCGAAAAAATACTGTCACAAGTTTTCAAAATTGGATAATTTCTGAAAATGATTTTTTAGTAATTTTGGAAAAATGGGAAAAATGTTGAATTTCGCTATTTTTGCAGCCAATTTGAAACAATTTTGACATGTTTCCAAACAAAGTTTCATTTTAGAAGCATACTGAGCGCAAAAATGATCGATTTATTTACCGCGAGTAAAGTCGTAGTATCATGTGTAATATGAATTTTTGCGCCTAGAGATCCCTAAAAGAGTCAAATTCGATAAAGACGAATCGGCGTTAGCGAGGGATAGGTGTAGTTGCTCATAAATTGAAATTTTTGAGGTGGTACTAAATCTTCGAAATTGTCGTTAAAAAGTGCACAAAAATGACCTTATCCACAAGTGTGCAAACTGCAAAAGAAGGTACTATAAAGGTATTTTCTTCAAAAAATGATGGTCAATTTGAAAAGACAAATCACGTTCTGTAATGGCAAATTCATGACTGCTCTCCTCCGTGGAAGAAGTGGTCATTTTTCACGTGGGAAGAGGCAAGTAGGGAATAATGTTTCAAGCGTCGTAGAACAAGATTACGCAATTTCAGCCTCGTGGCCAAGTCTCAAGATTGACAAGGCCTAAAGGGATAATAAAGTGCGAGCAAATATTCCGCCGATTGCAGCAAAGGTTCCATCACAGACCTGCTTCGATAAACACTGATTAGTGCCAGCCAAATTGGCCTAAATTCAACTTTTTACGAACATCGCAACGCTCTACATAAGCAGTAGTAATGCAAAAAAGTCGAGGTAAAAATAGGAGCCAACGTGAAACCTGATGCTTTTACTACTCTTACTTTATAGTAAAAATTCTTGGATTAGACACACTTGGATACTACAGATGGGTTAGGATTACGTCTCGCGATACTTCTGTAGCTAGCAAAAACGAGGAGAACAGGATAAAGTCTAGACGTGGCAAAAAGGGCAACAGTGTGTTTTCCAACTTTTCAACAGTAGCTTCTTCCATTTTGGCACAACACGTAAGTGGTGCACATCCGTTGTGCTATCTGTATCGGTACCCAAATTGGCTAAGCAAGCAAGCACGTCAAGCGGCGGGGGACAGTAGCTTTGAGCTGGAGGAAGTAGAGGAAGATCTATGCGAAAGTTTTTCCTCCTCTTCGATATCGGAAAACTTTTCTGTAGGGGATAAAAAGTGTCCTTGAAGCAAAAAAAATCTGTAATTTCTCTTGTGGTAAGCAGAAGAGTACTTCAAAACCCAAATGGCACATTGTATGATAAGGCAGTAAGTACTCAGTAGTAGCAAAGATAATCCATTGGCCTTTGACGACCTTACTTAAAGGCCAGAAAAACCTCTTTGCTGCATCATCATTTTTGGTGGCTTGGTGCACACTTGTAGTAAATGAAGCAAGGGAGAGAAGTCCGAACGATGTTTTTCTCACATCACATTCATTGCATTACTATTCATTAAGATTGCGGTAAGTAGGTAAATGATGGCTGAGCAAGTTATGAACACCCGACACCATTCATGGGAACTATTCCAAACTTGCTTGGACACACTGTACTGAGTATTGAGTGCATATACCACAGGCACAAACACTATGGTCTATGAGCGCATCATTAGATAGTAGAGGCCTTTCCAAGTTTCCTGGCACAGAATCTAATGAGGAGCATTAATTCTACATCTTGCATCTCAGCATTTTTTTACCTTTTATCATCTAGAAGATCTACAAGAAAAAAAAAATGTTTTCTATTTTATGCGTTGGAATTTGATCCTATGTGGATTTGCTTGTCTAATGAAAATAGTTGCATTAGGATGCAAGCAAAAGCAATAACTTTAAAAGCCTAGTGTTTGACTGTCCAATTTGTTGATTATAATGCATTTTCACACTTTAAAGGATTTAAAGGTTGTTTTGTGACACTTTTGTGACCTAGCAACCCCAAAAAGTTTAAGTATCAAAAAATCACTTTGAAATCTCTAGAGCAGATTTGCAAAGTGGAAAAAATGCAGGGATGCCTGCCTTTTATCCTGTTTTCGCCCTTCTTTTTATGTTAGGAACTGTAATCCATCCTTTAGCTTTCTTCGTTTTCCCAAAGTTGAAGACGACAAAGAAGACAGAGTAGAGGAGAGGCAGCGAAAGAAACTTTAAACTTTGCGCAGACCCTAACTTCTCTGAAGAATTGGAGTAGTCAACCATATATTGGTCTTCCTGCTGACAGTTACAAATGTCAATGACACCTGCAGACGGAAATATGACAGGGAAAATTGATAGGTAGAAAGCTGTATTAAAGAAAATTAAAGGGATTGTTGTCTACGTTCGATAACAAGAAGTTTTTTTCGTTTGCTGGCTTTAGGCTAATAGCCAAAGTGCACTTCTGCGGAACAGGGAACAAAGCCCAATAGACCTTCTTCTTTTCTACATTCACCTACCTATCTAAAATTCGATGAAGGAGGCCATCACAGGCTTTTTAAAATTCCAAAAACGGTCTCATGCGTCTCACGATAATTTTCACGCCTAAAAATAACATTAGGGTGTCACGAAAAAATTCGTGAAAGTTTGTTTACATTTTTGCGAAGCAACGCAGATCTCACTTCAATTTGACGATTTTTTTTTTTACTAAAACAATTCAAAATAATAATCTAGCTATAATTCGTAAAGATGACGCAAAAATTTGTGAAAATGAGACTTTTTTGGCTGATTTTCAAACGTTGTTAGGGTGCAGTTTCACCAAAATACACCCACGCTACGCTGAACTTACAACCAAAAAAACCCATTGTATTTCAACTTGTTAGGAGATCGAGTAGTAAGGTTACTATCCTCAAACCATCATCAATCTCGTTGCAAAAGGAACGAAAAAAAGGCCACACAAAACCACGAGCATTGCATAGATCAGCCACGCAGAAAATTGACAAGGAGCAGGAGGTCGGGTTTTTTTCTCTTGTTTTTCACCAACTTTCTCTTACTTTTTGTTACAAGTGACAATAAAAGTTCTTCTGTTGGCATCTAACTTCTTGCACTTGAATACCTTTGCCAAGTGCGCGAGTATCACACAGTGTTTCTGAAGGACCATTGTTTACCTAATTGTGGGGGGAAAATTAAGTTTCGTTCACGTATTTTTGATCATTGGGTTACAAATCCATTCATAATGGTCTTTCTTAGAGCTATTGCACCGTCGTCTAGTGGGTAATAAAGCCTCTATAGTGGCCAAAACAGTGGATTAAATGCGGGTAACTCAGATTAGAACTGCATTTATTATGCAAAGCATAAGCGAAGAAGGAGATAAGAACGTTGTTCTTTAATAATGAAAGCTATTAATTTTTCAGATCCTGGTTTTGGAATTTTTGACAGTGAAAGCGGCGAAGAGTCATCAGAAAGCGTGGTTCAAGATAAGGATGACCTCGATTGTGCTCCGGATCAATTCAAGTGTCTACATTTAAATCTCAACCAGATTTTAACCATGCACGATTGGAATCGGCATCCACGGAAATGTATTCCTCAGTCTTACCGATGTGATGGTCGGCATGATTGCCAGGATGGTTCAGACGAAGTCGAATGTTTTGTACAATTACCGAGACAAAAGACATTCAGGTCGGTATTCATTCACACAGTGTGTGAAAAAGTACTTTAAAAAGTCTCATTTCTGAACATTGCAATACAATTTTACATATGGTGTCTCTTTTCCTTAGTGATTTTCCTTGACTTGTGTTACGTATTTACGCAAATCCCTGTACTGTAATACATTTACATAGTAATGAGATACACAATACAGCAAGACACATATGTATGATTCAGGTTCACGTGCAGAATATCAAACGTGACGTGGTTTTTTTAGACCAATGTATAAAGTTTTCACATAAAGTCCAAGCCCAAGAAGTTATTTGTTTCAGAATCACACACAAAAAAACTTTGTAAGATTCTGATTACCTCTGCTAAAATTGTCTCAATTTCTGAAAATCCTCAACAATGTAACTTTTGGAATTCTATTCTTAAACGAAACTTTTTGACTGAGTTTCAAACACTGTGATTTTGTAGTTTTAAGAGTCAAGGTCGGCTTTACACGACCATTTGTAGCAGTGGTGGTTTAGCCTTTGTTTCCATTTTAAAGTCATTTTTGCCATATGTTGCTCTGCTGGACTAGTCTTTTATGGCAGGTGGCATCTGAAAGTCAGTCTATATAGGTTTCGTAGTAAAGAGGATTTTCTTTACTTTATATGAATGAATGCAGCCTGTCAAATACCACAGCCCATATATGTTTCTTGGCACTTGTGACAAGTACAAATATGTACGTGTACCGTGCTTACTTTCCTGAGCTCGCTCGGCTTTTTCCCCAATTTCTGGCCAGGATTGTAGTAGCTCGAGGGGTGGATAAAAGATAAGAAATATTGGGCTGGGATTTGGATTTGTGGCATGGCACGTGTAATAAAAGGAGGACCAAATCTAAGAAGAAAAAGCACGCAAGCCACATAAATAACTCAGCAGGAAGGAGTTTTGGACTTTGGAGAGGCGCAATGATGATGCTCTATTCATACATAGCCTCGTCTGATTTGATTTTCTAAATGAATCTCTGAAGTCTCTGGCGAATGGGCCCTTGATGTACAGGGTGTACCAACAACTTTGGATGGAAAAAACTTATTAAAAGAAAATATTGTCAAACTGAATGGATATCTCCAATGCTTAGCCATGATGTAAGCAAAGATTCACGAGTTTTTCGTCTTTTTGTGGTTTAAAAATAGATTTCTTGTTGCTAACCAAAACTTGTTGGGTCACCCTTAATAGAAAACAAGTCCCTGGTGAATGTTGCCTTCAACGTACTAAGAGTTTTTCCTTACTAGACTTTCCTCAATCTAAAGCTGATTGCGATAGAATGAAGGAAATTACATAGACGTCCGTTCCGGATGAACAAGTCAGCGTAATTTCACTCCGCTTGCTTTCCAATTTCAGGTGTTTCGTAGGCGAAGAAAATGATATGACGGTGGAAGATTGCATAGAACGCAGCCTTTTACGCCTTAAACAACATCCGCATGAAGTGTCCAGATCCGTCTCCGAGATGAAAGAATGGGTCTGTTCCAAGATTGATAGACCTGATGGTACTGTCATACGTGATTGCATGAACATGTACACTGGCGGAGAACCCTTTGATGTATGTTTGTCTAATTCTCAAGAAGGGAAAAAATGTTTATGTGCATCAGAATTATGCAACACTTCAACCAAAGCCAATGCTGATGAAAATATCCTAGCCAAAATGTCGCTCATTTACCTTATGATAAACATATTTTTGTGACACTAAATAAACACTTTGAATTTTCGCGCGTAAAATAAAAATTGCTCATACCCGATGTTTGAAAATTACCAAAAATGTCTCATTTAAACTTTTATCAATTTAAATGTGGGAAATTGAGACTTTTCTTTGTAGTTTTCAAACACTTTTATCATAGTTAAGCTCTGTTATATATTCTTAGTCGATTTAACGATTTTTTTTAAACTTTACAAAGGTTTTAAAACATTCTTATTGCGTAACATATTTACGCGGTTAATTCTTAAAAAGAGATTCTTACAAATAGTAAAGGAGAGGTTCCAATGCAGAATGGGGTTGCGTATGGACTGATTGTCCAATCAAGTAGGCCAACTTGTGAGCGTATTGGCACACCATTGGAACACGAACGGTGCCGGACCAGTTGAAGTAGAGATGAGTCAACTTGTAGGTCAAGACTTGGATTTGTCTCGGCTTAAATCCACTGGTGTCTTCGATTACATTGTAAGACGTGGGGTTGACCGATCCTTGGCGCACGGATTGCGAAATCAGGTAGAAATCGTACCGCTCAGGCAGGGTGACAATGTCGTCAAATACGGAGCCACTGGGTGGATTGATGTAGTCGCCTTGCTGCGGATTGGCTTTTTTGAAGAATCTGCTGTTGACACGTTTGGACACCACGATGTAGGTGAAGGCAGGCTCGATGTTGTTCTCCTTGAACAGCTTCTTGATTTCCACGATCTCTTGGTCTTTGACCAATTGAATTTGCCCGTCGCCAACGCCATCACGGTACACGATGATTCGTCCGGGAAATTTCTGGTTGACCTTTTTGTACCTGAAAAAAAAATCGTAAAAATCAAATACTGAAGGAAGAATTCTAATCAATTACTTACTCTTGCAAAGCTTTGTAGATGCAGGCTTTGATTTGTGCGAGATTTTCCTCGTTGTTTCGGTGCATAGTGCAAGACGAATGGAATCGGGTCAATGCTGGGTTTGTAGTGGCGACGACAGCTCCAATTGACAATCCTTTTTGCGAGGCATCGTGCCAAGTATCGTATCCTGAAAATTGTTAAAAATCATGAGAAAAAAATCGTGAAACTTTGTTTATTTTCAAGCTACGAAGTGCAGAACTACTTTCAATTTGATGAAAAACAAAAGCTAACTAAAGTCTAATTTTACAAGTTACAAAAGTGAATCCGAACAGATTAAAGGTAATAAAAATCAACTTACCAATGACCATAAGGTCTGAAACGGGGATAGACAAATACCAGGGTTCGCCTCCCATTTTCGCGGCCATTTGAATGGCTACTTTGGTAGCCACAGACATCAGACCCTTAGGCTTCTTCAGCACCGTAGCCGTCATGACCTGACTAGAGGTCGGGTACTTGGTCAAGCAGATCTTCTTGACGACGGAGTACGCATCACTCTTGTTGTTTGGAATCACGACCATGACCATGTCAACTCGGTCCTTTCCAAGGATTTTGCTTAGTTCTTCTCCGTAAGTGTTTGCCCGGTTGTTGGCAATTGGGACTTTCAAAGGCGGAGTGATGGTGAAAGCCATGTCATTGGAGACTTTGCCAAGCTGCTTGATAAATTCGTCCACGATGCTCTGGTCGCGCCCGTCAAACATCACCAACCATTTTTTGCACTGCACAGCTCCAAAAAGGACGTAATTCCTGAACAATCCACCCCAGTCAGCATTGTCGGACTTGTAGAGGAACTCGCATGGACGATTTCCTTTCTTCCCGCCGAAAATCTTCTCGGGATTCAAAGTTCGGCCTTGGAAATGCGTAAGTTGGCCACTGAACTTCATATCCCACTCCAGAAGTTCCTTCTTGATGTTTTCGTTGGTTGTGACTCGTTGGGCGAATTTGTTCAGTTGGAGCACACGGTTCTTGGGGTCAGCCAGGGTCACACCGCTGACTGCTTTCATCAGCTTGAAATCCGCTCTTTGTTCATCGCTGAGACCAGTCATGTGGCAAAGCCTGTAAAATTAAAAAATACATTTTTAATAATGAAATATAGTGAAATATTACACAAATTTGAGGAAGTCGTCGTTACAACTTTTTAAACTTTAAGTAAGAACGCTAACCGCGGTCAAAAGTAGTAATGATCAAAATATGTATTAATGAAAGTGTAACATTTACAGTACATACCAAAGTTGAATTGTTTATAGTACTATAACAACATCTACAACGTCATAGAAGACACGTAAGGATTCAATACCTATTAGAATTAAGTCTGAAATAAGCTTTCAGCTTTAAATTCGTCTGAGGCAGTGAAACATGGTTGTATTATGTTAAACGCAACCTAAAAATCAAACTCTAAAAATAAGTCTCAAGTCTTTTAAAAATGTATTGACGTTTACAAGACAACAATTTTTCAAAGTTTGAAAACTTTTTTGCAAATGGAAATCAAGGAAGTATTGTTCAATCAATACGTTTGTACTAGTGGCGCCCTCTCTGTACAATTTTAAAATCATTCACTCGCTTATGTGTTTTTGAAGAACAATATGAATTTTTCGCTAAAAAACACTCGCTAATGAAGGACTTTTTAAAAAAGATTGACAAGGTTGACAATCTGAAAGCGCAAGCGGTGCTGGATTCGATTGAATATAATTTCTAGTAACTACTATTTTTATTCTTCCTGGTCAAGTTTGAATTATTATGACTTTGACAACTTGTAAAGATTAATTCTAATTTGATGAAGGAAAAGATTTTTGAAAATGAGACATTTTTCTCCAACATGATACATTTTTGAAAATGAGACAATTTTCTCCAACATGAGACATTTTGGAAAATGAGACAATTTTCTCCAACATGAGACAGTTTATTTCCGACACAAGTCTTTTATATCAAAAGAAGACTTTTCGGTTGAATACGAGACGGTTTTGAGAAATTGTGGAAAAGTGAATGAAAAAAAATAGCGTCACTAGAAGCGCGTCGCTTGCGCTTGCGCTTAAAAAGGAATGTTTTAAAAAAAGAGTTGGGAAGCTACTCGACGAGATAGACCACAAGAAATGCAGATGTTCTCTATAGCTATCATAGTGTGCCGGAAAGTATCATTTTTGCCACATCTTTTTTTGGCCCACAACGCCATTTACACAATGATTTCCATTTTTTTTCCAAAGTAGATTGTTGAGTACGTTTATTTAGCGAAGAGTTTCTGGTACATAAAGGACGCGCATCACCGCCTGTTCGATGTGTGGTTTCTTAACGCCGCCGGTATGAATGTATTCGAGCTCGCGGCGGGCACGGTAATTAGGACGCTTGCCCCTGTAGGAACCTGCAATGAGAGATATATTTCAAGGACAAGGTCAAGGACTGCTGGAAATTGTCAAAATGAGTATTGCGACGAAACTTACCAAAAGTGGTACCCATCTCATCTTGATTCTCCACAGCTTGGAAGTGGGTTTCAAAGTACTTGTAAGGGACTGCTTCGATGTACTTGTAAGGGAGAGGGGCTGGTGCTACGACGCCTACAACGGCGACGGCAAAAAGGGCGACAATGATGGTGGCCTGAAAAATAAAAAAAAAAATACTTAAGTATTTGAAAAATAAGACTGAAAATTGCTTTCGGTGATAGACCGCGAGTCAATTCCGTTCAAAATAGAGTATAACGACATTTACAATAGACATAAAATTCAAATACAAACAAACACCAAAAAAAGTTAACAAAAAATCAACTCACCAGTTTCATATTTGTCGAGGTCTCTCCGGTTGTCCGGGAACTGCTGATGAAGATGGACCTGGCTTCACCCTATATATAGTCGCTTTTATCAAGCCCAACCTAGATACTCTCCGCCTGTAGGCGCCTAGGTGGAGGGGCCCCTTCTTGAGCTCTCTCCTGCTGATGCGCACCTCCCGACTCCCGAGAACAGTGTTGTTAGAGGTGCAGGTGATAGTTGTCTTTATGTAGACAAAAATCCGGTTTTATCCACTAAAAAACTGTAAGTAGGCCAGGTGACTATCGCTATCCCCCCTCGACCTGAGCTAGGCTGAGGTTACCAACCTGTGCACACCTGGGGTCAAAAAAGTCCACAAGGGTGAACATTGATTATTCTTTCCTTCTTTGTTTTGCAAAATGTAGAGGCCGCTTATTCTACTTCAAGAAATTTTTGATGGTTTGGCTAAATCATTATGTGCATACTGCTCACTGCATAGCTTAGACTCGTTTTTTGCATTTTTCCCAACAGTAGTAACGCCCACATCGTTTGTATCTCATGGTTAGTGAACTGAGACGCTGAGTCATGATGTATAAAAAATGGAATGCTTTAAAAAAGAGTTGGAAAGCTACTCGACGAGATAGACCACAAGAAATGCAGATGTTCTCTATCATGGGCATCACATCATCCTTCTCTTGTGTGTCCCCTTGGGCTAGGACTTACAGATTTGCACTACTCCTCTGTTGTATCGAATACAGATCGTGATACATAAAAGACTTAAGGCTACGAGGATATGGTACATATCTCGTACAGAGTAAACATTGTTCTCTCATTAGGAAAAGTCGTTTCTGACCTAAAAAAAAAGAGTTTCTTACTACGTAAGCACATTTTTGTCGAATACACCTGATAAAACACATTTCATTATCTCAAGTGCCAGCCAAAAAAATATTTCTACTCCTGGATGTGTTTTTTGCTTTCTAAGGCTTTCCAAAACTATGATTAATTTGTGGCGGCGCTTCTGAAAGGGCAACAAAAAAAGTTTGTGATAAAAGATGAAAGCACAGTAGTTGTACTGATTGACCATCAGCACAACAACTTTTCCGCAGACAAATCTAATTAGTAAAACACTACCATAGAATACAGGATTAATGTGTCTGACTACAACACATTACATAGTCTCCAGGTAGTTTTTCGTACTGCGATTGGGGCTGATTACGTTGCGTCTTTATTAGCTAGTAGCATGAAAACAAGTCATAAACCAACATTCATTTTTAGCCGCCTTGCTATAATCAGCTTCAAAGGGGGGACTTCTATGACCTCGTGAAAGCACTTTTTTCTACAAATCCCTTGAAGTCTCTAGAGTAGGAGCAATGAAGCAGAACTTCATTTACTAGAAAGGTCCCATTGAATGAAGGCCGCCAAAAAAGTCTAGGAATACAGACAAGAAGGTTGCATGCAAAAAATGTTCTAGCTCAACATTTTTCACTTGGCTATGGCTGGTGCACTTTTTTTAAGTGAGCCTGTTAATAGAAAAAGTTTTACGTATGTCTACCAATAATGTACCGAATTTAAAGTTCGTTAATCACTAACTTTCCGCATACGCATAGTGTTTGAAAATCAATTAAAAAGGTCTCATTATTCAACTTTACGAGCGAAGCGAGCTACGCTTATGTTCACAGTAAAACGCGCGCAAATTCAAATGAGACATTTTTTGACGATTTTCAAACATTGTGATTTTCCGTCTCTTCGTTGTCTTAGGTCAACTTTTTTCTAAATGCACTTTTGTGTCTGTATATCTGCTATTCCTAGTCAATCCATAAGAAGCTTTAATCAAAAAAGTTCGTAATCTGCAAACTTTCAACTTTGCCCCCCTGCTGGCTCGCGCTGCGCGCTCGCGATCGCACGAAATCGGACTCAGTGATTTTCCAATCCCTCGTTTTCCGTAGTACTGCATTTTGATGCATTTTTAACTAAAATGATAAATGCGCGAGGCCTTCTGATGCTATTGCAGTTGAGGATCCTCGTGAGAGAAGTCCCACACTTTTGCAGTGAAAAAACTGCCAAACGAAACTTTATACGGTGCTCTACATGTCAGATTTTCAGGCATTTTGCACTACTGCTATCTCCTCTATGTAAGATACAGAAAAAAGAAGCTACAAGTAAGTAAGGAAAAGCAGTAAAACATTCGGAATTAATTTTCAATTTGTTTTTGTGCTGTGCTTTGAATTTTTTTTTTCTTTTGCAAATTCTTCCCCAAGTTTTTTTGCAATGCTGATTTTTCGTCCAAGTAATTTATCGTTTTGAGTGTGGATTTTCGAAGAAGCAAGCGGCATGCCAAGAATTGAGATCACAGTGTTTGAAAGTTGTTAAAAAAGTCTCATTTCATAACATTGCATTGCGAGCGAAGCAAGCTACGTTTACATTTTGGAATTTTTATGGCCAAAAACCTGCATAAATATTCAATTTTTGAACGTGACAATTCAAATGAGACAATTTTTGTGAGTATAAGATTAGAGTATAAAAAAGAAAGCAGTTGCTTTGACAGTTTCACACTATTTGATGTGTCCGTCAAGCAACGTATTGAACGACTGCCAAGGTAATTGGCCTGATTGGACGATGACACTTCGCACCTCTAACTCCAGATAAGAAGGGAAGGAAAAGTTGTCGACGTTTTATTGCTCTCTCTCTCCTTAAAAGTTTGTCTTCAACACACACAAAAGCTGGGAGGCCACTAGCTGCTACTCCCAAGGGACATCCCCACTCTACTCATTATTAGATAGAGAAAGAAACTTGGCTACAGCTTCAATTATTTATCTACCACTCAAGATGGTGGCTACTACTATACCTTACTTACATTAGCTACAAATAGAATACCGTAGATTGCTTACAACAAAATACTACGTCTGTATTTTTCAACAGGTTTGACACAATGTAACTTTTTTTAAGTAAGTGAGCTTTCTAAAAAAGTTATATTTGTCAGTTTGTCACAAGTGAGACTTGCAACATTTTTAAGGTAAACACTAATAATGTTGTTGTTGTACCATCTTTGTATTCCCCAAAAGTTCTGTTGAATTGAAAGAAAATTGGGGCTTATTGTAGCTTTTCAAATCCTGATAGATTTTTGGCTTTGTTGGCGTCCTCGTCCTCCTCGTATCCTCGACTCACAATGATGATGACAGTAGTCTTCAAGTCCTCAATCCTCAGCAAACTTTATTTATTGCAATAGAATGCAGGCTGACACCTGTGCAACTTCCTCCTTTTGCCACCATTTTAGTGATTGTGGCACAGCTTTCTCCCTGAAAGCATGAGGAGAAGGAAAATTCAATTTTCTATGGCCAAACGTCGATTTTGGATGGTGTGTGCGGTCAATAAATGATAGGTACTTCTAAGGTCCATAAAGCACAGAGTATTATTTGCATGTAAGAGTAGAAGATGGTGGCTTAAGTTGGCAATTTCATGCTAGACTAGGTTATATGATGATGCGAAAGCGCCAGCTACACATACTACACAACAGAATTTACTACACCATTTCACATCACAACATGAGTTATGAGATGTTGGTCAAAAATTCCTTCTTTTGGGGGGCTGCTCGTGCGATTCTTTTGTGATGATGCTGAGCCTGCTGAGCGGCGGAGGAAAAATAAAAACTTTTTAGAGCTACAAGCGCTACGCTGTCATGGCACAGTGTGTGAAAGTCATCCGAAAATGTCTCATTTTCATTCTGCAGATTCTAATCTAAAGCGGAGTGAGGGAGGCCGACTGAACGAAGCGTTTTTATTTTATTTTTTTGTCAGTTATTTGGTCTTGCCTAATGAGACTTTTTGAGGGAATTTTCAAACAGTGTGTGTGTCAAGTTTTACAGAAAAAGACAAGCCTTTAATGAACCTCCGAAGAAAAAGGGGTATGCTCGTTAGGGAAAAGTTATTTCAATATGCTTTGAGACTTGTACGGCTACTCTACTGGAGAAGGGAGTTCAAAATTAGTTTTGCTTCGCCCGATTCTTGGCCACTGAAATGAATGAGAAGAGATGAGGATGCATCATTGCTGCTGCATTGATTGGAAAGATCTTTAATCAAGGATATGCTAAAGTGGTGACATGTTTTTGGCAGCGTTGGGAGGACTTGACCAGCGCTGCTAGCTTTGCTTTGTTGGCACTTGGCTCACCAATGCGTGACCACTTTGCCCTAAACACTAACTCACAGTCCAATTGATTGACAGCCAGCCAATTTCACAGTTACTGCACTTTAGTTTTTTTAAAGAAAGGAAACTTGAGAATCAAAAAATAGGACTCAGCATAGTGTTTGACAATGATTTCAAATTAAACAAAAATATTGGTAAAGAATTGAGAAGTGTCCCTCTATTCTAAAAGCAGTAGAGATGCAATGAAGAAGAAAACTAGAGAAGAAAGCTTCTCTGATTTGTTTTGCTTCGCTCTCTCCTATTGTCATTCTCCCGATCACCTCACAATGTGGTGGCGTTCAGTCCCCATGGATGCTCCATTTTCTCTTTATCTGTATCTATTGTTAGAACACTAATAATGCATCATATGTTGTGAAAACAAGTGAGCTTTCTAATGCCAGAACCACCAAAGCAAATCCAGTATTTCAATGGAAGGCACATTAGCCCTTATAATAGTCAACATCAGTAGGCATTCCATTAGATTTTCTAGCCCATAAAACGTTAGTCTCCTTAGCAGAGAAGAGAAAATTAATTAGCGGCTTTTTCGCAGTAAAGTAGCAGTAGCACGCACAGCACGCTCGCACGCTCTTGGGAAGATCCTTTTGATAGTTTTTACCGGTGGTTTGCGTGGTGCTGCTGGATAAATGCATTTGTCTGTTGCAGAAGTGCAGCAGAAGCTTTAATTCTACTTTTTGCCCACTTGAATTGGGATACGCGCGATGGGAAATAGGATATACAATACCAACATATCATCGTCCAATAGAAAAACAAGAACGAAATCGTTTTCAAAAAGGTTTTAGCGCGAGCCATGTGAGATACCGCCGGAGGCCTCGCTTGAGATGAAATGAACCTTCTGAGCGATTTTTATTACAATTTTGTGTTGTTGGAATTTTACAATTAGAACCGCCAAACACATAGACACGCGAGGTATAAAGTTCTCCAGTTTTTTTATCCACTTCTTTTCTTGTAGTACTACTGTAATACTACTGCAGTAGTTGTTGATAATGACGAAAATAGCAGAAGTAGTAACTCTTTTTTGTGGCATTGGTGGTAAAGTAGGCAACCATAACGGACTAAAAATATGAGTAGTATTTTTTTCTATTTCCTTTCCTGCTGATGCTCAACCCTTGCTTCTTCAGCAAAATCTCATTTCCTTTATGATTTCTTACAGAGATTGCGAGGATCCAATCGGGCGGCAAACCACCCGGAAGAGACAGCAAATTCGTCGACATTTACCACGAGAAACCTATTCGGCTAACTGTTAGAGCCCTCGTACCCGTTAAGGAACATCCTAAGGTAAGTGTGTCACTTCTCAATCTAGAAAAAATCTGGAAGCTTTTGATCTCACAATTTAGTACAAGGCAAGAAAAAGTTATGCTGACCTCCTCGTCTCTCTTTCTTTCGCTTCTTGAAAAATGCATTGAAAATTTTGAAAGCACAAGCGATGAATTTGACAGACCCTTCCCTCCTCTTCTCGTATACTCGCTACTCTAGAATTTTTTCCAAACTTTTATCTCCATCAAATGATGACATATTCTTGGAAAAAGGGGGACCAGAAGGTTTGAAAATTACCTAAAATGTCTCCCTTTTCTAGCAAATATGTAAAAAGAAAGCTAGAGTGCAGGATTATGACAATTATTTTCAAAGGCTTTTATTAGAAAAATATGTAAGGAAAAAAAAATGGCTCGACTTACAATATTCTCTAGAATGTCTCTTCATCTCTTTTGCTGCTAGAAGTCGTTGCTGCTGCTGTCTTTAGATAGAGCAGCGCAAAAGTTGAATACGTATTGCCTGCTGTCACAAAACTTTTTTTTTCTACATCTTCACTTTTGTTCAATCCTTTAAAAAAAGGAAGGTCTCGTCTTCTCTTCAAGACAATTTTTTTTCAAGCGATGGAAAATAGACTGGGAAAGACAAGGGGCAAAAATTTAGCGGCGAACGAACGGCGTCAAAAGAGGTTGAAAGCCTCTCCTCCTCCTCAGCTCATAAATGCTTTCAAAAGTCAGCATCAATTTTGCAAAAATCCACTTAGAATACATTTTAAGGCTTCTGAACCATCAAGATTCATCTTTTTCTTTTCCCCCTTGCTCCTTTCTTCTAGTTCAATTTCGTGGGGAAACTACTCGGACCGAAAGGCAATTCAATGAAGCGGCTGCAAGAAGAAACCATGACCAAAATGGCCGTTTTGGGCCGAGGATCCATGCGAAATAAGCAGCAAGTACGTACAGACATATCCACAATCTGGATACTAAACCTTTCAGATATGTACTCCAGAGTATCTAATAACCGTGCAGCATCTATTAAACGTACATAATGGAAAACTTGATTTCATATGGCTTGCAAAGAAGGACAATTTGATGTTGTTGAAAAAAAACTACTCTGTTAGTTAAAAAAATCCCTCATTTTTTTCCCCAAAATTCTTGATTTTTGTGCCCAAAAATTTGAATTTTACTACTACAAATCTAACCTTAAAAAACGTACAATTTCGACAATTTCTGAACAAAAAATAGACTTTCACATCAGTGTGTAAAAACTACTTTTTTGTTTAAAAATCTGTGAGTTTTGCTATTTCAAGATTTGTAATTTTTGTGCCCAAAAATGACTAAAGAAATTTGAATTTTACTGCTACAAATCAAACTTTAAAAAAAGTACAATTTCAGAACCAAAAATGTAGTTTTACATCAGTGTGTCTTTTTAGAACTTGAAGTCGAGAGACATGCTCAAGGAGAGTGAAGAAAATTAATGGAAGGTTAGAAAAAGTGTCAAGTGTGATCTATAGACCTGCATCTCTAAACAGTTTGGAAAATCTACAAGTTTTAGGACCTGATTTTCTGTACTTTTTAAGCTCTGATTTTCTGTACTTTTTAAGCTTTTCTTGGTGTGATTAGGCAAATTGTTTTTATTGTTATGATGAGGTTTTACTCGACCACAACGATATGGCAAATTTTTTGCAGGTTTTAGACGCAAATCTGTGACTTCTTTAAAAAAACAAAAGGATCTACTTGGAAAATTTTCTGCAAACGTAGCTTATTGAAGTTGGCGGGCAACGTTTGAAGTTTAGCTACACAGACTGTTTTAATAGGCAATTAAAACAGTCTTATCTGATTTAGCAATGCAGTTTGAGTTTATGTTTACACCAGCGGAAATTCCAGCTTGTAAAAAAAATTGAAGAAATTAGCCTTTCATCACTATGCGATTTGATATACGAATTGCAAAATGTAATCAAATAAAAATGCCGCCAACTTGATGCATAAATGCATAAATATTGCATTGCATTGAAAATTGAATTATTATTGTTGAAGAACTCGTTTTATGACTTAAAAATGATCACTTCAAAAAAGTTCCGAGTGAGTTTCGGAACTTTTTGTGGAAATGTAACTAACTGCAAAAAAGTTCCAAATTTTTCGGAACTTTTTTTGTAGAAATGTTTGCTTAAAGAAATCGGTAATAATCGATCGAAATCGTAAGTTAATTTATAAGCGACATCTAGCCATTTTTAGCTAAATTATTATTTGCTTAAAATGCATTTTCAAAAACCACAATTTAACCTTTCAAATACTCATTTTTCGGTCATACTCAACATTGCAAAAATTACATCCTTTAAACTATTTCCTTTTTGTGTGCAAATAATTATGCAATCGTTTTTGTATGTTCTTACAAATTCTGAATTATTTTTTTGATGGGTCAAAAAGTAAAGAATTGCAAAGACGAATTTTCTCTTGTTTTCAAACTCCCCTTGCAAGCAAAATTCCCAAGATTTCTGCACAAGTGAAGCGTAGACAATTAGTTTGCACAAGTGTTTGCTACTCAGTTGTCTGACTCCTCTTGAACAGTTTCTCAGAGCTACAGATCTGATTAGAATACTTTTCCGGAAAACTTGGCAAGTGCACTTTAAGCTTTGCAGAATGAACAGCAGCATTGTGCATACTCTAGAGTATCTAATAATCGTACAGCATATATTAAAAACGTACATAATGGAAAACTCGTTTTCATATGGCTTGCAAAAAAGGACAATTTGATATTGTTGAACTCATGGTAAATGATCAGTTGAAGACTTTTAGTATCAATTTGAATGCTCAACATGTGTATGGAATGACTCCTTTTGATTTAGCCGTACATATGTACGGTTATTAGATACTCTAGAGTATCTACCTTATTCTCACATTGTTTGAAAATGATACAAAAACGTCTTATTTTGAACATTTTTGATATTATTTTTCTTGCTAAAGGAGGAAGAATTGCGAAAATCTAGTGATCCCAAGTATCAGCACCTAAACGATGATCTTCATGTGGAAATAACTGCATTCGCCCCACCTTCTGAGGCCCACGCCAGAATTGCATATGCATTGACTGAGGCAAGTCTACATAATCAAATCACAAAGGAAATTTTCCTTAGAATCAAATGCATTACAGGTACGCAAGTATTTGATTCCCGATTCCAACGACGAGATTCGGCAAGAGCAAATGCGGGAAATGGAACTGCTCAACAGTGCTAAACCGGTGTCTAACAGTGACGGTCAAGACGACCTCGACGGTCTCGGTGTTGAGGACCATGCAGACACCGCAAGTAACTCATCCCTGCAGGGCAGCGGCACACCCTCACCTCCTTCTTCCACGGTTATTGCCATGCGCGGCCTCAATAATTCTTCCAACAAGATACTTAGCAGCCGGCGACTTCATCTGGCCTCATCCTCAGAGGCCAGAGGACAAACGGTACAAATGCCTTCTAACGGTCGAAGCAGCGGTAGCAAATATTTGCGAGGTCATTTGCTGGCCTCGGCGGCCTCGGGAGGCTCAGGAACGTCGGGAGGACCGAGCGGAGGTGGAAATTCGCAACAGCAGCCTCAAGCGGGGATACCGAGGCCCAATACGAGCAAAGTTCGAGTCTTGAGCATTCTCGACAAAATTCGATCAAGCACTCAGGAAAATTATTCGACCAATCCGACTTCTAATTCAGGCGGAAGTTGCCGGCCTTCGGTAGTTGCCGCACAGACCAATAATGAATCGCTGATTGATGCCATCAGCCTCGTGGAGGACAATGGGTAAGTAACACAGTGTTTGAAAAAGGTCTCATAAAGTAAGAGACAATCTGAAATGGCTCTCGTAAATTCTCCTGAATGACTGTCTTATCAACTTTACAACGCATTTTTTCGCAAAGTAAGTAAGCAGAAGCTCATATAGATATACTGTATCAGATACTATTGAGTGTTTTCCCATGTGGTAGTACATAGACGGCCTCAAGGCTTCTTCTCGCCTTTCGAGCAGGAAACGGCGGAGGAAAAACTGGTGCTAGATTACCTAGACCTAATCCCATCCAAGTGTATTTGCAGAAGGGACTTTTCAATCTAAGTTTCGCTAGAAACACAGTGTTTAAAAATCACCCAAAATGTCGCATTTGAACTTCCGCAGAAAAAGACGACTTTTCTGAGTGATTTTCAAACATTTTGTAGTACTAGGAAAATACAAAAAGTGTCAAGCCCCGTTAGTTGTCAGTGCCATGAAAGGTCCTACGTTAATGGGGTTCTTTTCTATCAAAATGAAAAAGGGGAAGGAAGTGATTTTATCACCATTCAGCAGACCAATTTTGTACTCGTTTTACAGATTCACATTTGAAGAGTACGAGGGCAGCAGCACTGTTGGCATCAAAGGTAAATGAACAATTTTTATCTTTTTTTATTCAATGCGAAAATCATTTCCATTGCATTTTGCAGGCGTGAAATCCACGGCTATGGATCGAGGTTATCGTCGCATGCATATTGCACCCTATGTACGTCCAAAATGAGGACAAATATAATTGAACCAAACTACCAAAACCTACATACACCAAAAGATGAAAATCCTACTTCACGAAAAGTTATATTGATGACGAAGACAAAATTTTTTGAACAACCAAATCCATACCTTTTCTTCCCCATTTGCTTATGACAGAATATAGAACCAAAACAATTATTGAATGAAACGAAAAAAAAAAAAATCCAAAAAAAAAAACCTACTCAAGATTTAAAAAAAAAAATCCTAGCCAAAAACAACCTGTAAATTGAATCCTTAAAAAAACCAATTGATTGCATGTATGCTCATAAAGTATATAAATCATACTCAAATAAACTCCATCAATAAAAAAAAATCGTCAACTTATATGTATTTTTCTTTAACAAAACCTAACCCTATTTAGCGCAATATTATTCATATATTGATCTCAAAACCTCGCAAACTCCTTTGCTTTTTCTAAAATGGAAAGTAATCTCATAGATCTGAATGTATCATTTATTTTATCTTATCATAATCAACACTGTTCCCAATCCTTGTGTTCAGCTGGCCGGCATTTTTCAGGACAAGTTTTCCAGATATATTGCTTTTGCGCCACGACAGCCGCGACAAAATTATTGGTTTCGTTCCTCCGTCTTACGGGAAAAGGCCTAGTGCCTGAGTATCGTCGACACAAGTAACTATCGTGCTGCATCGCATCTTTTTTCGCCCAAGGCCAGACAAATTTAGTCAAGAATCCTTGATCCGGACCCGTTAAATTTCTGGCCTTCCACATGATTTCATTACGAAAACCATTGGCCCAGGCTCGTCTCCATTTTTGCCTAATGATGGTTTTGCTCAACTTGACTCCCCAAGCACTGCCCAATAATTCGGTGTTATGCAGGGGATGGTCTCGCATCATATGAAAGGCTTCAGTGGAGTCCAACCACTCGTTGACAGCCGCAATTTCCCGATCATTGAATTGGCTATCTAAATCTCTACTTAGGTAAATGTCTACTTGAGGATCGATGGTAGGAAAAAATCTCCAGTTCATGGGGAAAACGTGGGTTGCGTTCCTTTTGGGAGTGCCTGGAAGCCTTTGAATATCACAGAGATCTAAATGTCCACTTGAGCAGGATAAGTGGCAAAGTTTGGGTAACACTGGATCCTCACTGGATGCTGGATCGTAATACAGTCGAATAATCCAATCTGGGTAGTATTTGCCAAGTAATTCCAGGTTACTTTTGATGCCTTCGAAATATTTCTTTTCTTGGTGATGTTTGGACCTGGAGTCTCCGTAGTAGGAAAATCCAATGACTTTTTGGCCTTGGCCTCGTAAATAAGACTTTAAGCCACAAGTTGTATCGTTGAAGTTGATTCCATTTTTGTCTATTATTTCAGCACTATAAGGAAGGATCAACTTTTAGTTTTAAACGAATTTAAGCATGAAATAAACGCCATCTAGGTGGGAAATTGAAATTGAAGATTACCTATTGATTCCACAATGACAACTGAAAAATGATGAGTCACTTGACCATATCTGATTTTCAATAGGATGATTGTTATGGTGATGATGTGAAATTAATCCAATGAAACTGAAGCTCAATAAGATCAAAAGCAAAATTCGCTTTTGTAATCGAGTCGTCACCATGGTTTTTTTGTTGACTTTGAATTTTACATGATTTCTCTACCTGTGGCCAAACACCAGGTGAAAACTGCCTTCTGCTTCGACAACGCAACAACGTCGACAAGAAGTTGACCAAGATTATGTTTTGTGATGCTTGAGTGAATCTTGTGTTGCAAAGAAAATGGATCTGGAGTCAACAGTACTTACAAACTAAAGATTCATATTTTTGGTCTTTCGAATAGATTGAAAATTGGTTGAAATATTGAAGAAACGAATTTTCTACTACTACCGCAATGTTTGGTATTTGGAGTAACGCAACCTATTCTTCCAATTGCGTGTTGATGTGATGCAGTTGGCTCCGGAGTAGGGCTGGTTATTTCCCGGGAAATTTTAAAATTCCGGGAACGGGAATTCCCAAAAATTTCCCGGGATTTCCCGGGAATTCCCGGGAAATGCCGAAAATGGCAATGTTTACTATATNAAACGAATTTTCTACTACTACCGCAATGTTTGTTATTTGAAGTAACGCAACCTATTCTTCCAATTGCGTGTGTTGATGCGATGCAGTTGGCTCCGGAGTATTCAAGGGACTTTGAATCATATTTGACCATCAAACAACACGAGATACCTTCAAATGATGCATAAATGTAAATGATCAAAAACTTCATCTGTAAATCAAAAGTACGTTTAGTATCATCCCGCTTTGTTTTGCATGCAATTTCAAGGATTTTAATTTCAGAAGACTGATCGACAAAGTGCCATTTCAAAGAATTTCTCAACATTTGTGATCCCAATATATGTATGTAGGTTTTTTAGAGGGGAGGATTAAACCGATAAAACCGGAATTTCTGCCGAAAGACAACCCAGACCCCACAAAGAAGGTAGAGAAGTGTTCTTGGAACTGGTTATCTTGAAGAAAGAGAGTATAAATAGAGGAGGTCAGGTCCGGCATCACGAACAGTTCTTTGGAGAGGAGAGACCTCGACGATCATGAAAGTGGTGAGTGGAATTTTTGTAAACCTTTTTCAAGAAATACTTTTTCTTATGTAAAGTTTGTCATCTTTTTTTTTTTTAAAGTTTGCAATTCTTTTACTTGTCGCTTTGGCTTATGCCGGAGCTGATGCTAGGCCCGCTGATGCTCCTGATGCTCCTTCTGACGACGATTTTGGTTTCGGTCAAGCGAATCCCGGGCATGGTGTTCCTGATCAGGTAAGATCTTTTGCAGTTTATTAAAGTTATGTCCCAAATTCAAAATCGACATCTAACTTTGGCTCTAATGTTTGAAAATGGAATAAATACATATTTCGAACTTTTTTTGCAACAAACTGATTTTAATCCAATTTCTTCTGCATAGCCTGAAACCCAAGAAGCTTTTTGGGATTCGGTACGAAATTTTCACAAGAGCAGGAAGAAGCTTTGCTCCTTGGGGTTTCGATGTGATCAAGGATAGTTTCCATGGCTATGGATACCATTAAAGAAAATGTTTTTTAAACGTTATGACTGAAATACAACCACCAACTTTTCTATTTCTGAATGTTCGCGCAAAAATAATCAACAACATAATCTGACGATGTGACTAGACGAATTTTTGGCGAAAAATTCAAATATTCAAATTAACCTAACGATCATACGATGAAATGTTTTCATTGTGCGAATTTTTGGCGGAAAATTCAAATATTCAAAGCTCCACTAGCTTTTCTCGAGGTAATTGAATGTTGAAAAATTATCTCAAAATTATCGCATGTGATACGTGAGGAGACTGCACCATTTTTTACAACATTTTACAACTCCACTAAAACATTTACATTTTCGTCAGTAGAATACCTTTTACTACAAATGGCCTTGAAGTTTTAGCATGCAAATCAAAGCAATGCAATCGTCGAAGGAAAACCGCAAGCGCAACGCCTCCATTTTGGAATTTGGAAGAATCATCTCGTACCCAATGAATCAAAAAAGATTTGCTTCAACTGCTTTTGCATCTTTGAATGAGGTTTGATAAATAGCCATCATTTATCAAACCTTCACAAACTACTTCGAGCAAAAAAGTCGTAGTACTTGAAAAACGAGTTGGGTAATATTGTCAACCCACTATTCCACACTGTTTGAAAATCAAACAAAAAGTCTCACTTTACAACATTGCGAGCGACACGAGTAACACTCCGCCAGATATTTTGGACATTTTTTAGTATGAAAATTCAAACGAGACATTTTTTCTTAGTGATTTTCAAACAATATCTAATTTTCAAAAACCGGTTTTTTTAAACTCGAAGTAAAAACGTTGTGGTTTTCACAAAACTACTTCAAACCTCACGTTTTGAAAAAGCGTGATCTTTTTCCTAAGACGCGCGCGGCCAAAAGAACAACCGTGAAAACCTACTCCATAATTGTTGTTGCCATGGCGTCGTCCCATCTTCTGCTCAGAAGAAAAAATGTACGGCAATAAAATTGTAGGCATGAACTGATGTTTGGTAAAACCAAAGGTAAAAGTAAATTGTAAGAAAATCTATGGGATCATCTCTATTTTGGAACACGCCCCTGGGTTCTTTCTCTTGATTGGCTGGCTTTCAGCATAGTGTAAAACTCTTAGGCCCATGGCCCAATCCAGGTAAGGTTTTCTTTAGGTCGTTGGTACTCGTTTCGTTGTGTTGCAATGCCTCTTAGCAACATTGCTTTATGCTGCAACGGCCAAGCCCCCCAACTGCTTTTAAAACTTAGCAAGAAAAATTTTCCACTACGCTCGTTTATATTATAATTACTTCAACCAAACTCGTTTTTTGGACCTGATGCATAAAATATTCGAAGAAAAATGCCATGCAATTCTTGGTGTATTTTGTACCCAAACATTGTTTGAAAGTCGTACAAAAAATATTATTTTACAAAATGCACTGGTGCACCTTTTTAATATAATATTTCGGAGTGCGAAGAAATATTTCGTAAGGCATGAAAATTCATATCAGACTTTTTGAGCTAATTTCAAACACTGTGGGTTAGTGGCTACGCTACATAGTACTAGGTTGAAGATTTTTGATTGATTTCAAGT
Organism: Oithona nana; assembly: GCA_900157175.1. NCBI lineage: Eukaryota > Metazoa > Arthropoda > Copepoda > Cyclopoida > Oithonidae > Oithona > Oithona nana. The sequence goes on from LT727933.1 coordinate 246,139, forward strand.
TGATTGAACTCTACAAGGTCGTAAGAATATAAGAAACTTATTTTTAAAAGGTGAAGCTCCAAAGTACGAAGTACATAGACTTCAAGAAAAATGCCTAGAGGCACCACAAATAATAATTAGTTCTACGACTACTCTACGTATCATGTGAACTCGAAAGGTACATAGCCACGTGAATTTGAGTCTCGTGTACTTCGTTTTTTACAACCTTTGGAGCATTGGAGAATGGAGAGTTCAACGCGTGGCCGTGGTAGATTTTTTTTCCCAAAAACTTTCCTGCTGCGCAAAAGATAAGCCTCATCAATCTTTGTAAAGGTAGAAAATCTCTCAAAAATCAGTTGGCCCATCTTTTTTTTAGGATTTGCTTTTTTTTGTGCTGAGTCACATATGCGTCGTAAATCTGGTTGATATTGATTTTGTAAAACTGGTATGTTGAGGTTTTTTTTTGTCCAGTACCACGATCTTGAACTTGAACTAAGAAATTCTCGTGACAGTGTCAAATCAATGTTGCAATGATTTTTCCTTAGGGTTTTAAAAGTGTTTAAACAGTTTTCTACCAATTCAGTGGTTACTGCTAAGAAAATGGTGCGCTCCACAATGCGGCCTACTTGTACCTGGTAATTCTAATAAATAATGCGGTGATGGCCTAAGCCAGGTGGAGAGCTCAAGAAGGGGCCCCTATTGCGCAACAGGCAACTAGTGCGGAGAGTATCTGGCGTGGGCTTGATGAAAGCGAGTATATATAGAGGGGGGCTTGGTTCATCTTCACGAGCAGTTCCCGGAGAGACCTCGACAATCATGAAAGTGGTGAGTTGAATTTTTGAAAAACTTTGCCAAGAAAGACTTTTTATTAAGTTTGTCATCTTTTTTTAGTTGGTCATTCTTTTACTTGTCGCTTTGGCTTATGCCGCCCCCGAGGCCAAACCTGAGGCCGATGCTGCAGCTGATGCCTGGTACTCATACTACGGTTACGGTCATCCCGGATACTACGGTGCCTACCGTGGATACTACGGTCTTGGCGGATACGGATACGGTGGATACTATGGTAGCAGATACTATGGATACCCCGGATACGGATACGGATACAGATACTGGAAGCGCGATGCCGAATACCAGCCCCCAGTAGCTAAGCGCGAAGCCGAATCCGACCCTGAGGCTGAGGCCGATCCTGCCGTCCTCTATTCCAGCGTCTACGGTCATGGACTCACCTACGGTGCCTACGGATACCCTTATGCCTATGGAGCTTACGCCAGTCCTTACTACACTTACGCTCATCATCCCGTCGCCTATACCGCCCCCGCTGTGACTTACGCTGCTGCCACCGTTGCCGCCCCCTACAGATACTACGCCAACTCCGCTGGTGTTGTTCATGCCGTTGCCAAGCGTGATGCTGAGTCTGAACCCAAGGCTGATGCTGATGCTGAAGCCTGGTATGAATACTAAGGATATCCCAGATATGGATACTATGGCCGCAGATGGGGAGGTTATTATGGTTATGGACGTTATGGATGGGGCAAATAAACCTCTTTGACCTCAACAGAGATCTTGATTTTTGTCATTCTATTCAAGTATTACACACACAACTGCCATCTGATGATGTGTTCAATCAAAATCGTCTCTAAGAACTTTTGATATACTCATACTGCAATATTACTTTTTATGTTTCCGTTTTAATTTTTGATGCTTCTTTTGGTAAACATTTTCCCATTTTTTGCACCTGAATTCGACCAAATAGAAAACAATGGTTTTTGAGACATCAATAAAAAACACAAAAAAATCCAATGTTGCTTGTTTCTCTTTATTTATTATGATGATCATGATTTTTGGTACAACCTCTCATATTTCTTGCACTGGGGTATTTTCTTTTAAAAAGTGCGAGCATCTCATCTTCTTCTCCAGGGGTAGTCAATCGTCAATTACACATGAACCAAATCTTTCGATACAAACTTTTTTAAAAAGAAAACCTTTTCAGTCTTGGTTACACACAAGCGTTATGAGTTTACAATTTTCATAGATCGTAGCAATTGGTAAAAATCTTCATGTCTATTGGTTGATGGTGAGTGGTGACCAATCATGTAATAAAAAGTTAGTAAGTAAAATCTCAATCGAAAAATTTGAGAATGGTAAGCAAAAATTATGCAACTTTTTTTTTTTATTGTCACACAATAAAAATGTATAATCTACGAATGGATGATCATCATACTATTTACAAAAGTGAGTTACTGTCATTTTTGGCAATAAAAAACAAATGGAGGCCTATAGAAAAGAGAGCATATATCACAGCCACTTGTTGGCTTTGCTTGTTCAATGTCATCATTTTATACTGTAAAATATGTTGTGTCGTTTTATAAAAAGTGGGGTAACAAAGGGTGTATGTAGTAGAAAATACTTGGCTTTAAGGGAGGAAAAAAGCAGCTAATTTTATGTTGTGAAGCACCGATTATTTAGTAAGCCGTGGCATCTCTGTATTCTGAGTCAGACATGGTGAAAAAATCCTCTAATTTCCACTGTAACGTTTCGAAAGTTGGCCTCTTGAGAGGGTCCTTGTGCCAGCATTCTAGCATGATTTCATATAATGCACGTGGACAGTTTGGTGGGATTTGCATGCGGTACCCATGTTCCACTTGATGCAATACCTCTGCGTTAGTCATACCTGTGTGGCAAGAAGATTTATTAATAAAAGTGTGCATCATCGAAAGTGTTTTTCTATTCTGAAAATCTTGTTGACGAGTAATTCTTTGTTTGAAAATGTAAAAAATGAAATTATTTATACCTGGATAAGGTATCCGGCCATACGTCACAAGCTCTGTGAGAAGAATGCCAAAACTCCAAACATCAGATTTGATAGAAAATTTGGAATAATTTGCTGCTTCAGGTGCCGTCCACTTGATAGGAAATCTTGCTCCCACACGAGCTTCATATTCATCTTCTTTGATGAGTCGAGCTAAGCCAAAGTCTGCAATTTTCACAATATTGTTCTCGCCAACCAAAACATTTCTAGCGGCCAAGTCTCGATGAATGTAATTCTGCCCTTCCAAGTAAGCCATGCCTGCTGCAATTTGGGCCGACATGTCAATGAGTGCAGGCATTTTCAAGGTTCGGCCTTTGCCTTGAAGGAACTCGAGGAGACTGCCATGTTTCATAAGCTCAGTAATGATGTAAATCGGCTCCTCCAGGGTACAAACAGCATACAGTTGGATCAGTTTGGGATGCCGTAACTTCTTCATGATTTGTGCTTCAGCCAAGAAGTCCCTCGGATCCATGGTGCCTAGGAAGTAGAATATAAAACAATTACAGGAAATAAAGCTTGAATACTAATTTTCACGAGCTTAATTAATTGCAGCAGTAGTACCTTGCTTGAGGCTCTTGATTGCAACGGGTGTTGTGTTGTTCCACAGGCCTTCCCATACTTCACCAAACTGGCCATGACCAAGCTTGCGGACAAATTTCAAACTTGATCTATCAATCTCCCACTGATCTCTTGTGGAATGAGAAAGATCAGCTGTCACGGGTTTCTCAATCTGCAAAGAAAAGAAGAAGGGGGGGAATTTTGGTGAAAGTTGCGTCAGTTTTTTCTTTCTCTTTTCCGTAGGTAAATGCATCAGCTTGTGCCAGATGTATACCACCCGTCACTCGGTTTTGCTTTACTATGACAAGACGCCTTGGCGTAATAATATTGTCACTTAGGAATTTCGCACAATTTGCCAAAACGGAAATGAAAGAATTCAATCTAGATTCAAGGTCTAGAACTGAATAGATGATGATTACCTGTACGCAAGGTTTTCTCAGGTTGACACATAGCCCATCGGCATCACGGCTGTAATGATCAACGAGTTCTTGTAATGTTCTGAATGTAGTCCTTCTGGCAATGAAGAATCCGCCTTCATCGAGTTGTCTGATACGGTAATGCTTGACCGTATCACCATCTCGCACCGATAGTGAAAAATCGTTTCTTCGCGATTCGGAGTCGCGAATGAGGAAAGCGCCATGTTCGTTTTGCACCAAAAGTAACTTTTTTTCAGCCTCTATCCGTTTGATTTTACCAAAATACCACCTAGAAAAAGTTCAGTTAATCTCAGCAAAGCATAAAATTAGGTCATATCTTACGGTTCAGCTTCGATGGATTTCAACTTTGCAACGTAATTGGAAGGAATATAACCTTCCATTTTTGTAGCTTTGCTTCTTGCGAACCACCAATCACCTTGGGTGTCATTGATGATTTCCAAGTGTTCGCCCTTCTTGAATGACAAGTCTTCATCCGTCCTCGCGTCATAATCATATAAGGCTACAAAAGTTTTGGTATGAGCGCCAGAACTGTTCACATCTGCGGGGTCGGGTAGGGGTCGGGCAGAGTCCGGAGGGCCCAAGAAGCCTCCACCTACCCCGGACCTATTGGGGGTACCATGGGCTCCGGATAACTGTCCAGCATCACTAATTAATGTGTTTGGCAGAACCGGATCTCCACCTGAATTGACCATTCTTAATGCACCTTCGCCTGAGAGGTCGGCGTGACCACCGGGGTGACCCGTGGGTGGTCCTCTGCTAAGGCAATTGCCCATGGTTTTAGCAGAGAACCGAAGTAGCAACTGAAGAAGTGATAACACAAAGAAAAGGCACTTGGTTTGAGACTTGATGCGAGTCCTCGAACAGCTGACGTTTGTTGCTTCTCAGTAGTTGAGCGTCTGATTGGTCTCAATTATGGATCGAGTCTGAGACTATCCAGCATCGGTAACAGGATTCCAATGACAATTTGGCCATTTGTCACAAACTAAATCAAATCAAATTGATACTTTATGGTTCGTATTTGATATATAATCACATTTATTACGTAATTATTTTAGTTATAATCTGAATAATGGTTTTTATAATGAGAAAATATGCCTTAGATTTATTTTTTATATAGTGTGAATCTCCCGAGGCGAAAATACAATGATACGAAATAGTTCGTGAAAATGCAACAGAAATCACCGAAAATACAACACTTTATTTTGACGAGCTTTTTAATTAATTTCTTGCAAATTTGAAAAGACAAAACAAAACACTGATATTATTGTACTTTGCCCAATAAAATGTTATTTGACAGAAACCATTAGAAAATTTTGAAATGAAATTGGTCCGCTAGTGAAAGGCGATCCTCTTTTGGCCAAGCGCTCTCTATAATATTTATGCTTCAAACTTTAATTTTTATTCCAAAAATCAACTACAAACGACAAGAAAAATATTAGAAATAATCAAGTTCTTTATTCTATTTTTTCAAATAATGTCGCACAATTCGAAAAGCTAAGAAAAAAGTGTTTAAAAATGTAGATGGCGCTGATCAACTTTTATTTTAATACAAAAAATCAACTACAAATGACAAGAAAAATATTAGAAATAATCAAGTTCTTTATTTTATTTTTCAAATGATGTCGCACAATTCGAAAAGCTAAGAAAAAAGTGTAAAAAATTGTAGATGGCGCTGCGTTGTTTTTCCCAAGGATTTTGACCCACCTAGTGCATTGCAAGCAGCTAGTGCCAGTGCATGTAAGGACCAGTGCAAATAATTCCAAATCCCAACCTGTCAAAAAAGTTTTCCAACAGCGAACAAAAGGCTTCAAAGTCGTGCTTGCAATCTCCATGCTGGTCCATTCATAGGGAATAACAATAACAGTAAATATTGCCCATTCAATATGGGCAATTGCTTCAGCTCACAACGTGGCACCACCGGCAAATTGAACGATCCGACGCATGGAACGGGCTTAACCTCGCTCCATTCCATGCAAGGAGGACCTCTGGGTGTAGGTGTAGGTGATGGAACACCTAACAATGTCCTGGAGGCTCTCAATCGTGGTGTTCCGCCCATCACCACAGACGTCGGGGTTCGTTCCGGATTGGATCCAGTCAGCCACGGATTATCTCATCATCAACTAGGACTTGACCATAGACCTCTGCCTGATCCTGGAGGTGATGCGATGGTCATGGCTCATCACCACCAGATCCCGACTTTGGGAATGATGACCAAGCTATTTGTGGCTTTGTACGACTACGATGCCAGGACAGATGAAGATTTGTCTTTCAAGAAAGGCGATCACTTGGAGATTCTCAATGATACGCAGGGTGATTGGTGGTTTGCACGGAGCAAAGCTACCAAAATGGAGGGATACATTCCATCAAACTATGTGGCCAAACTAAAATCGATCGAGGCCGAACCGTAAGTAGTGAATGTATTATCACGATTTTGAAAATGAGGCTTGCAATAAGCAGTTTATTCAGCGAAATGATGGATGGATGCACATTCAAAAGTGTCAGGATTTTTGACCGATGGTCTTAAGGTCCCATATGTATTCTAACTCAATGGCATATCAGCTCTGCAATGCATTTCAATTCAGCCAAACACTGCTGCCGCTGCCGCAAACCCGCAGCAGCAGCATCTAATGTCAGACGTCAAAAAGTGTGCAGCACCATCGCAACATTTTGGAAACTAGAGACTGAATACACAGTGTTTTGAAAGTTATCCAAAAATGTCTCATGGAATTTGAATACAAAAGTTATATTCATTCTGTTCGTATCGTCGAGTTTTCAAATACTTCAAGTTTCTCGCCAAAAATGGGCAAAACTGGCAAAATTGTAAATTGAAGAAAATCGTTGTAATTTGTAAAATGAGACTTTTTTAAGAATGTTTCAAAACACTGTGGAATATGGGGCACAACCGATGCATTTTGACATTTATGAATTTCTCAGATTTCCTCCTTTCCTCTGTTATGTATGCTACTACGAAAAGCTCATGTGCATTTGGCATTTGAAAATGCATCTTCAGTTTCAGCCTTCGGCGGCTGCTTATTCTTCTTCATAGCAGATGATTTCAAAAACAGAACAAGGAAAAAAAAAAGATGCAATTAACGAGATGGCAGCGGTAAATTAAGAGCTTTAAAGATCTCGGCATGAGTTCTTTTTTGACCACAAGACGCATTGCGCATCATCGGTGATGTTGTCTTGATTATGTTGAATGATGAGAATTCCATGTCGTGAGGAGCAAGATGCGATGCTGAATTGAAAAAAAGATGCGTAGCTTAGCGTAATGATCTAAAATGATGCATTGTGGCTTGAGGCAAATACTACACCAATACCAACCAAAAAGTTGGCAGCTTTTTTATGGCATTGTTTTGTTTCTGTTGGAATCCCTTGAATTGTACCGGGTGTTCCATCAAGTTCTGGTCAAGGATTATGAAAAAAAATTCTAAATGTCAAAAACAGTAAAAAAAATCGTGAAAGTTTGTTTACATTCCATCTAGGCAATGCTGCATAACTCCCTTCAATTTGACGAATTTTTTGACGAAAACTTCCAATTTCTAATTTTGTGACTTTGAGATTTTCTTTAAAAAAGGTTTCCATCCAAAACTTGTTGGAACACCCCGTACTCAGTTAGGCCTTCTTGTATGTGCTCAAATCCGTCCCAAAAGTCTTTTTGACCCTGACACACTTTTTGGGACTTATCCGGAGGCAAGCAATTAGATCTTGTGGTCTTGTGTACACTCGAGTGTACTGTGGGCAGCAACTCTTTCAAGGCCTAATACCAAAATTCTTTCTGAAATCCCATTTATTTTCTCATCCCAGCTGGCTGCTATGTATTGCCTATTTTCTAAGCTACATTTTTTAATGGCATTTTCAGTGCATTTTCATCTAATTTTTTTGCAAGCAGTGCACAAAAAATAAATGTACTGTGTTTTGTTGTTTACATTACAAAAAGTTGTTTTTTGTCGTCAAAAAAAGATAATGTAATATAAATGTTAATGTGTAAAAGAACTTTTTTTTTTTTATTTGAAAAACTTGAAATTATTATTTTTTCAAAAGAGTTGTTGAGCTGATCAAAATTTAAACCTGAAAACTGGTTAGAAAAAATAATGAAGATGCTTCTTCAAGACAAGTTTTTGAAAAACACCCTCGGATGCTCAAAAGGATCATTACAGAAAAAATATGTATGTACCTAAGAAGCTAAAACCTGTATTCAAAAACAACTCCCACTCATCAGTTATGACACATCACACACGCAAGAAAAAACTGCATTGCATGCAATCACGTACTTATCACTATTGTTTACAACTTTAAGAAGATTAGAAGCTATAGTTTTGATAGAAGTGTTTTGGACGAAAGACTCCACCTCGCGCTCAGATGATCCGCAGGGTAGAGAATAATATATATTTTTTAAAAGTTCGCTGCTCCTTTGACATTGCCTTGACTCTGGAATGAGAGAGGTGAGTGCAACCACTCCCACGTTAACCAAAAACCTTCGTAGCAGCAGCAGTTGCTCCTCAAAATCATGTTTACATGTTAATACCACTAGGTGGCCCTCCCTATCAGCAGTGCCAACTAACCTTTTAAGAAAAAGGATTGAGGTTAAAACCCATCATTAGCATCCTGCATTTAAAAAAGGACCAGCAACCAGATGAGATATAGTCATTTTCATATGCAGTATATAGCAAAAAGTAGAAGTAGATGAGAGATTTATGGAATGGATGTTAGCACATTGATTGCTTATGAGCTTATGCACAAAGTGCACATTTTTTAGATGCTTAAAAAATTCCTGAGGCTCGTAATGACAAGCGTAATTGGCAATGATGTAAGGTAGATAAAAATCGAGTTAATTTTTAGGTTAGCATGCAAAGTACCCGCCGATATTCTTTTTATGCACACCTAAAGACACAATGCTTTTTGTTTCAGAATAATGACTAGAAATGAAGGTAGTACAAATAAGAATCTGATTAGTTTGACTTTGTTTTTGGAACGAAGCAGTGAAGCATAAAGCGTAATGAAATCCAAATAATGTTGAATAATAACGTATTACTGAAGTTCGAACCATAAATGATTTATATTTACGACTTTAGTAGACTAGTAGTTCAAAATAGTACCACTAAAATTGGTAAAGAAGGCAGATGTACTCTAAAGTAGCCATCTCAGCATCACTCCAAATGCTACCATTTTTTGGGCGTTGCACACTTCTGAAACATGACCAACTAAAAAAATCATCGTTCGATTCCTCCGTAAATAACCTTGAAATTGTCAGAGTTTTTGGTGGCAAACAATGCTCTTTGAGTGGTTAATTTGACGCTTTAATAGATGATAAGGCGAGAGCCAGAGCTAGCGAAGCTCATTTGTATCTCATTAGATTTGCTATATTGGTCAAATGTTATGCATTCAAAACCTCCCCCGCAGTGTTAACTTTGTAAATAATAATGCGTGTCCAACTTCATAACACTATTCCTATTTTTGGAAAACCAACAAATTTGGGATTCTGGATTTTTCTCCCAAAAGATGTAATCTGGAGGCAATTTGGGCAAATGATGGGCAAGGAAAAAATATTTGAGCCTAGACTCCTACATAGGGACACAGTGTTTGAAAACTACCAAAAATGTCTCATTTTCGTATCAAAAATTGCCGAATTCAGCCGACTTTCTTGCCATGAAAACATGCTGAATTTAGGTGATTTCGAAAAAAAAAACTTTGCTTCACTAACTAAAGTCTTTAAAGATGAGACTATTTGAGTGTTTTTCAAACATTGTGCTTAAGAGGAGGTAGTCTAGAGCTGTTTGATACTATTTTTTCAATAATCTTTTGACAGAATCTTCCTGGGAATAATGACTGCTTTTATTCTGGGAGCCCTACAATTTTCCATCATTAAGTACTTTGCGAAGTTGAAGCCATTTGTTCATCTCCCAATTAGAATTAAAAAGAGTGTTGTTAGCAGAAGTACTTCGTGCATCACACCGATATCAAGGCAGTGCTACCCAATTTGTGCTCTTTGTTTCGTGTCGTCGTTACCCAATGATACCAGCAGCCAATAGTTGAATTCCTTTGATGAGAATCTCATTCAAGGTTGTTGCAGAGCAAGTTTATTTCTAAAGAATTCACACAGTGATTAGGGTTTTGAAATGATGCTGAAAATCTTGAGAAAAGTCTGGTGGCTGGCAGTGCAACTCTGTGAAGCAGCCGAAATTGACATGATTGAGGAATTGGATGAAAATGCATTAAATTACCCATTCTTTCTTGACGACAATTGGATTTGGATTTTACACTTTTCTGAAGAAGAAGAGGGAATTGGCATCACTTGCTTCGATCTGATGCGATTGCAAATCAGTTTGAAAACCAAAATTCTTATAAGGAACAACATCCCCCCTCCTCCTACTTAAAAAACTTTAGTAGATCAGAAGGATATGGTGCGATATCATGCAACCTGTTAACAGAGTGTTAACGACCCTGCAATTGACTCATCGTGTTTTTAACGCAAAGATTGTCGCAGAAAACACGTTGAATAATGCGGCGTTAAGGCGGCCACCAGGCGAGACTCTACTATTTGTCACACACGACTTGGAATTCGCTTCTAATGGTAATTCAATTCAGTAAAGCTCTAAAAATATGGATAAGGGACCGATTCCGCCGATGCCAAGGGGCAATAAGTGCCACAAGCGAGTATGCGACATGGGCGTTCATTTTTGAGAGTCGAGTCCCTTAAAATCTTCATAATTATTTCTTGACGATATTCTGGATTAACTCAAGAATCTTCTTCAGCTTCTTCTTCTTCAAAACGGTTCTGCTCAAATTGGCCAAGACAGGATGTGCAACTTGAAATATTCCTTTGTTTGATGATCGTAAAGGAGATTGCGAGCTGAGCGCTTCAAAGTTGTTAATATTGCCAATCCCATCATCTAGCAGCAGACAGGGTTGTAGACTTCTTCATTAAGTAAGCACACACATCCTTTTTGCGGTTGATGTCTCTCACTAATGCCTGAGGCCTGAGTTTAGTAGAAAAACTCCATTTGAGACAAATTGGTCTGCGATGCTAGCAAATGCATTTTTGTGCCAACTTACTTCCATCCAAATTTGGCTGTTTTTCATTCCAACATCTCTTTCTTCTCTCCTCCTCACCCAAATTTTGCACATCACACGATGATCGTTTTCATGTTTATACCCTATTTGGAAATTGTAAAATAACACTAGGAAATCCTACTTCTTCTTCTCTGTGCCAATCTTCCAATTATCGAAAAGTTCTTCAATTCGATTTAGGGGAGGAGGAGCCAACCAAGCAAAAAAAGTTCCTCACGCACAGTGTTTTAAAACCAGCTAAATAGTCTCATTTGAATTTTCACTTACAAATATTGGTAAAATTCTAGTTTTTATTGTTGTTTTTGATTCAAGTGTAAAGGTGGGCTCGCAATGATGTTGAATGAGACATTTTTAGTGTTTTTCAAACACTGTGCCACTTATCACGCATAGTACAGTCACATCATACAAAAAGTGCCGCTTCTATCTTCTTGCAAAAAATTCTAAGTGATTCAACTTGATAAAACTGCGGTAGGCACAAACTTACGGGATGTGTCACAATAATGTGTACATACTATCCTTTGAGGTAAATTGGGGCGCAAAAAAATGTCCACGAGGCATTTTAGGATGATGGGGAATGGAGGGTAGAATTACATGAGCTTGAAAAATGTGTGGTAGACTTAGTACAACATCGTTGCTTATTCTCTGTGAGATTTACGAGGTCCTAAAGTCCCTTTGAAAGGGCATTTTGAGCTAGCTTAGCAGACATACACGAATCTATGCATACAGTATCTAATGATGTATACAATGTGTATACTGTGTTGTGATGATCTTTATAAACTTTTTTGGGCAGTGCCTTAGTGTCTAAGCGATTGATAAAGTGCCATCTAGGTTAGATTATCGCAGACAAAGTGGTCAAGTGCCCTTTACACTTACTTACAAAAATATAAACGGGTTCTGCGTGTTACCACCCTTAAAATTAATTAGGATTTTTTTCATTACGGACGCACGATTGAACCATTAAATCACTTACTTCATGCATCAAGTTACACATTCATTTCTTTCTACTTCATTGGCATTATTTCTACCTCTTTCTTCTCTCAAATTAGACGCCTTTTGAACAGGATGTCCAGTAGACACATTTTTAAAACTTCTGCTTTGACTTTGAAAATCAAGACGTAAGTAAAGGTCTTCTCGCGACTTGGTTTTGCATAGCAGCACAGCCTTAGGAAGTCCTTTATTGACTAAACGTGTCTCGTACACATAACTCTGGCAAGAATACCAAATTAACTTGAATTTTCTGCAATAGCTGACAAAAATGGGAAGTATGTAACGTTTAGTGAACTATCATCAAAATTGCAGTGATTTTTCAAGAAAAATAAAAGTTAGAAGCAGCTTCGTTGAAATGTACAATGTAGTAGAGATTTTTTTTGCCAAATTACACGATGATATTGTTGCTCAAATCCTGCAAATTCCAGGAACATAGCTCAAAAAAGAACTCCACGACTATACGTACATTATCTTGCTGCTACGTTAAAAATAACCAAGTTTGCTGCAACAACATACCATGGCTACGATGATGGTATTCAATATTGTGCAAACTGCATCACATTTCCGGCCAAGAAAGTTTTACTTCTTCACTACTGTCGTTCATCCATTCTTGCAAGCTTTACGTTATGAGTGCGTTAGTAGGCCTACAATTTGCTCAATGTTCGGAAAAAAGAAGGTATAGAAGTCGTACACTGAAAAATAAGCAGGCAGAAAGGAGCTCTGTTGGTGTTGCTGCTGCGCTCCTCTTCTTCAACATCTGATGCGCTCGCAGAACGCCATCTAGCAACTCTAGCAAGCAGACTTCCATTCAGTCGAGCTTGGGCCTCTCGCTTGTCCTGGTTAGCTAAGTTAACAAAGGACGAGAAGTGCAGCGAGCTTGGAAAATTATGAGAAATAGTGTATAGTAATGCCATCCTCCACGTCCAATTCAACCTCATCCTCGGCGGCCTCTGGCAATGGAGGCTACTGCAGGGATTGTCAATTGTTCTGTGAGCCGTGCCAAATGATCTCGTGCACACCCATTGACGCATTACCTGGCCATTTGCCTATGCAAACTATGACAATGCAGCCAAATATGACCTCAATGAGGCCGCCGCCACGTGAGCGAGGTCGTTCTAGACAGTCGCGGGGGCGGCCTCCACCACCTCATCCCATGCCACAGGTGTCTTGAAAACGTTTCAAATTCTGATCTGCATTTCAGTAGTAAATTCTTTGCTGCCAACAATCAGAGATTGATCGGTAATCTCAGAAGTTTTTTAAGTAGGAAAAATCCTCTCCGAATTCCAATGTTTGGAATATTTGAGGAATTTTTTTTGAAACATTGTAGTAGTAACTTTTGTGGTCTTAATATCAACCACTTCAAGACACCTGTGTTCCAATAGCCACAGCAAGTGCAGCCTTTTTGTTCGCCCGTTATTCTTTCTACATCGACTCCTGCGGAGTCTGGCAGCAACTCATCCAGCAGCCTCAAATGGCGGCCTCGGACTACAAGAAGGCGTTCAGCCTCCAATCGGCAAAGGCAAGGAGCCTCGCTGATTCGGGCCTCGCCGGAAGATACATCCGATAATTGCCCACTGTGTCAGCCTCGATACTCTAAAAGTCCAGAAAGATTATTGAGGATGAAACAGCCTCAGCAGCCTCACCATACCTTACCTCAGCAGCCTCATCCCCATCATCATCACCAACAACACCATCCTCCTCCGCCTCCACCATTGAGACATAAACTGTCCTATGGCGACCTTTTGGCCTCCAAGAGGCCTCCACTTTCGGCCTCAGCCTCTAGCAATAGTAGTTCGTTACAAAAGCTGGGCAATCGAGTGCGGCGCTCGCGATCGGAATTCCGAGTAGCTCAAACTCGAATGAACTGTGACGAGAACAATCCTCTGAACTTCCACTTGAAATTGCGGAAGGACCATAATGGCAACCTCAGATCAGACACCATTCACCTTGCTATTGACAGTTCTGAATATGCTGAAATTACTAGTGTTGAAAAGTTAGCTGCTGCTGCCAAGAAAAGCAGAAAGAAGCACCAACGTGTGTCTAGGTCCAAGTCTCGGTCGGCCTCTAATTGCGGCCTCTTGACTGTATGGCCTGGCAAAGCAGGGATCTGGCTACCTCAGTAAGTTTTCATCCTCTAGACTTTCCCTTCTAAGCTTTCTTGCTTGCAAGAGAAGAGAAACCAAAAGTTTTGAAATTATTTTTGCTGTGTCTTGCCTGAAGTCTTGGGGTCCCATGGTACAACTTGGAAAAAGTAGAATATTCTAAATTGAGTTTAAAAACAGCAAATTCTGCTTTCTAACATCTAGCTCTATATCAAGAGGGGGAAAAAAGTTGTGATTTCTCATTCTAGATGGCACGAGAAAATTACAACTTATTTTTTCCTTATTGCCTATGCATCTATTGTGAATTCAGCCTCTTAAAATCGCAATCAAGTAGAAAGGAAAATTGGGTGAAAAGCCCCTGGTTTTTTGCATTTTCCTCCTCCTTTGACGTTGCCATGCATGTGCATGAATCCTTAGAAGTATTTGTAGAGTGAAGAAGTCCTATTAGTGCCGGTGGAAATAGAAGCTACGATGATGACACGTGCGTCCAGCCATCAAAAGCATCATTACCTACAAATGTGTGTCCTTTCTACAACCTACTAAGGTCGACTTCTCGTGCATTAAAAACTTTTCTGGGTCTACTCATTCAGCACTAGCAGTCACACAGTAGTAGTAAAAGGTCTGCCAACTTTCTTTGGCACACCTCGTGAAAGATTAGGCAAAAACATCCTCGATTCTCTCGCATCCCAGTTTGAGGGGATTAAATGTAGTTTTGCGAAGCTCGTGGGATTTCATCGATGATGATTCCCTTTATTTGAATGCTCTCCTCCTCAACTCTCGTGGTGGTGAATGTATTTTATCTTGGAGAAAGGCCACTGGCAGGTTCATTTACACACAATGCACTCTGGATTGGAAAGGTGCCAGTGAAAAGAAAAGAACTACGAAGGCAAGGGTTTGACCATCACCTTCAGCTCAGGCATGAAAATGTCCAATACGTCTCTCTTTCTCTTCTCTCATATTTTCCTTTTGGTGTCGAAATGAGATGTATGCTTTCTCAGCAACTAATAGAGTATGTATTTTTGTAGAGCTATCCACAGTGTTTGAAAATATCTCAAAAAGGCTCATGTGACAAACATTTCGAGCTACTACGTTAGTTTTCAAAATTAAAATCTTTTAATTCTGTAATGAGACATTTTTTGGCAATTTTCAAAACACTGTGAGGGACCCTCAAGAAATATAGTCCTTTCGTTTCATCTATTTATCCTTCTTCTCTGCTTCTGACATCAGCACCACAAGCCTCATTTTCAGCATTTGCGCGCGATACATATAATGCAAAGCAAAGCAAAGTCTTCTTGTTTTTGCAGAAAAGCAGACAATAATGTCAGTTGGATTACAGTTCTTCCTCTATTTTTATTGCAGATGGTATTTTGGCAAAATAAAGCGTATGGAGGCGGAAAAGAAATTGCTACTGGCACAAAACGAGCATGGAGCCTTTCTCATCAGGGATTCTGAATCCAGAAGAAATGACTACTCTTTGTCGGTGCGAGACGGAGACACGGTCAAACACTATCGGATCAGACAATTGGACGAAGGAGGCTTTTTCATCGCGCGAAGAACGACGTTTCGAACTTTGCAAGAACTGGTCGATCATTACAGTAGAGATGCAGATGGGCTCTGCGTTAATTTGCGAAAAGCATGCATTCAGGTAGGCCTACTCAAACCACTCCCATTTCTGTTTAGAGTGGAGCAATTATTTTTGCTCCTTTGGACACTTACTTATAGTAATAACGAAGCTGTTTGGCCAAAGAACATTAAGAATGTTATTTTCTTCTCTCTTTTCTCTGCTCCCCTCAATGGTCCTGCAGGAGGTAAGCGAAAAAACGATGGAAGCTGCTTATGAGCACTATTACTGCATCCTCTGCATGTATTTTTTAAAGAGTATTAGAATAGAACATCAATGCTTGTTTTTATCTAGACTACTACTGTAGTTGTTCGTAGTAGAGTTCTCACACTGACCATTTACTACACATCTGTTTTACCATTTTCCTTTTCTCTCTCTATTCGTAGGTGGACAAGCCTATTACAGCTGACCTTTCACACACCACTCGAGACCAGTGGGAGATCGAAAGATCAAGTTTGAAATTTGTGCGTAAGCTTGGCCACGGACAGTTTGGTGAAGTCTGGGAAGGCCTTTGGAACAACACTACTCCGGTCGCCATCAAAACTCTGAAAACAGGTAAAAAGCTTGCATGAATCTTTAAACATATTAAAGACCTACTTACTACATTTTCCTTCTCTTTCTATTTTTAGGCACAATGGACGCTAAAGACTTCTTGAAAGAAGCCCAAATCATGAAAAAGTTACGGCATCCCAAGTTGATCCAACTGTATGCTGTTTGTACACTGGAGGAGCCCATTTACATTATTACTGAGCTCATGAGAAACGGAAGCCTTTTAGAGTATATCCAAGGCAAAGGCCGGACAATGAAATTACCTCAATTAATAGATATGGCAGCCCAAATCGCCGCTGGAATGGCTTACCTTGAATCGCAGAATTATATTCATCGAGATTTGGCAGCTCGTAATGTCCTCTGCGGCGAAAACAACGTTGTCAAAATTGCAGACTTTGGCCTGGCAAGGCTAATTAAGGAAGATGAATACGAGGCGCGAGTAGGCGCACGATTCCCTATCAAGTGGACGGCTCCTGAGGCTGCCAACTACTCCAAGTTTTCCATCAAGTCAGACGTGTGGAGCTTCGGAATCCTCTTAACAGAACTGGTGACTTATGGCCGTATACCATATCCAGGTACGTCATAATTGACTATGAAATATTCAAATGTTTTGACTATTACTATAGCACAAATCTACAACATTTGTATTCATCTGGCAACATAACTGCACTTCCATAGTCCACGTTGTCACATTTTGTATATTTGGTGTCGTTCTTCGTTCCAGGAATGACCAATGCAGAAGTGCTGCATCAAGTAGAACACGGCTATAGGATGCAGTGTCCACAAGGTTGTCCTCCAGCCTTATACGACATCATGCTTGAGTGCTGGCACAAGGATCCCATGAAGAGGCCAACATTTGAGACTCTTCAGTGGCAGTTAGAAGACTTTTTCACACTTTCCGACTCAGAATACAAAGAGGCCTCGGGCTACTGATGAGAAGAACACATTCTATTATACAACCTCCTACTCATCTCCTTGTCATTATATGATACAACATTCCTCCACGCCTTCTTAGAAACGAAAAAAAAATACTACGTCTAGTCGAGATTTAAAATTGTGAAAAACCCCTTTTTTTCAAAAAAGCCAAAAAAAAAAATACTCATTTTGTAGTTGAAGAGAGGAAAAGAGAAAATTGTTGGTCTCCTTTTTACTTACAGCAACGCTAAGTATTCTGTTTACTACTACCACCAAAAAAATGTTTCAGTAATCCTTCTATTGTTGTACAGTAGTAGTTTCCAAAAAAAATACATGGTAGCAGTTTGCAAATGCCCAATTGCCCCCCTTAATAAGCCTTAGTTTTCATTCAGAACAATGACACACGATACTTTTTCCATTGCTCATATTTTCCACAAAGAAAAGCGAATTATTGTTGATTTACTTGCCGTGTAATAAAATCAGCTGAATATTAGTGAAAGTAAAACCAGTTTTTCAGTTTATTTCATCCTACTCAAAAATGGCTTCGTTTATGGCTAAAGGTCGATCTGTCTTGAGTGTTGCGTTGAATAAAAGGTCCTTTATGCATAGAAGTCTTGACTACCTCAAAGCCAATGAGATGGTAAAAGTGATGGGAATCGCCGAGTCTCGCAGATACCTTCTCAAAAAGGACGGATTGGGATATTCCATGCACTACACTATCATCGGCAAAGATAGTTCCATGTACATTCATTACAAACACCACCAGGAATCCTGTCTATGTGTCCAGGGCTCTTTGGAAATAGAGGTTCAGTACATCTACATATTACGTAAAATCTCATTTAGCATGAATAATCCCTAGGGAAATAAATGAAAGGGGGCTTTAGATGACGTAATGTTTAGAAAAGGATTTCTAAAGGGCTTTCTATTCTATGTACTGTGAAAGGAAGAGGAGGCCGACTAATCAATTGATTTCACAGTTGGTGGAACCAATGGCGGATGCTGGAACAGGGAAAGAAGTTGTTAAGGTTGAAGCAGGAGATGCGTATATCTTTGACGGCCACGAGTCTCATTACCTCAAGGGAGGTCCTGATGGTGCACACATAGTGTGTATTTTTACTCCAGCATGCACTGGCATGGAAGTAAGTAGCAAAAAGTAGAATTTCTTTCTCCTTTCCCTTCTACATTCCTGTCATGTTTTAGGTATGAAAAACCCCATCTACCATCAAAATTTGCATTTGATGCACATATTTGATGTACATTTAAAAATAACTTCTTTTTTCAGAAAACCCAAGAAGATGGTTCGTTTCCATTATTGGAGTAAAAAAAAAGAAGTCAAGTTATTTTTTTCAGTGTTGTTTTTGTATGAATACCATGAATACACAAAATGTGATTAGTATCTTTTTTTTCTAAAACACGCAGATCATGCATCTGGTATTGTGCTGTGGTGGAATCCAGTGGCAAAAGCAGACTCCACTGATAAGGCCAAGGCTTCATTTCTTTATCTCCAACAAGGCTCCTGCTATCTGCTCTGGCTCTGCTTCGTCGTCAACTATCAAAGCTACTACTCTCCTCTCTGCTAGCTGCTGTAGTATAGTACACTGTAAACCACAGTGGTTGTACATAAAAGTTGTCTGATAAATCTACAGTTATACATCCAAGAAAATGTTTTGGAGTTGTTCTTGAGGTCTCAAATAGGAATTTGTTTACATTTCTAAATTAGCTGTGGGTGGTGGCGCGGCACGGCTAAGCACTGCACCGGTAGGCATTGCGCTACCTTCAAAATGTAAACAAATAGAAGAAGAAGTGAAAATTGCAAATAACATTACAATTAGACAGTTCAACCAACCATTGTGCTATATGGTAGACCTTTGAATAATGGATGTCCTTCAAAATCTGCCCGTAAGGAAATGATACTGCGTAGCAGCCATTCTATTCTTCTGCGTATGTATTTCCTATTCTCCATTCAGCTTTTCTCATATTTACAACCTGCTTTAAAAGAGGAGGAGGAGCCTTTTTAAAAAAGGCCAGTGAATGACGTGTATTTGAATAGTTTAATCCTTTCCTTTGAGGCAGGAAACTTTCCATATTTACCCATCAGCACAAACTAATTTTGCATCGCCTCCAATTGGTTGTGCGGCGGCGGCGCCCGGCAAGCGCCATCATGGTACTGCAATACATTTGTGCATTCTGTTGCAAGCTAGCCTGAAAGTTAAGGTTGGCAATGGCATTGCAAGGCCACCTTATGCATGAATGAAGGTCTCGTCGTCATTCAGCTTAGCTCTATTCTACTTATCTTGCTGATATTGCAGTAGAGTCATTTATACCCAGTACAAATGATATTACGGGCCAAGAAGCCACAACCACGAAACCATATCCATGATCGAATAAGGCCTAATCAACCATAGATTGGTTTTCTTTTGGATCTGTACTACATATAGGAACCATTTTCAATAAATAACAGTATTTATTTTTAGAGTATGGTAGACGACTTTGTAGACAACTTCTTGTGTAAGTCTCTATGTAAGTTATGAATATGATTTGTTCTTTGATGTTTGGAGAAAAATCCACGTTCACAGTAATGACAAGGGTAAGCTCCTTTGATTCTTAGATGCTTGGCCTCTAAATGGTTGAGTAGAATTCGGTATCCGTCGTTTTGATTTTTGGTCGTGTAGGCCATCTTACAGAGGCTGCAAGTATGACGTTGCGTTTCGTTGTCGTAGTAAATCCATTTTTCAAGCACTTCTTTGCGTCGTTGTTCCGTAGGATCAAAATAATCTGGAAAAAAAATATGTAAGGTCAACTCTTTTTAAAAACAAAGTTCAGAAATACATTTGAAAATCACTAAAATTGTCTCAATTGAATTTTTACCCAAAAATTGCCGCTAAAGTTCAAATAAGCGTTGCTCGCTCGCTCGCAATGTTGTAAAATGAGACTTTTTGACTGATTTTCAAACACTGTGTGAAAGTTGGGGACATAATCACACCTGATCAATTTTCATCTTCATTTTTATCATTAGTTTCAGGTTTCAATTCAACTTGAGTGTCAATCTTGACTGGCTCATCACCATCTTCAGTAGTCAGCTCTACTTTAACCGGTGTATCCGGCATGGGTTTGCCACTGCCAGAATACCGGGCAGATTTATGTTCTTCACGATGTTTCAAGGAAATATGCGAGGCTTTCTGAGCTTTGGAATTGAAGGTGTGACCACAATAATCGCAGATGTAGGATCGTAGCTTCAAATGAACTCGTTCAATATGATCAAATAGTTGACGTTTTCGCACAGATCGGTGTTTGCCCTCGTAGGATTTGTAGCAGACTTTGCAGTGTTCCAGGCCCGTCACCATGTTCATTTCAATGTATTGCTGAAGCATCAGGTGTCGCTCCTTATCCTTAGGGTCTAAAATAACGAATTTCACAGTGTTTGAAAACCACTCAAAAAGTCTCATTTTTCAAATAATGTGAGCGAAGCGAATTAAAGAATTCAGATTTTGGGTGATTTTCAACCTCATTTATTTCTCAATCAGAAAGGAATTTCGACAATTTGTTTTGTTCTCGGTGATGAGTAAAGACATGAGTTCTTCGAAAACTCCGACATTCGAAAGACAATTGGCAATAATTGCAAGGATAACTTAGAATACGTATGTGCGTTCCTTCAATATGATCCATGGCTGCGTTTTGCCGCACAAATGACTTTTGGCAAATTTGGCATAAATGGCGACCCGTTCCTTCTTTTTGCACCATCCTGGCCAACCTGACCTTTCGCTCTCGCTCGCTCATGTTCAAGAATCGGTTTTGTAGATCTGATTCGATGTAAACATTTACGTCATCTGTAATTTATTTATGCTCAAAATTAGTCAATTTCAACGGAAGGTTCATACACTTCTAATGCCTCTTCTCGTCCAAGCAATTGCTTGGCCAGTAAATTTTCTGTACGATGTACATTGAAAATGTGTTTTCTTCTTTGACCACAAGATACAAAGAGTTTGTGACAATACGAACAAGGATAACTTGGAATCTTCAAGTGTTGTTCTTCGATATGATCAATTGCTGTGACTTTGCGGGAAAAGGTCGAATGGCAAAGACTACAAGTCCACCTGCCATTGTCATCTTTGCCTAAAAGTCGATCCAATCTCTTTTTGCGCTCGTTTCCATCCATTTTGGATAGGTAGTCCTGAAGATGATCTGCAATGATTTTTTACAGTCATTTTTACATTTCAAATGTTGTCATCCTCCATGATTAATCGTGATGACAAAGTGGGTAGCGAAACCAACGACTTTTTTTGCCGCTAGATGCCTTCGATGCAAATAAGTTTGCGCCGTTTCCCATCTTTTCAGTTTGCATAGCTTTTGCAAATCTTTTTTGTTTCTTCGCAATGATCCAAATTGGAGAAAATATTTCGTGATGGAGATGATGAATTCATTTTATATTTATTTTTGTCCTTTCATTAATCTATGTTCTTCTCTATGATTTCTAAAAATATGAATTTTCAAGGCATTATATGAAGCTTGTGGTTTGAAACAATACTGGCAAAAATTGGCTGTCTTTTCACAAATATGCTTGCTTTCAATGTGAGTATAAAGTCGGTTCTTGTCCAAGCCGTGAAATCCACAGGTGGAACAGGTCCAAAAGCGGTTCTCCGGATCCCGGTACATCATATTAAGGACGCGTTGCCTGTGCACCTCGTTGATCTCCGCCACTGAATCTGAACAAAGACAAATCATGATCATCATTTTGAACCTTTGAGTTTTGACAATCTATGTTCTTCTCTATGTTTTCGGCTAATGTGCATTTTCATGGCACTGTACGAAGCTTGAGGTTTGAAACAATACTGGCAAATATTGGCAAATTCTTTTTGGTTGTCCATATGGGTGTTTTCAATATGGGAAAACACCTTTTGTTTGGCACTTTCAGCAAAGCCACATATGGAGCATTCCCAAAGGCGCGAGTCATGGCCATAGGTCTGTTTGAGTATCAACTTGTCCACTCGTCTTCTATGCTCCTCATTGAGGCTTGCCACATGATCTGTTCAAGTATACAGAAATGTATGTTTTAATGTCTGCCAAAAATCTTGGCCATTTTGGCCTCGCTTTGATGCACTGTACTCGTGTGCACACGAAAAGCATTGAGAGATTTAAAGGTTCTTGAACAGAATTGACAGGAGTAGGCATGTTCATCTTGCAAATGTTTGACCTCAATATGGGTGACCACATTATGACGATGCCTGTACATGGTGTTGCATATCAAGCATTTCCATTCGGATCCGCACTTTTCCAGGCCTCGAGAAATGTACTCCTGACGTTGGGTGTGGTAATCTGCAATCATTGATGATGAAGTAGTATCATTTCGGTTGTCCCCAGATTTTGGCCATTTTGTGCTCTTCTTTATGTATTGTACTAATATGCACGTAGTAAGCATTTTGTGTTCGAAAAGTGCTTGAACAGTATTGGCAGGAATAGGCATTGTCGTCAGCCAAGTGTTTGCCTTCAATGTGTGTTGCGGCATTTTGACGACTTCGGTACATTGCGTTGCATATCAAGCATTTCCATTGGGGTCCGCACTTTTGAAGGCCACGGGAAATGTATTCCTGACGTTGAGTGTGGTAATCTGCAATTTTTAGTATTTAGTCATTTGCTTGTGGAGCTGCTGCCAAAGATTTTTGCCAGTTTGTGTTCTTCTTTGTGACTAGTACTGACATGGACATAATAGGAATTTTGGGTTCTAAATGTGCTTGGACAATAGGGACAAAAGTAGGCAGCCTCATCTTGCAAGTGTTTGGCCTCAATATGGTTAAACGCTTTTTGGCGACTCTTGTAAAAGGTATGGCATAGCAAGCATTCCCACTGAGATCCGGACTTTTTGATGCCACGACAAATGTACTCCTGACGGTCAGCGTAGTAATCTGCAATGTGTTTTATAATTGTACATTCCTCATTGAATTCCAGATTTTTTCCTTCATGCGCTCTTCTTTGTGCCTTTTACTAATATGCACATTATAGGCATTTCGCGTATTGAAAGGTTTCAAACAGTATTGGCAGGAATAGGCATGATCTTGGTCCAAGTGCTTGGCCTCAATATGCGTCACAGCATTGGTACGCTGAAGGTACAATGCGTCGCATATCAAGCATTTCCACTGCTGCCCAACCTTGGCCAAACCGCGCGAAATGAAGTCCTCTCGTTGCGCGTGGAAATCTGCAAAAATTCTTTCTTTCTAAGTTTGTGACGATGGGTCGGCTGTCCATATTTTTGCCATTCTGTGTTCTTCTTTATGCTTTGTACTGATATGCACGCGATAGGCATTTTTACTTTTGAAAGGCTTTGAACAGTACTGACAAGAATAGGCAGCCTCGTCTGCCAAGTGTTTGGTCTCGATATGCGTCACAACATTTTGACGCTGAAGGTACAGTGTGTCGCATATCAAGCATTTCCACTGATGACCAACCTTGACCAAGCCACGCGAAATGTATTCCTCTCGTTGCGTGTGATAATCTGCAATTTTTGCAGTATGATATTTTACAACCCAAAATTGTTAGTCAAGAACTTGTCTTATTAGAGAAACTATAATTCAGTATACAAAGTCATGATTTTAAAGGTTTCAGCTAATTTAATGCACTTCAGTAGAGTGCTTTGATCTCAGATGTTGTCTTCGATTCTTGTTGTTGGAAAATTTCATGTTGCAGTAATCGCAGTGATAAGCGTAATCATTCAAATGCATAGATTCAACGTGGTTCATAGCATAATATTTGTCTTTGAAAATTGTCCCGCAAATGTCACAGGTCCACATTCCAGATTCGTCATTTCTTGAAAGGGCCTGTTGCACTCTTTTACGTCTTTCTCGCATTTCTTTCTTGGCAACATCTGCAGGATCAGGAAGCAGCAAAAAAGAATCTGCAAATAAGATCTTGGCTTATCTTACAAATTCTTGGCTTGGTTTTCCAATTTTAGTCGATTGGTATTGGTTTTTATGAACTTTGCTGTAATGGTCAGTTCTTTGGCTCTTGGTTTTGAAGCGTTTCTCACAATAGTCACATTGGTAGGCTCGTAAGTTGAGATGTGTGCCTTCGATATGTCGATTGGCAGTGTACGTATTGGCGAAGCTGGAATGGATGCCTTGACTGGTACATATTGAACATACCAATTTGCCTGTGTTTTCATCGGTAAAGAGCATATCCTTGAAGCGCTTTTTCCCTTCCCTTAATCCGTCAGGTTCAGGTTCTGAGGCTGCCATTTGAATTGCCAGTGGGAGTTCATCTGCAATGATCATCATCGGTGAAGCTTATGCTTATGCACTCTTAGATGGTTTAGACTAATGAAGTTGCGTCCGCAAAAATCACAAGTGTAGCCTTCAGAAGTCATATGGAAGGTTTCAAAATGGTTCTGGAGGGAATCTTTACGAGTGAACTCCTTGTTACAGACGCCACAGCCAAACTTGTTGCTTGATGCATTAAACAAGATGTAGTCTTCGATCTTTTGCAAACGTTCTTTCCTGTTATGGCTGCCAAACACTCTTCCTGCAATATCAGCATTTTAAAAGTTTCCTCGATGGGCTGCATGTTCTTCTCGGTGATTGCGGTAGATATGAACGGAGCGGTGACTTTTGCTTAGGTATTCCTTGTCGCAGTAGGGACATTCATAGACTACTGATTTGACATGTTTCAAGTCAATATGACTGGCTAAGGTCCACTCAGTAGAAAAGACCTTATTGCAGGCCTTGCAAAAAGGTTTACTGTATTCACCCATACGTCCCATATTCTTGCGTACTTCGGGTGGAATTTTTCGCTCTGTTGTGCTTTTCTTCATGAATGCATCGTTGTACCCTTTAATACATCTCTCATCACTGCTATGTAGTATGGCTGCTGATACGCCCATAACTTTACAAAGTACACTCCTACCTATCTAACATATTCGAAATTGTATTAAAAAAAGCCTCATTTACCTTTAGAATCTGTAGGAAAGGCATTAGAACTGCCATCGTCACCGTATCCGGATGCATCTTCGTATCCTTCAAGCTCGCCTTCGACGCCTTCTTCGCCGTAATCTTGGTACGAATCGTCAGCCAGGGGCGGATCATCCTCGATTGTCACCTCTTCAGTGTATTTTTCAAACTTTTCAGGCTTGACCATGACATCATGACCTGAGGTCGCTGCCATGGAGGCTGAGGAGGAAGATGGACCCGGCTGTTGAGAGGGTGGAGCTGCAGGAGGAATAGGCCTCGACTTCTTGACGCTGCCGCCCTTTTTCACCCCGTTTTCATCCGCCTGGCGTTTTCGGGTAGGTGTTTCTGACGTGTTTTGTGACGAAGTCAATCCTTTGATTTTGAGTTCTTCTGCGGCTGCTAAAAATGCATCCAGTTCTTTGTGTTGTACTTTGGTTTGGCCGTTATACATGAAGTCGAGGACGGCCTCCATTTCATGATAGGAAATGCCTCGGAGGAAAATTAGTGGTCCTTTGGCATCACCGGGGCCGAGTGACCTCAATATTTCTTTGAACACTGGGGAACAGGCTGACAATACGACCCTAGAATATTCAAGAAACTTTGTGTAAACTACATCAATGTAAACAAATGTCAAATATCGTTTGTTTAGAAGGACACAAAAAATATTCCATTTAAAATTGTTGAAATATTTTAAACTTTTTTGTTCAATTTAGGAAATACATTACCTGTGAGCAGGAATCGTTTTCATCACAGCTTTTTCGTCGAAACATGCAACTCTGACATCGAAGAAATCTGATTCTTCTCGCATTTCACCAAAAGATCGGGATAAAATTGACTCAAAGTCATTCCAGCGGAGACAAAGCTCCTCGTTGGGCGTGGTGCCCATCTTGATTCGGTTGTAATTTGATTGGAATTCGATCAAAAAAGCTCTCTGGAATTTCTGAAGTTTGGCGTCGTCAGCCTTTCAGCTCGGCTTCTAAAAACTGAGTAGTCAGACTCGAAAATAAGTCGATCTCAAAATATGGCGGCCCTTTCTAACTAAATTGTTGAAATCAGTGTAAGATGAAATGTAAAAACCTTGAATTTAAATTTTTTTCATATTTCGTGAAAATATATGAACTAAAGAAAAGAGACTCTAAATCAAAAGTTCTGAAACGAAAAGTTTCAATATGCCTTAAAAATTGTATTTATGTCGTAAAAGCGATAGCGTCTTTTCGGAACTTTGTTTTTCTATGTCAACAAAACCTTTCTGATAAACAATAACATGTGAAAAAAGTAAAAACTTGGAGCTTCCAAAGTGTAAAATCAAAAATGTTGTATTTCATCGGACTTGGACTTGGTGATGCCAAAGACATTACTGTCAAAGGCTTAGAGATTGTCAAAACAGCTAAAAAAGTCTTTTTAGAACATTACACGTCTATCTTAGGATGTGATAAAGCTCAACTTGAAGAATTTTACGGCCGTGAATTGATTTTAGCTGATCGAGATTTGGTGGAATCCGGAGCTGAGGAGATTTTAGTCGATGCCAAAGACGACATCGTTGCCTTTTTAGTGGTTGGCGATCCATTTGGTGCCACTACACATTCTGATTTAGACTTGAGGTAATGTCTAAATTCACTTTGCATTGAAAAATGTATCAAAATGGATTTTTTTCAGAGCAAGAGAACGTGGGATCAAAACCAAAACCATTCACAATGCCAGCATCATGAACGCAATAGGATGTTGTGGATTACAGTTGTATTCTTATGGTGAAACAGTGTCTATTCCATTTTGGAACGAATCTTGGACTCCGGACAGCTTTTATGACAAAATTCAAAGCAATTTGGATCGTGGTCTTCACACCTTGTGTCTTTTAGACATCAAAGTGGCCGAAAGAACAGTTGAAAATATGATGAGAAATCGTAAAATCTTCGAACCTCCAAGATTCATGAGTGTCAAACAAGCAGCTGAACAACTGTTGAAAATCAAAGAATCCAAAGAAGATGGAAAAATCAGCGAAGATACTTTGGCCATTGGAGTTGCACGGATCGGTCATGATGATCAAAAATTGATTGCAGCAACACTCAAGGAGTTTTTGCAAATCGATATGGGACCTCCATTACATTCTTTAGTGATACCAGGGCATTTGCATATCTTAGAAGAAGAAGCTGTGAATCATTTAAAAAAGTCAAACTAATTCATCGGAAATGCAACATCAACAGTCACGAAACCTTAAAGCTAAAATCATTTAGGGGCTAAAAGGGGGGATTTTGGTAAGCTCATTAGCACGACTGCATTCGTGATTAGGGCCACACCGAAGCTACTTTCAAATTAGGTTGCTTATGTATTATGTAGGGTACAAAGAAGAGACAAAAAATATTTTTAGAAAAAGTCGAGTTTCATGGAAAAAGGAAAAAACAGTCGCGCCATGGATGATGGAAAGTTACTGCAACACCTTTCTGTTGTTTTCTTCGAAAGTAATGCTGCACAGATGTGTCATCGACAACGCCAAGAATGTCAGGTCAGCACTTCAACAAACATGCAGTACTACAATCTTTGCTTGAGCTTGAACAAGCCAAAAATCAATAAGAAAAACCAAAGATATCGCAACTGCATCCAACATTACTGAAAAAACCCTTGATTATTGAAAAGTGTAAAACTTTTGTTGTTTCATTTTTAGGGTAGTTATTTAGGTACTCCCCTTGTTTTTTTTTAAAGTATCAAATAACTGCTTTGCTGTCCTAAATTGAAAACTTACCCCTTGGCAAGTCATGGTCAACAATTCATAATGTTTGAAAATCAACAAAGACGTCTCCAAAATTAATATTCAAACACCTTTTCTTACGAAATAAATGTAGCTCACTTCATTCCCATTGTTATATGTAAAGTGAGACTTTTGAAAGATTTTCACATACTGTGAATAACAGCAGCATGACACTGCAAAATAGGCAAAAAATATGTACTATGAGATGCCATATCAAATCAAATTTCGTGTTATGTGATACACATTTTTTTGCTTTCTTTCTTTTTAGTTGTCGTGCATTCCTTCCATTGCCTTTTGGTTGATGACTCTGTTTCGTTTTTGTTAATCTATGTAAGCTTCTAATACTCTTTCTCCATTCTTTATGGCAGTAGCACCTTCCTTCGTCTTGTGACTAGAAGAAAGCCATTCTGACTTTTTCTACACTAATGGATCTGATACAAAATACAAATTCTTTTGTGTAATGTGTACCCAACTATGGCCGCGCGAAGGAGTGACATTTTAGGCCTAAATGATTTGTTTTCCATTTTTCCAACACCAACACAGCACAATTTTTTAATGAGGATATGTAGTAGCCATCTAGTGGACATTTTTTTTTCTTAAGAGCACAGTGTTTAAAAATAACCATAAAGGTCTCATTTTCACTTTCAAATATTCTAATAGAGTGACAATGCTCTTATGATGATATTAGTGAAGAAGAATAACTTGGCAGTTATTTCCTATAGTTGGCATTTGCCTTCGTCAAAAACTTCGCTGTTCCGCTCGTCAAGTTTTTCCCTTACAGTTGTTCCAAGTCCGGCTTCGCAGGTATTTTACAGTAGTAGTCACCCCTTCCTTCCTAGTGTCATTTTGTCACTCATTTTCGACCTAAACAAGTTTAGCAAACTTTTCAGTTTTGCTCAGCTATTTTTTCCTATATGGGAAAAATTGCCAAATCTTGTAGGAGATTCCCTTTCTAATTCATGAGAAAGCAGCAAAGTAAAGTCTTAAGATCCCCTGGCCAATTTTTGGAAGAAGATGGAGAAAAAACTTTGGTAATCATGGTGAATTCTCCGCTTCTTCGTCTCCTTTTCTGAGTCTTCTTTACACTTTTTACTCTCCCGTGGGAGTGCATTTTTTTCACCCTTTGATGTTTAATGAAGGATGCATTTCTTACACTATTTCTTAGGGCCAAAAGATATATGAACTTTAGGGAAAAGGTGCTGCCGACAGAGTCCGAAAAGCAACACAAAGTTTTTCGTTTCACATTTTTTTTTCCTAGTTAGACACATAGAAGCTTCAACTTTGTACTCTAAATTGCTTTAGCAAAAGTCCAAAACTTGTTTCATCATCTGATATTTGTCAGACTCAGAAGATACTTTAGTGAGCCACTTGCACCCATCATCTTATGACAAATTGTCTTTTTGGGGGGTGGAGGTGCAATAGCAAAACTGCACCTAAAGTGATCTAAGACAGTTGTAAAAAAGAGTCGTAAGAAGAAGTAGGAAGTTTGAAACCTTCTACTTTTTTCAGACAATTGCCCTCTAAAGTCTGTCTTTTACGATTGCTTATCCAAGGTGTTTTTTCTACCCTACTAAAATCTTTATATGAGGTTTTTCTAGAAATGCTCTAGAGCCTTCCTTTTTTAGAAAGCGTTTACTCTAGTCAAAAGTTGATCAAGGAGAAATTCTCCCCTCTTCTTCCTCCAACTTTATTTCATGGTTAATTGATTTTTCAAACGGTGCTACTCATGCTACTCTTCTTCTGTAGAATGTTTGGAATTAAGACAATGTAAAATTAGACTCTTTTGTGTGGAAGGGGCAGCAAAAGAAGGTAATATAGGTAATGTTGGAAGAAACTTGATGTAAAAGTGGATTTATGCCATGATCCTCATCATTCATATCCAACTTTTTTTTTATAGAGATAGCAGCAGTTGAAAAAGTTTGCTGCTGCTACTCTGCTGCTATCTCCTAATCACGGTGATATTTGCTGATGTTAGAAAAGAGAAAGAATTTCCTTGATTGCAGCAGCAAGGAAAACGAACAACGGGATGCACCCACTATCCACGTTTTCCATCAAAAAATCAATTCCAATCAGTGAGAAAATGTACTAAAATCCTTCTTTTCTGTGTTTCTTTTCAGATTCTCCTCTGTATTATATGATGGAAATGTAATTTGGGCTTCAACAACGTTGCTGCTTCAACAGCAGCAGCTCAGCTCTTGCTTGGCTTGGTAAAAGCTTTTCAAACAAGATTCTTGTCCCCCTAGAGGGTTTGTTCAATTTCCATGCCTTTGCCACAGTAGCTCAGCAGCCTTTCAAACACGACAAGATGGGGATAGACACACCACTTCATTGGTTTCCTATTTTCAATAAAGTCCTCAAGAGCCTCAACTGCTGGCAAGGACCAACCATTTTTATTAGAGTGCAGTTTTGGTGGCGGTGGTGGTGCAAGCAACTATCAGAGCTGTTATTTTCAATTACTCACTTGCAATGAAGGTGACCTTGGAGACCAAATAATACATCATAGCTAAAGTAGAAAGGTTGGAGTCGAGTACACTAGAAGAGAAGTCATTCGATACTTTCTTTCTTTCGACCTCTTTCATTGTAGAAACTTTGTGGAAAACCACTCAGCTTTGAAAAATGATATATTGTTTCTTTTGTCAATCACTACCTCTTTTTTGTAATTCTGAAGTTGTGAAGACACAACTTCGTACATAATTTGATATTTAACATAATGCATTGGTAACCCTTAACATGTCCATACAAAAATCAGATTATTTAAATTTTTCAAATCAAATCACATATAACTATTGAAATACTGACCAATTTCACTGTAACAATTTTGAAAAAAAAAAGAACAAAATGTAGTTGCGTCTCTGGAACTGGAAGTAATAAACAACTTTCCTATTCTAAAGTAGCCTTGGATATCATCTCGAATAACTATGAATTCTCTATTTGGAACTTTGGTCTTGCCATTTTATTTACTAAACGACATCTAGCCGTTTTGTTTGCAAAATACATATATGTCTGACAGCCTGAATCTACATTTTACATATGTAAGGGATCTAATTCCCCTGCTAAACATTCTGTCTACCAGTGTCTAACTGTCTAAGTGTCTGTTCTTTGGAGGAACAGGAAACCTCTTTCCTTTGCTCTCTAAAGAGTTGATTAAGCAGGGTCTTTTCCTATGTTCGTTCCCATGCTGGAAAGTTCTGATTAGCCTGCGAAATTGGTTTTGGTTGCTCTACTCGTCTTTCCCCTCCTTTAGTCTTACTTTTATTATTAGAAAAGCAGCTTGAGTGGAAGCAACGGTGGCGGGAGCAATGCAATTGATCTAACAGAGTTTGCGTGTAAAAAGCACGATCTACAGCGTGACCATAGATCAATCTTGCAGTATTATTGGAGAGAGTTGTTATTTCCTTTCATGACACGAAGACATTTTTGCCTGATCAGCCACCGTTGAAGTAGCACTACTATTTTCCCTTCGGACCCTTGACTACCACTATTATTATCTGCCCTGTCCATAAAAGAATACAATGTTTTGACAGTGGGAGAGGAGCAGGAAAGTGTAGTACCATGTACCAAAATATTCAGCATAGCCATTTTGACAGTTTCCTAGGTTCATCAACCAAATATTGAAAAAAACAGTGTAGCAGACAAACAAGAGCTAGTCAGAACCACAACTCGACAACTTTTAGCACTAGTCAACATTTACTTTTTGAAAATAATTCTTACAAGATTTGTTGAAGGGATAAACGTTGCCAAACTTTTGCTCGCAAAGTTAGACTTTTTTAAGTGATTATTCAACATTGTAAAAAAGTGGTACAATATCCTTAAAACATGAATTTCCGTGCAAAGAAAGCGTCAAAAAGTTGAAGTAGTATATGTAGTAACCAAAGTTTACTTCCAGCTTCTATGCATTTTCTAGGCTAGTATAGTTTGATAAACTGCCGCTACTGCTATAAATTCACACGAGAGAGCTAGAGTAGGGTGTGATACGAATTCTTCAAAAATCCTCGTAAAAGTTTTTAAGCGTTACGAGGACATTTGGGCTACTCCTACTACTGTGCACTGAGATATATTACTGTGTATTTGTCTGCAAATTCGGCTTCAACTCAAAATTTGAGTTTGTGACAACTAATCCTTTATTTCGGGCTCTCAAAAAAGTGCATAGCCTTATTTTTCCATTTGTTATTTTTTATGTGCATTTTGAAAAAGAGTATATTTTTGCCATGCCAACTGAAGCTTGCTACTTGGTGGGTTGCTGACACTTTTCGCCCATTATTGCAGCCACTTTGGCCTCCTCTCCCACTACTGCATACTGTGTTTACTACTTTTTCACGTGTTGAACAAGGACAAATTACAGCACTAGACTCATATGACAAATGGCAATAGCAGTGGGATAAATGATACAACTACTGCTTCCTGTATTACACAGAGCTTGAAAATCACCAAAATGTCTTACTTTGTGCCCTGTACAAATCAGCTGAGAGCTGACATTTGACCAAAAACTGCCCACAACAGCTGATTTTAGGGCCAATTTCCCACGGTGTTTGAAAATCACAGAAAAAGTCT
The DNA here is from genome assembly GCA_900157175.1 of Oithona nana. Taxonomy (NCBI): domain Eukaryota; kingdom Metazoa; phylum Arthropoda; class Copepoda; order Cyclopoida; family Oithonidae; genus Oithona; species Oithona nana. The sequence continues at coordinate 278,395 of LT727933.1, forward strand.
CATTCAACATTGCGAGCGAAGCGAGCTAGGTTTACATTTTGAGTGGACAAAAGTTAATCAAAAATGCAAAAAATAATCTATTCGGCGAGTTTTTGAAAAACTGAAGCTTGCGGTCAAACAGTGTTACCAGACAGGCCAATTTTAATAGGACAAAATTGGCGGAAAATGCCAAAATTCAAAGATTCAAATGCGACATTTTGAGCAATGTGTTTTCCCCTTTTCACAAAACCTATAATATGTTCTATTGTTGATTACATATTGAGAATAATGAGACTTTTTGAGAGATTTTCAAACATCGTGGAAAACTAAAGTTTGCAATGAACACACATTTTGGGTACAAACCACAAAGAACAATTACTTGTTGATTTTTCTAAGAAAACCGGTGACTAGGGAAGAAAAGGGGCCTCGGTACACTACATACGTCCGCCGTCGCACAATGCATTCTTTTGTTCTACCACACCATAGTAGTGAACTAAGGGAAGAAGAAGTGGAGGCTGTGGACGAGATCTGCATAAAATATGCTTCCTTTTCTTATCAACTGACAGCCTAAGTTCCTTGGTGGCTCCTACTGTCATGCTGCTTTCTGAGACAATCTTTTCCTAGTAGTCACTCTTCTGACAAATCCAATATCACCTTCCCTTTCTACTTTAGAAGTTGCTTACAAAAATTGTATTTTTGCGGCTACTTACTGTCATAAGGCTTGTCAAGTAATCAGTGTGGTTGAAAATATCTCAAAAAGTCTTATCTTACAACATTGCGAGCGAAGCGAGCTACGTTTATTTACTGAAATACATTTGAGTTTTCGATTAGCAAAAAGCAAGAATGTAACGTTGGTATAGTAAAAATTGAAGTGAGACAATTTGTATGATCTTCAAACACTGTGCAAGTCTTTTGGGATTTAGCTATTGTGTCTTCTCCGAATTTCTCAACCATGGACACCATCATCATCACCACAAAAAAGTCAATGTGTGACCAAATAAATGCCAAGAGTCTACGTCAAGGAAAAATAATCCGATTTCCTCAGAAGACATCTCCTGAGACTCCTAATGTCACTTTGGTCCTGGACTCCTGGTCGTGAATGCTGAAAACGTTCCTTCTTTGGACATCATTTCCCACACTTTTTAAAGCTTTCTGTCAAGCATAGTCCTGGTCTGCTCCTCAAAAAATAGAAGAAGGATTTTCATCCTATTTTGGCTTGTTTTACAAGAACGTGACAGATGTCACACGCGTTGAGTTTTTTGTTCTTTTACAACCAACTGCTACGCAGAAAATGCACAGTGTTTGAAAATCACCAAAAATGTCTCGCCCAAAAGAAAATTCTGTTTGCACCCCTTAAAAATATCGAGTCCCAAAAGTGATAAAAATGATGAAAATAAAGGGTTAAAAAGTGAGACTTTTTGCACTGATTTTCAAACACTGTGAAATCTGTAAAAAAGTTTTTTTCTCTTTTCTGCTTTTTCTACCCAAAGATATCATTTCCATTTCCCTTAGGAGCCACCGTTCGTTGCTTTACGGATTTGCAGGATTTGATTTTGAGGCTTGTCTAGACTCACAGTAGTAGAGGCAAAGGAATTCTGACCTTTCGCAGAAAAGCTGCTACGGTCTGCGGAAAGGTAGAATGTGACATCAGCAGTTGTAAGAGCAAAAGCGTCATTAGCCGCAGAATGTCCAACTCGGCAAAATCGAAAGTTGACATCGATTCAACTTTTTTGAGTTTGCATTAACAAATTGTCGGTTTGCGTGCTTGAAGTTATAATGACTACCAATCCGGAGTAATAGACTCCATCTATATGTACTTTTTTGCTAACATTGATTTTCTGAAAAATAAACTCGAAAACATTTTACGTAACGAGACCTTTCAAGCAATTTACAAAACACTCATCTCATAGTGTTTGAAAATTACTCAAAAAGTCTCATTTTTTCACATTTACCTTCAAATAATTCTTGAAAAAAATTTTCCCTGAAAATTCAAATGAGACATTTTTGGTGATTTTTCAAACACTGTGTTCTTATGGCCAGTGGCCTTCGCCAAATTTTCACACATTCTTATTTTTATTGAGCTAAATATGTACTTCTAAGATTTCAACACCTATTCCGCCAAAAAGTCACTCTAGTAATAACACAGAAGGAGAAGAGCATGAGACTCCGAAAACTTCTGCCAGCCTCGTTGTAGATAAAGTTGAAAAACTTTGCTTCTTTCCAAGTTTTATCTAGCTTTACCATGCTTTACAACAACAGGAAGCTTGATAGCATTAAAAGGGTGCAACTGGTTTGGTTAACAAGGCCAAAAAAGTAGCAGCCGCCGGCTTCAACTATTAGCTTAGCCGCGGCTTTGCAACGACACGCACAGTGTTTGAAAATCACTCAAAAAGTCTCATTTTACATGATTGCGAGTCAAGTGAGCTACTTTTTCTTGTAATAAAAAATAAAGAAATTGAATTCAAATATGAAGTTGGGAAAATTCAAATGAGACTTTTTTAGTGTGATTTTCAAACACTGTGCTACGCGAGACGACGCAACTTTTGTCTTTCCCCAAAGAAAATTGCATGAGATATCCAGTAAATGGCTATCCGACGGATTTGGGCCTCTATGAGATGACTTTTTCAGCTTGCACAAAGGATTAAGGAGATTAGAAAGTGTGCAGAAAGAGATTGACAGTTTTATTTTTCGAAATCCTTTTTCCTACTTTTGCTTCTAAAGCGTTGCTACTGCTGCGAGGAGAGTTCTCGACAGTGAAAACAGCAATAGTGAAAGCTCCCGAGAAAGTCATTATTTTCCTTTAAGGCGTAGTGTGTGCATAATAATGCTTTGCGAAGCTTCGAAACGACGACGACGGCGGAGCAGCGAAAAGAACAGAAATTCTCTGCATTTTTTCTGCTATTGAAAGGATTCTTCCGTTCTTCCCTAGAGTAGTCGGAAATGGCTAAATGCGTCCAATCCTTTTGTCAAATACTGACCCTCCAAAATTGAGCAGTTCTTTGTGCTACCTTTTCCTGTAGGAACTTTTTCAAAAGAACATCAAGTTCCCTGCTTTGCTATTTAAAGTATGCCATAACCATACATATCTAATAAGCATCAAATGTCAGCCATACCACAGGGTTTTAAAATCCCCTCACTTTTCAGTTAGTAAACGTAGCTCGCTTCGCTCGCAAAGTTGTAAAATGTAAAGTACCGCACGTTTATTAGATGCTCAAAGCTAAAAAGAAAAGGATTGCCTGACTCATAAATCGCTTTTTCGTTCGCACCACCCATATCCATTTGTCTCTCTGTGCATTGCTTCTTTTGTTAACTTCTATTATTGGCTTTACAGTACATACAATACATCTATGTATTGTCTACATAGTCTCTCTATCCAGTACATGATGTTGTAGTCGAATTGAGTCTATTGTTTTGGGGCAAGAGCGAAGCGACAACAACTTCGACTGACCACAATAACAACATCCAAAGGACCTCCCCCTAGTCAAGATTAAAAGCTCACTACATATTGCTAGTAGTATTAAGAAGACCAAGAACCTCATCAACTCATGTCCCCAGTTTCTTGCTGATATTTCCCTTTGATCTCCAAAGAAACTCTACTTACATCATCATCGTTCCACAGTATTTGAAGTTTCATGCCAAAAGTAATATTTCTACTGATTGCATTATAAACGTAGCTCGCTTCGCTCGCAATGGTGAAGTGAGACTTTTTTGGCTGATTTTCAACCCCCATGCGTCTCTCAATCGTCTTAAGCCGCTTATTGGAGGGACTACGACGACAAAAATATTTGTAGCGCATCATGAAGCAGCACAAAACTGCATTTAGTACAACTTTGCAATTTTTTTCTGGCAAAGACCAAATTCAATTCTGTAGCTGTGTTACAACAAAGCAATTTTAGTTGATAAGATAAACAAGCAGCATTCCTTTGATGACAGGTCTTGACCTACGCTCATCTTTCATTCTCAATGCTTACCTTTGAAGCTTTTTAACGCTGCTTTCACCTGTTCAAAGTATCGGTTTATCTAAATACAGATACCTAACTTGATTCTTGATACATTTCTCAAAATACTTTCCAAGTAGGTCTGTATTTTCTGATCCTATTTGTGAACTGTTGAAAGCTCATCTTTCTTAAAAAAGCACGTCATTGACAGAAAAGAGATTAAAAGACAAGAAGGGGACAGCTTTCTATTTACTTCAACTTCTTTGCCTTATAAAAGAGAAATGTTATGGTGGTAGTAACATGACAGCAGAAGATAGACACTAAAGCAGGAAAGTAGAAAATAAGTGCTAAAAAGCGTTTCATCATCCATTACATTCTGATGAGCTGCAAGTAGCACTCTTACACAAAAGTTTCCAGCATAGCAGGTAGTACTATTACACTACTTTGTGTACCTGACCCTGTAGCTATCCGCCGCGAGAGAAAACTTGTGCTTGGGATATAGATAACAACGCCTTTCTAGCTTCCAGGCATCAAGTTCTAAAATAAGTACTCTGTAGTACAAGTACTATGTACAAAGTTCTCTCCATCCACAATGTATGAAAGTCTAACCATAAAGTCTCAATTTTCAATAATGCGAGCGAAGCGAGCTACTCTATTCTACATAATAAACGTGTATGTACGCCTATTTATTTCTAAACAGCCATACTATGTATCTAGTAAAGAACCAATTTTAAAATACTAACGATGAATGTCTTTTTAGGAGCTGCACGTTTATTAGGTAGGTTAGGACGTACGTCTGTTTTCTGATGTGAAAAGACATTTTTGAAGACTTTTAAACATGTCTTGATCGACGTTGTTTCAGCTGTGTCAATATTGTACGGATATTTGATAGGACAGAAAAGTTTTAGGTCACAAAAGTAGTGATCCAAATTGACCTTCTTCTTCCCAACAGAACAGAACAGAAGAAGGGTTGTTCTGTATTTTTACCAACGTTTTTTCGTCTCTCTTACTTTTCGAAGAAAGCATTGCGTGTTTCGCATCGAAACGACGTATTTCATGCCATGTCGAAATAAACAAGCTCTCGCGGCGAAAGTTTGATCAATGATACTTTTTCTTAGTCTCCTAGCGACGCTTTTCACCTTTTGGTAGCTCACCTTCAGACCTGCTTTTTTAAAGACTAATTAGTGCCACGACTGCCATCTTTTTTTTTCTAAATTGGACTTATCTTGTTTTATACTAAACTTGTTTTGCATAATCGTAATGTGTCCAATTTGGTATAACTGTCTAAAGTCTGATTTGGCAGTATCGAATTTTTGAAACAAGATGGCGGTCATAAATGGTACTAATCAGCCTTTTAAAGAAGCAGAATTGAGAATTGGTTGTTTTCGACTCTGTCATACAGTTAGTTTTTCCAGCAAAATGTGTATCCATTAAGGTTCCATCTTGGTTATTTATGAACATCACGAGAGGCTACTTCTGTTAGTGCTCTTCTCTTCCAATGTCAACGTGTTTGTGGCAAAGTGTGGCCAGGTCTCAAAACAACTGTTCATGACACGAAATGGGCCAATGTAGTAGTGGTAGAACTGTTGTATAGAGCCTTAGAAGCCAGGCAGCAGAAAGGGAGAGGAGCAAGAACCATAACCAATGTGGCACGCAAAACGACCAAAGTTGAATGTTTATTGCCCCTGAGAGCCATTGCTAGTCTTCATAACCCTGCGTTCTACCCTAGATGGCTCTTCTACTAAAGAAAACTACAACTATCAGACCAAATAGACTTTGCCTGTACATCAAAAGTCTCAGACTATCAAGAAAGTAATGATGATGTATCCTATTGTATTTAGTAGGCGTAATACGTACTATGCCATAGCAGCCTTAATGGTTTATTTATGACCCCCTAACTAACGAATGTGGAATAATAACCCATTAACGACTTAGTATGATCTTTGTTGCAAGTGAAGGCTTAGACAAAACAAGACTGAAAATTGTTTTTCAAATCTAAGACCGCGATTCAAATCATATTATCAAGGCAATATACTGAGTAACTCAAGCGCCCCCTGGTGACCAAAAAAAGCAAAAAAAGCAAAGTTGGTCGTAATTTTACAAACTTTTGAAAAATAAAAGATCGGAAATTTAAATTAATGAGGAAAACGAGCGTGCGCGCGCGCCTCTACTTCTACTAAAGCTTCTAATGAAATTAACCAACTTTGACAAGAAGACAGTGAAGAACTTTTGTTCTTCATTCTTCTTTCCAACTTCTTCTTTTCTTTCCTTTTTTGAAACTTTTTAATGCATTTGCTCTTCAAAATGAGGACCCTATGGAATAGTGGTTTGTTTACGTTGTTTATTTGACAAGAATTAGGATTCTTCAGTAGTAAAAAGGCGTCATAAATGAATGAAAAGCGCCACTTATCCTATACATCATCACATAGTGGAGGAATAGCAGAGAAAAAAGGATTGACACTATGCAATGCTGCACGCATTCTAGTAATCTAGATTAAAGAGGTGCTTTCCAGCAGAGATGAATATGACATGATGGAGTGCTTCTCGTATGTAAATAGCAAAATACTCTCACATCATACTAACACAATTTATCATCAAGTCCACCATGATGTGGCAGGGACACAAAAAGAGGAAGGGGAAAGAGCAGTTTTTCTCCCCGAATGAGCAAATTGGGTGTGAATTTCTAGTTTTTCTAGTCTTTTCTCTCATTTATTGTCACAGCCATTTTCAGTTTAATGTTCTCATGCTTTTTACCTGTTTTCTACCTTTTTAAGAAAAATGTTATGCTTTCAGAAAAATTGCCTAGATGGCGTTTGAGTGACATTGGCACCGGTTTCAAACATTAACCAGCGGATATTTCAAGAATAATTATGCTACAAAATCCTGGATATTTTGAGCAAACTATGATCCAAAATGCTTAGAATTTACACGTTTAGGTGATACTTTAAAAAGCATTTTAGAAGAAAAGTGAAAGCAATAGATATCCGCACTTCTACATAGTTTAAAGAGCCCACTTATCTTCTTTAAAGAGTGCAATTTAAGAAAAGTAAGGGCTTTTTTTTAAAGCTGAAACGAAAACATGCCAAAGAATCGAGGAAGAAATTATCTAATAGATAAAAGTAATTTAGTCAAACACACAGTATACGTTTTTTAGCCGTTCATGATGAAGTAGTCATGTTTATTTTCTCAATTTTTGGTTTTGGGTAAATTCTTATGCTTTAATGAGAAGATTTTTCATCAAAATCTGTGCAACTCTAATGAGATGATGTTGGTCAGGTTGTTTTGTTCTCTGAGTAGTCACTTTTTTAATTAAAGATATCATTAACAGCTTCTGAGATAAGATATCTTTTAATTTTATAGTAATGAGGTCACAATAACATCTGGAAAAAAAGAATTTTCTTTTTACAGATTTTTTTTGGATTTGGATTGTCTGTTAATGTATTTTTTTTGGGGTGATAATAATCCACTATGATACATTCATTATTATTTTTTTTTTGCTCTACTAATGTGTATTTTTTTTGGTTTAAATCGACTATTATTTTAAAAACGATGATGATGATTCATGCTCTCTATTCAGCCAATGATTTTTAAACAGTTCTTTAAAAAAGGCAGCATGCTGATTAGGGTGGTGATATTTTCGAAAAAAAATCCTTTCACCACTCTAGAGTTTTGCTCATCAGATGGAATATTTTTCTTTAGGGGAAAAAGGTTAATACAAACTTTGAAATTAGCTCTCTTTCTTGCTTTCCACAGTTGCTAAATACACAGGTGTATTATTATTTTTTTGCGTAGCTGCTCATAGTTCAAGGAAGACAAATAGCTCAAATACTATATCTTTTTTGATGGCGATGAAAACGGGGGAAGAAGGGAAGGAAGCACGCAATTTTTCAACAACAACGTAAAGTACAAAAAAATTGGGATCAGTAAAAGGGTAGTAGTAGTAGTCATTAGCATTTTTGAGAGATGTTTTTCTCCATTACATCCAAAATCCAAATGGATGAGCTGCCCAAAAAACATCTCTTTTTTAAAGTAATTTCAGGAACTTTGGTCACTCTAATTTAGACCAGCAGGGTTTTTGGTTTTTCTTGGGTTCTTCTGACTTCTGCTGTACAACTCAAGACTTGTTGAGAAAGGTTGATCATCGATAGATACACACAAATGCTAAGTTTTTTTTTTCTTTTCATGGCGGATGTATTGACTAAATTCTCTTGCTTCATACTGCAAATGCTACTTGTTGTTGTTCAGTTCGGTCGGATGTAAGGAGCTGCTTGTTGCCTAAACTTGGATCGTTGATCATGGTGTGCAGTGGGCGCTTTGAGGCCTTGCCAGGCGTCCCCTTCAGACCTACAAAAAGAAGACAGAACGTTTAACCCTGTTGTATCAAAAATGTATTTTCAACCAATACAACCACCAAATGTATCTTAGATACGTTCAGACTTCAAATATGTTGAATGCACATTTTGAAAAAAAATGGGGAAGAATGTTTTCGTTGCATTTTAAAGCCTACTTAATACATGGAGCATCAGGCATTTTTTCCAGCAGCCTAATGATACACTGGGACTTATAAGGGCCCCTTTTTTGTTGTTGGGAGCCTCAAAACTTTCTTCTCTTCTTTTGAGAAGAGAAGCTGAGTAGGAGGAGGAAAGAAAGCAGCAGTAGCAGCAAAATAGCTTTTGTTGATCGTCTAGGCTTTTTTCCGGACCGAAAACTTTTTCAATAGCGTGAAATGCCCCTGAAGTAGACGTAGTAAGGCTTGTATTCCAAGTATTCGTCAGAAGGAGGAGAAACGAGGATCAAAAGATCAATGAAACGTCTCTTTTTCACTCCTTTCCTCGACTGATTTTTTTGCTTTGCTGATGCAGTCTCGGCAAAGGAAGATGAATGATTAGAGAGCAACTCTCGGCGGCGGCGGCCCAACCCTACTACTTCATCAAAGATAAATTTTTGAGCTCTCAGACAACTTGAAGTGTGTGGGATTTTTCAAAAGTTCAGCAGAAATTGGAATGTTTACTAGACCAGTAGGGAAAATACGATGCGATGTAATCTAATCCCATTTTTGGTACTGTTTAGCCGACGCTAGGCACAGTGTTTGAAATTAATTCAAAATGTCTCATGATTTTCGAATGAAGAAAAAACAGAAAATCTTTGGCGCGAACGTTCAAATACATTGAAAAAAATGTAAGGTACAAAGGAAAGAAATGGAAATATAATTTTTTGTTTCGAAAAATGATACTTTTTTTTTCATTTTCAAACACTGTGTGGCCTTCAAAAAAAGGGGTTCAGTTTTCAGCACGCAGATTTTCACGTTTTTTATGGGAAGCTCCGTAAGAAATGCACTGTTAATTGCTCTACTCACGCCTTCTTTTTCTCCTACCCCTACTTGGAAAAATAGTTTTTGCCAGTTTGATGATGATCTAGAATGTCCAGTAGTCGTTTTCGCGGCTTTCACTTTTAAGGCAAAGACGGCTTCAGTAGCAACACAAATATACAGGGCAAAGGCGAGTTCAAGAAGCAAAATATACAAAGTCCGAAACAAAAGGTTAGCTAAGCTGCTACTTTTATGACTCCAGGGAAGGAAAAATGTAGCAAGTGATGTATTTAGAGGCCATTGGCAAAAATATGTAGCCTACTTTTTCAAAAAAGACAACACAGAGTTTTTCTTTCCTTTCCTGAAGATAGATGATAAAAACTTTCATTCACACTTGCGCTGCTCTTGGAAAACGTAATTTCAAGGCCTACAAAACTACACCTTAGAGAAAGAATTTTATTTTTATCTGGTCAAAAACGCTTTGAAACGTGTGCGTTAAAAAGGTAAAATTGTAGGCAGTACAAAAAAAGTTGCAGTTATTTCTGGTAATGTGACAATTTCACGCCTCTGTGAAGATAACTTCGATGCTTGCCGACTCCTGAGTCCTGACAAGAAAAAAACGAGACAAGTAAATGCACTGAAGTTTCATTGCAGATAAAAATAGAGAAGCAAAGACTTCCTCTATCCCAATCAAAATACAGATAATACATCACCAAATTTCCAAAGATCCAAGAAAATATCAGAAGAATGAAGCAAAAGCCATTGAAAATGCCATAAGCGTCTAAATATCACTTTCCTAGACTTTATTTATTGGGGGGCAGTGGGAACTAGGAACAGATCATCATGATCTTTATGGGTGGAAAGAATGCAAGAGGAATTCGATTATGAAAAGGGGTGTGTGTAGTAGGAGTGCATCATCTGCTTTCCAAATGAAAAAGCAATATCTTACCCGTCCTCTCTGGAGACATCGGATGGGGCTTGAGAAACCGCGGCAGCCTCCAACATCATTTCTTCCGCGTATAATTTCTGCTGATGATGACTGGGCTGCCCGGCCTGAGATACACTGGTAACGGCGGCCTGAACTACGGAAGGAGGCGTCACCAATTTGCGGATCATGGGTGCGGCCGCTATATAGGGACTAGTTGCCGCGGCCACTAATTGTCCATTTTGAGATCGCATGGCCGCTGCGGCCGCGGCCGCCGTGGCAGCTGAAATTGCCGGTACACCTGTGGCGGCCGTTTGGGCTGAAGGCGAGATTCCCCGCAACATGGCGGCCGCGGCCGCTGCTTGAGACTGGATGGATTGTGGAGTTGCAGCGGCCAAGGCCAGATTGGGTCTAAAGGCTGGATGCATCATAGCGAGGTTTGGAGCAAAGTTGAGGGCGGCCGCAGAGGCGGCGACGGCTTGACTGGCCGATACCGGCACGGCTACTCGTTTGGTAGGGTCAGCTTGGCCGCTGACAGCTGCAGCAGCGGCTGCCGCGGCGGCCGCTGCATTAATGTTATCGCCGTTTGCGGCCAAAATTTCCATTTCTCTCATCTGTTCTTGGCGAATTTCGTCGTTTGAATCTGGAATGAGATACTTCCTGACCTCTGTCAGGGCATAGGCAATTCTGGCATGCGCTTCCGCTGGTGGAGCGAAGGCCGTTATTTCCACATGAAGCTCTTCTTGTAAATGTTGGTACTTAGGGTCGTTGGAGGCTCGCAATTCCTCCTCCTGCAATAGAAAGACGAAAATAGTCATTTGTAAGAAGGTTCTATGCATTTCCTGTTTTTCTATTCCTTCTTAGCATGTACTACTACTTCTACTGTATTAGTACAGACTACAGAAGGTACATATTTGTAATGAAAGGAGGGGCAATAGTAATTACACAAGGCTAAAATTGGCTGCTTTCTTCATCTTCTCATTTATTGTAATCTTTTTTCTAGAGAGGAGAAGGAAACAAATAAATCTCTTGGGCGAAATTGGTCGGCGGTCGGCGGGAAAGCAGCAGAAAGTGCCTAGATGGATTTTATGAACCTTTTTGGGTGGTGTACAAATAGCTTTTTGCTCTATTGCCATTCTATACCCGTAAGGTCAGTCTGCTGTGTGGCTACTAAGACCCCTATGTAGTAGTTAAGAGGAGTGGTGGGTGCTGACAAGACTAGAATTTACAGCTTTTTCTCTACTTTCTTCTTACTTCAGCAAATACGAGATATTTTAGAGAGCAGCACCGGAGGAAGTATGTAACAGTTGTATAGTATCGTGACTTTCGGGACTGAAGTAGTAGCAGGCTAATTAGCTTGCAAGCTCCCTCCGGAGAAGGAAAAGGAAAGGCGAAAGCTTGCAGCAGCACCAAATTGGCCTTTAATTCCTCTGGTATGGTAGTACATAGACTAAAGTCTAGAGCTATACATAGTACTAGAAAAAAGAGACACCATTTCTACGTCTTTGTGTCGAGTAGTAGTCTTTTAAAATGCACTACTAGAGCTACTACCCTCCATAATTTGCTTTCTAAAAGCCCTTGAAGCATGTAAAACTGACTTTCGCACCAAAGAAAGCATAAAAATCTCGTACACTCGGATATGTGAAAGACTCTAGGTCAACCCGCGTAAATCCGGTCGTATACCAAAAAAGCACTTCTAGTTCTGCTGCTACTGCCACAGTAGTAGCAGCAGTTGTGGCCTTTTTTTCTAGCTCAGCCATAAAAGTGAAAGCCTTTCTTTGTAGAAGAGTGGAAAAAGGGAGGACACAGAGTAGGAGCTGCTCTACAGCTTCACTTTTATTATATTACCTTTTGCTTATCTCTCATGGATCCTCGGCCAAGTACAGCCATCTTGGTCATGGTCTCTTCTTGAAGGCGCTTCATCGAGTTTCCCTTGGGACCTAGCAGCTTTCCGACGAAATTGAACTAGAAAAGAGGAAGAAGAAGGGGCGGCCCATCAAGACACTTACTCAGATCATTTCAAGCAATTTCTTTACTACCTTTGGATGCTCCCTTACGGGCACCAGAACCCTTACGGTGAGCCTGATGGGTCGTTCACGGTAAACATCCACGTATTTGATGGGTTCACGGTATCCAGAGGAACAGGCACTTCCACCGGATCGTCCTGATTGTACTCGTGCAATTTCTGCAAAAGAGCAAATAACAATCAATCATATTGACTTCTTCATTTCAGCATTGCTACTACAATAACCTTAGTTTTTTGGGGTGAAACTTTACCATTCGAGTTTTGACAAGTTTTTTGGTTTCCCTTGGGACCTAAGAGGCCAAATGTCACATTCACTCGGAGATTAAGGTGAGTTATGAGATAATTTTCATTTAAGCCAATTCTGACCAAGTTCTGCGCAAGCGACAGTATTAAAGAAAATCTCTTAAAATGGAAATAGGGGAAAGTAGTACTAGAAGGAAGAAGGAACCCATAATCTCCCTCTTTCACTTTTTTTCGTCCATTCCTTTCATGCATAGAGGGGGCTTTCTCTTTCGACTACTACTATATACTGCTAGCTAGCTTCTCAATTACGCCTGTTTTAAGTGGCCCATTCTGGCGACAACGGCAGTCTAACTCTCTCTTTTCTCTCATAAGAAAAGTTCCTTCAGGTGATGATTCCCATGGGACGAATTGGAAAGCTGGAGAACCTTTAAGAGGGACCAATTAGCGTGTCCAACGCCCCGAAACCACATACCAACACACACACAATAGTGAAAGAGGGAGCTATTGTTGTTGTAACACAGTAAACCAAATGTGTTGTGTGCCAAAAACTACAAATCAACAGAGCATGGAAATGCATCAAAAAGAAAGTGGTTTAGAGAGCTGTTCCTTGTTTATCATAATGCACTCTACATTGTGCTATTTTTCAAAATAAACTTTATTTTTTGTAAAGTTTTGCATTTGGTGTACGTTGAAGTTTAGCTTAGCTTAAAAATACTTTTTTCAAAAATATTTTAAGACCTAAAATTCAGCTTATGTGAAGTCTTAAAAAACGCCATCAAGTGCCAAAAATTGAATTAAAGTTGGACATTATCTATTTAGGTTATTTCTAGAAACAGATGTTATGTTCCACTGTCAATTGCCTTGAACAATTCAAATAGTCCTTACTTATCGAGGAGAGGCCCTATAGTAACTTGTTTCCAATACCCAATTTGCCCCAGAAGTTGGCTTACTTCAAGCTGCTTCTGTGGTGGCAACAAGGAATGAAGAAAGCCTTACTCTAAGAAACTTTTTTTTCCAGTGGAGTTTCTATCTCGTCCCAGATTTGGTGCTGGTATTAAAAGTAGTATAGTAGTATTCTCTTTTCTTTTGGTTGTATTTGTAGGGCCAGGTGAGTGGTAAGCAATTTCCATCTCATTATACCAAGCCCAATAATATGGATATGCCAGCAGCTGTTTTCATGATCCTCTTAAGCCATGTTGTTTTTAGTGATGTGTACAGTATTGAAGATATATAGAAGAGCATGTAAGCTCCATCTGCTTTGCCATTCCTCAGGGCATATAAAGATCAAAGAGAAAAGTAAAGCCTATATGTAACTTTTCATCTAGATGGCAGCTTGATAGATGAATCTGTCTGGATTCATTTTAGGACTCCTTAAAAAGGAAGCTAGAGTAGCAGAGAATCAGGGAAAAGCTTTAGCAAGTTGGAGCAAAGGGAGCTTGCTGGAACTGCTTGCTTTCATTATTTCTTGCCTTTTCAGCCATTTACGATAGCAAAAACCTGATTCTGCTACTAAAGAAACTTTAGGTCTGACTTTTTTTTTTGTACCTTCTAAAGATTTTCACCTACATTTGGTCTTCTTTTTTCTTTGCTGGATTATCATCAAGCTTTTTTTGCTTCTCTGTTTTTTATCTCATCTCTTTAACTAGCTTAAATCGGCTAAAATTGTAAACGCCATCTATCAATTTTGGCAATTAATCAAAGTTTTTCATTATAGAATCTATTTTCAAATTAATCAAGAAGGGGTTTTAGAAAACACTTTACAAAAATAGACTTTTCAATGGCTTTCTACTTAATAAGATTTGTCAGTGAGACATGCCGCTTATAGTTCGTTATCCTTTACTCCGTTGACGAAGTGTGAAAGGAGCACGTCTGGCACGTAAGACAATGTGGCTCGTTAACCAGAACCACACTCACTACATACTTCTTAGTAAAACGGCAATCTACTAAACCCTACTGAAGTTTATAATCATTGGCTTTTAAGCAGCTACTCTCCTCCTCTCATTGGAGGTAAAAGCGGCAGCTTGCAGCTTTCTAACTGCATTCATATGGCCATCTTGGGACTCATTGAGACAGAATATCCTAAATTACCAACATGACTAGACTCTAAAACATTTCTTAAATGATACTTCTAATATAATTCTGCATCATCCTTTATCATGATTGAGAAAGATATTCTTCGTTCCAGACTATTAATCACTTCACTACTATAGTTAGATGAGGAAGAAAGTGAAAGCAAATGAAAAATGAAGCTTTTAGTGGCAAAGAAATCTTTCATAACATTTTATTTTTGTCGGACAAAATTGCACTTTTAGACAGAGTTTTTTCTGCATCAATTTTTCATATAAAGTCAATGATGAAACTGCTATTTATAATCGGAATAGTTCCCTTGGGACCTAAGCAAAAAAAGGTTTTCTTTAAAACTTTGACTCAACGAAAGGAGAGTTTCTTCCTCGTTTGTGATCAGATGATGCATTTTTTTGCTGAAAACCTCTGTCATTATTGCAGACTTCCCCTTTTTATCTATCTCTGATGCTACTGCTGCGTCGTGCCCTCCTAGATTACAAACATAGAAAGGCTTTTTTAGGGTCCCATGACTTCTAAGAAGAAGAGATTCAACATGACTTTTTTGCCTCTGCCTCTATGATGCATTGCAGTAGTATTTCTACTCCAACTTTTAGAGCTTTTCCACTCAGATTTTGCAATCATATCATCACATATCTCAGTCCCAAGAGACCGCAATCGGAGTAGTAGCAGCATCCGGAAATGAAAAATTGCCTGCTTTTACTTGAAAAAAGCAAAGCTTTCACATTTCACTGATGAATGAGGAGATTTTTGACTCAACAAGCTAAAAAATGGGGCACCAGCACCACCCTGTAGCCCATGTACTGCAGCAAGGGGTGTGCCATGCTTACCAAATAATGTAGAATAGCCTTGATGGTGATGATGATGATGCATGCTTTCACTTGCTGGACTTGAGGACCCCCCAGTCCAGCTTTGCCCAGGAAACATGACAAGCATGGATAAGCTTAGAAAGCCTAGTTTCTACTTTGATCAAAGCCTTTTGTGGTTTCCTTGCAACCAGAAAATGGGAACTTTTAGAAAGCCAAAATACCTAAGAAATTCTTTAGTGACTGCATTCATGCAGTGTCTAAAGGTCAAGAGTAAAGACTCAATACTTTTCTGTTTGTTCTCATCCCTTGGGAGATTTTTTAGAATTTAAGATTGGTATATAATCCTAGTGATGAGAGCTGATGCTACAGACCGCAAGTTTCAATTCCAAAGTTACTGGGGCATGAAATTGAAAAGCTTGTAGACACACTTCAAGAGAAACTCTCTCTTAAACTATCATGCTTGAGCAGCCATCAGAGCTAATAAGAGGAGACTATTCAAAGGCTGATGTATGCTGTCAATATTTTAGAACCCAAAAGAGAAGTAGAGTGCTGAAGAGCTAGCTCTCTTCTCCTCTCATCCTCATTCATCAACATGCTGAAGAGGCGTCTCTAAAGAACTTTTAAAAAGGACCCAAACTACTGCTGCAAAGGGGAAAAAATTGGAAAGCCTTACAGTTGGACACACTATTAGAAGTAGTACATTTGAAGTTGTCCCTGGGAAAGGAGGCCTTTGCATCATCAAAGGGAATAGGGAATCAAGTACTGTCCATTGGAATTCTGTATTTATAAATAGTGTAGTGTGTACTCCATGATGATCAAAGGAATGATTAGCCTTCCCATGGGACTTCATCTCAAAAGAATAGCATCTTTTGAGATGTGGTGTGAGAACCTTATGATTGAATAGAACCATAAGTTTTTTCAGGACACTTTTCCCTAGGTCTGATGTCCAAGGGAATATTTATTACTTCTTCGCACTACATTCAGCATACCTGATGGTTGTTGAACCTAGACATAGTATGGTAGAAGATGAAGAAAAGCCCATCCACTTCAGAGAGGTATTTTCCTGCTAGAAAAGAAAACTGCCAAAAGAAGATAAAGGTTTTCCTTTCTACTTTGCCTACAGTGCAACATTTATTTTCGAACAACAGATAAACGAGACTTGTCAAAACCATGAATTTCAGCTTGCACTGAAAAATGGAGGCAATATTCAAATGCAACGCTGGTCAAGAATACTCTTGGAAATTCTTTTACGTTTTTCAACCCTTTCTTGTGAAAAATTGGACAACTCTTCTCTTCCAGACACTTATTGTGAATCTAAAATGCTTGAGTGAGCTCACTCAAGCATTTTAGAGGCATCTAGGGCGTCACCTCAGGAAAGTGGTTTTGTCACACGCTGCTTTTCCTTCTTAGAAAGCAGATCCTTCAAACACTGATGCTAAAGCTGGTAAACTCAAAGGGGCTCCTCGCTCGCCTCACCTCCTAACATACTTGATTGACCTCATTTCAAAATTCATGCAAAGAAAAATTCAATCTGGCAGGTCGACCAGCACAAGTTTCTTCTTTTATAAAGTTTGCAAACGCAGTCAAGATGTCTGGTGGAAACAGTTCATCTAAAAATCCCTTCTTCCCTTTCTCTTTCACATCACAGTGTTTCAAAATACAGTAATACAGTACCTACAGTAAAAAGTCTCATTTTCATTCTGCAAACTTTCAAATGAGACATGTTTTAGTAATTTTCACACATTGTGTTGTTCTTCGCATCAAAAGAATGAGTAGAGTAGAGTTGGAAACTTTCTTTCACACTACGTAGTGTACTCTTCTGTGCTTTCTAAAGAAGTGTAGTATGTATTTTCAACACTACTTCAATTCCAAATGGAAGAAGAGCTAATGGCATAAAGTATTCAAAAGGAGAGAAAGGAAAAAGGCCATTGTGGAAATTCTGTTAGCCTTTCCACCTTTTCGTCTTCCTTATCCACGGAACTTTTCCCTTCGGCTCCCTTGGGACACTACGATCTCGATCTCGTGGGAAATTCCAGCTTCGTTATTTCGATAGCAGAGGCGAAACTAGGCAAATAGATAATTGAACAATCAGTAGTGTGGAAAGAAAACGAAAGCTTTCACTTCACTGTATATGTCGTAAAAGACAAATGTGACAGGGGCTGTATTGAAAAAATTTCTCACTTTAGACGTTGGCAAGACAGGTCCAAATACTAGAGAAATGAAAGAACGTCGAATGACGTAGTCAAGATTTTTTTTGATGGATGATTCTGACTTTTTTTAACGAGAAATCTCATAAAGTGAGGCAAACAAATCCCCCATACCAAGTATGAAAAATTGGTCGAAAATTGAACGAAAATCTAGGATTTCATGTAGAAAAACAGAGTGAAATGAATAGTACAAAAGCAAGAGCGAGATGCGATGGCCATAAAGTTCACTCGTTTTTTTGTAGAAGCAGCAGCAGCGCATCCATCCGAGATATGTAAGGTTTGAATTTCAGCCCCTCGTATATACTTTCACAATGTAGAAGGAGTATCTATATGCAGATGAGAGGAGGAGTGTAGTAGGAAGGGCCCCTAGCCTCTATGCTACTATAGTAATCTAATAATGCTCTCAACTCTAGCCAAATACAAAATCTGATGTGGTTTCGCCATCCAGAAAGATCCACTATTATATACCTCGAATAACACCATCTAGCAAGAAAATCCAGACAAAAAAGTTTTTTGAACCAAAGTTTCAGGTTTCCATATGTTCTCTCCACAACAACCATTCTTACCTAAAAAGCAAAAAAAGGGGAAAGAAATTAGTGAAAATGCAGTAGAAATAGAAACTATGCAGAAACTGTAGTAGCTGCAAAAGAATTGAAGCAGTTGATGCACAAAATTGCAAATTTTCCTCTTGTTTCTCGCACTTGTTCTTCCAGACAGATTAGGGTGAAAATGGGCGTTGTGTGTGCCTAGTATTGTCATGAATTTGCAATTCTAATCCATCTTAAAGAAAAACGAGTACTATCAAAGTAGGCAAGCCCAACGCCGACCATAGTCAAAGGCACGTAACGCAACGCATCATCCTTGCCAACAAAATGCAAAGTAGAAAAGTGTGGAGGATTTTTTGCACTTTTACAGTAGCCTTATAGAGTGACTCAATAGTCAAGAGCAGATACATCTTTTAGTCAAAAAATATTTTCTTCTTGTTCATTGATTCTATTTTTCAACAGAAGAATTTCTAATGCATTTCAATGTGTCTAAAAATAATAGCAATGCTCTACAGGAATAACGTGACTGGTAGAGCATTTCCTTTAGAACTGTAGCCAAAGAAGATACGTGATTGATAGTGGAAATAAAAGAAGTTGCAATGCATTCTAGATCCAGGGATTTGAAAAGGAAGCAAGCAGCGAATAGAGAGATGCTTACAAAAAAGAAACCATGGAAAAAAGGAGGGAAGCACAGAAGCATAACATGATTTATGCAATGTTGTTGTAGTTTGTGGTGCTTTTTAAAATATAGTACAACAAGGTATGTAGTAAGGCAGTAATCCACTCAAAGTAATTGGACACAATCCTATTGTCTCTACCTCTTTTCTACATCCTGAAGCAAAGTCTTATCTTACTCGTTTCCTCGTGCGTGCCAAGAGGACCTGAAGAAGAAGAAGTTGTCGACCGAATACCAAGAAATGCATCTTCATATTGCATTTCGGGTGGTGAAGAAGGAGACTTTTTTTTACCTAGATTGGGGCTAGTAGGTAGGCCACCACCTCTGAGTTGGAGTAGTAGCACTGAAATCCAGCTATCGAAAAATGGTGAAGAAGGAACCTTTTCAAGAAAGAAGAAGGGATTTAGAATTTCTACATAGCTCTTCGTTGCACTTGGATGTCGGATCGAGCCAGCAGAAGCTGTTGCACTATCAAGAAACTTTGAGCATAAACGGATATGGAAAATCCATAAAAATTGCAAGAAGGGAGTGGATAGAAAATCAGCGTTTCCTGATCTTTTAACAAGTAAGACTAAGACACTGTGTTTGAAAATCACCGAAAAATATCTCATCATACCAAAATCTCAAACATTAAACCTAACTCGCTTCGCTCGCAGTCTTGTAATTAAAAATTACTTTTTGATAGATTTTCAAACATTGTTTGGGAATGATAATGGTATGAGTCAGGCATTACATGCGTTTTTAAGCCATTAAACGCTGTGCAAAGATCATCTTCAGTTGAGGCAAAGTACTTGGCAACTAATTAGGAGGTCACGAACGGGGATAAAATTCGCGCGCTAACCTTTTGAAATGCAGTCGTAAAGAAGTGTGTATGGGGAGGTTTTCAACCCCCTCCTGCTTTGCACATATGTCAATGTCAGGATGATGCACAACAATAGGCTTCTTCTCTGATGCAGCATATTAGGCACAACTTCGTCACGTTTCAATTTTTTGGGCACCTACTTCATTCTTGGGGGCCTAGCATGCAGTAATAGGCCTTGAAGAATGAAGTACATAATGCTGCTGCATTCATCAAAGCCCCAAATCTGATTTGGCAGCCCCGAAAGGCCATATGCAACTTTCTTTTCTATTCTAGTGTTTCTTTCTTCAAAAAGAGAACAGAACTCAAAGAAGCAGCAGCACTGGAGAAGTGCATTGAAAATCCAATAAATGCACTTACTTCTCTGCTCAACAGTGAGCGATGCTCTCGTATTTCAGCTATTTCAATATTCCACAGTAGGAGCTCATTTTTTTGAGGTTTTTGACCGCGATTAGCGTAGCTTATTAGCTGAGCTATGCTTCTCTTTAGCTGAACATTTGAGTATTGCTCAGCATTGGCAAGTTTGCTGAGCAACCACGAGCATTGCTCAGCAATGAAATGAGTTTGAAACTTTTGATTCCTAAAAGCTTGGTTATCGCGGTCATAGACTTGTTTCTTTTAAAAATTGACCCTTATTTTCTCCAGAAAGTATAATTCTTGCTCTTTTTTCCTTCAGAAAACTATGTAGCTTCTAATGGCAGAGCCACAAATCAGTTTTTCAAGTCCAGATGTTGCTGATGAGTAATGCCGAGTATATGCTGCACCTCGCGCGCGGTATGCGGTGTTAAGCCACCCATTCTGTTTTAAACGGCCTCCCCATTACACCAGCCATCTTTCATAGGACACAACAAGGCAAGAGCACGTTTTGTACTTCAAGACAGCAAAAAGAAATTAAGGTTTTGCTACTCTAGCAAAGTTGCAAACCGCAGCAGTCATCTCAGTAGCCTTGTCGAACTTTGTTTTATTTCGTCCGGTTGGCATTTGAAATAAATCTTCTTTGTTCAATTTCTTAACTTTTTCCACTTACTACAGTAAAATAGATGGAGGATGAGGAGGGGGAAAATGAAAATGCATTTTGTTACGCATCATTTTACTCAAAAACTTGGAAAGCTGCAGAAGCAAGCAAGCGCTACTGATGCTCCAGCTCCATGCACACTACTCAAAAAATAACACACAAAAAATGCATGCCTAGATGGTGCTTCTGTTAAAGAAGAACCATCGTTCAGATGCCAAAATCAGAGTTTTATGCGTGATGCCTCCAGCTCATGCACAGTGGTTGAAAATCGACCAAAATGTATATCATTTTCGGCTTCCCTCGTAATGTTGTAGAATGATACTTTTTTCAATGACTTTCAAACAGTGTGTCATCCAAGAAGGCAAAAGGAAAATCAGGCATGAAGGCTTCTATTAAATGTAGATCTCAGTTGTTCATCTTCTTCTTGTAATTATGGGTCATAATCTCATCATTTTGCAAGGTCTAAATTGCACTAATTGCGACTAGGGTGGTCCTAGCTTTTGCAATAGTAGCTGCTGTGTGACACTAAAGGCTAGTTTTGTAAATCCTGGAAGGACTTAACAGTAAAGCCCTCTTTCTCACTGATTCAACAAAATCCTTTTTGTGTACTGAGTAAAGAGATGGAGAACATTCTCTACTTGAGTCTGAAATTCCATTTCATCATCCATCATGAATAGGCGAAATTATCTCAATCTCTCATCTCCTTTTAACGAAGTTTTGAATGCAAGAATATGACTCGACGGGAAGTTTTTTCGTTAGCTGACGCTGCTGCTGATGCTGAGAACAAAAGGTGGCATTTACCTAATAATGAGGAGTGTGAGGTCAAAGGCTAAAGATTAGGACTTCAATCATAATTTGGAAGAAGTGAAATTAGCTATTACACTTTCTTTTTGAAATATCGACCACCCTACTAAGACTAATTGAAGGCAAAAGTGCACAAGGCACGCAACACGAACTTTTTTTATGACTTGGACGATGGACCACATCAACTTCTTGCGG
The DNA here is from genome assembly GCA_900157175.1 of Oithona nana. Classification (NCBI taxonomy): domain Eukaryota; kingdom Metazoa; phylum Arthropoda; class Copepoda; order Cyclopoida; family Oithonidae; genus Oithona; species Oithona nana. The sequence continues at coordinate 300,006 of LT727933.1, forward strand.
TTAGCCTGACTCAAAATGATGAAATTGAATCTTGGTTTACCGGATGTTCAATACAAGAAGAGAAGAAGAAGAAGGTCGCACACCCTGCCCAAAGTAATTTTTTTGTCCATAAATCATCATTACATTGCATTTTTCTCAAAAGTCTTGGCCTAGAAATTTTGTTATCAAGTTTTGAACAAAATAGATTTTTGGGACAAATAATGTAGTTTTGAAACAGTGTGCAGTCGCATCATCATTCGGCATTCAAAGAAAAGAATCACGAGGCTTTTCAGGGCCATAAAAATCCCCAAATTCTTTTTCGGTCACCCATACTATAGCGTTGGCGGTGAGCGGTACACGTTGGCAAATCCGCGACCTTCACGCAACCTTCTTTTACATGAATTCTCAGAGTAGTTCTAATCCTTAAGTCGTTTTTGCAATCATCGTGCAGCTATCTTTTTACCGCGTGCTGACATATATCGAATGCGGAAAAAAAATAAGTACTAGGGCCTGCATGAGACCATTATAGTATAGCAGAGTTTTATGAGCGGGAGCGCATCTTTAAACACCTTCCTGACCTTTCTTTTTGGAAATGCACAAGGTTATACAGGGTTAATGTTATCCTCGCTCGTGCTTTGTTGCTGAAGAAGAGGAGACTTTGAAAAACCCAAGTCTATTTATGTGGGGAAGATTTCCGATCCCAAACGTGATCTACTGATTCAAATCTTTCATATATGGTAAAATATGCTAATGAGATGGCTTCTTTCCTTCAGTACTTCTTCTTCTTCTCCTACGTTTATTTGTTACTTGGCCCACACACATCTGGAATTTCTAGCCCTTCACAAAGCTGCTTCACCAATGACTTTTCAACCTTTCCTGGATTAGAAATCTAATCCATGGGATCCATTCGTCATGGGACCATTAGTACTGCAAAATGGCGATAAAAGGTTAATTTTAGCAAACAATAGGGTCTGCTGGTTGGGGTCATGGTTACAAAACAGCATCAGAAATCATGTCAGGGTCATTTTCGTTCTTTTGTTGTTGTTGTCATCTTCAATGAGGCACACTCCAAAACTCTTTGGGAACTGTTTCTATATACATTAGATTAGTGCAATTAGTGGCACTAATCAGCTTTTATAGACGCAAGTTTTCGCGCATTGTGCTTTAAAGTGCTTGTTCAATTTCCATGAAATTAAACCTTGTCTTTGTCCATTTTACGGCCCATGTCATCTGTTCTTCTGGCCTTACTTTCTCTAAAGCTCAAGTGTTTGTCTGCTAGGTGACCTTTTCAAGTGGGATGTCAATTTTTTCGGTCACATCTGCTTTAAGCTGCTGCTGCACTTTTCTTTTCAGCATCAGAGCTCCTCACGCCTGACAAGCAAGATGATGATGCATGGAGGGTGAAATTGATAAAATGAGGCTCATTACCCAAATGAGACTTTTGTTTTGCTTGCCGGAAAAGCATGGCCATTAGGGTGAGTCATATTTTTGCAATACAACTGACATTATGCATTAAGCCCAGTCATTTTCTTGCTTGCCTCTGCTTCTTGGGAATTTTTCAATTATTGCTTCTTGAGAAAATTATTTTTGAGAAAACAGAGTGTGTCACGACTACGATCTTCTAGTGGCTCAAATTGCACTTTTGGCTAATTTAGTGCAATTTCACGCGCTATGAATGAGGGGCTATGCGTTTTATGGTTTCATAAAAGAAGATGAAACACGAGCGCCTTTTATGGAACATCTTGGCCCCTATTATTACGAGCTAGGCTATGAAAAAAAGGAAGACAATTCCTAATGTTATTTGCATTTTCTTATTCTTCCACCCTTCAAAAGAGAAGAAGATGAGAATTCTTTATCGAGGTCAAGTTCTTCTTGAGAAGGAACCAACCATTCATAGAAGATGGGAACGAACAAGGCTTACATGTCTAGAAATTGCAATGCATGCGTAGTACATATATGCTGCTAAAAATGTCTCATTATACATCTTAGGCAACCGCGACCACAGTGTTTGAAAATTACCAAAAATATCTCATTTGCATTTTCTCTCCATGGGTCGTTATGTTCATTTCAATCGTCCCTGACTGTATATTGAATTATTTTGTGAACAAAAGTCGATGTAAAAGGAGACTTTTTGATTGATTTTCAAACACTGTGAACTCCTTTAGAAACAGAGTTACCACCTCCCAGCTTTTCAGCCATAAACAGAAAATATTGCTTTGAAATTATTCTGCCAGGATTTTAGGAGAGAATTGTCTCGTAAATTAGCCAGTCGAAAAGTAGAAATTGTGCTTGAGCCCATTGTGAGCACCGAGCAGTCAAATTAGCATTCTGGGGCTGCTGGCTAAGTGTTATCCTGGGGCCAATTTACTACTTTCATCTCTCCATTTTGTGGTTTATGGATTATGGGAGCAGATGACAAGGGCACTGCACACTAAAAGTGTACAGTACAGTAACGTTATTTCCGGGCCTCTATCCGACATAGACTAAGCGCTAGCTAGCGGAGAAAATGAGCAAGATGTTTCCCGGAAAAATCATCATTGGAAGTTAAGGAGTCTGTCCCGGTCCCGAGCAAGATCGAGCTGAGCGGACATTCTTTCGTACATAGAAGGTCATGTGTAAACTGTGATTTCACGCGTCTTATTGTCACATCACAGTGTTTGGAAATTACTCAAAAAAGTCTCATTATATAATAAAATTGCAAAGAGCGATCTACTTTTCTTTTCCAATTGAGAATTTGAATTTTTGTACCAAAATCAACATTTTAGCACTTTTTTGGCGTAAAAATTCAAATGAGACATTTTTGTTGATTTAGTCACATCACAGTGTTTGAAAATCACTCAAAAAAGTCTAAATAAACTTTCATACATCGATCGAAGCGAGCACGAGCTACTTTTCTTTGCCAATTGAAGAATTTGAATTTTCGCATCAAAATCAATACTTTACCACTTTTTTAGCGGAAAAATTCAGATGAGATATTTTTGTTGATTTTCAAACACTGTGAGCTCCTCCTCAGAAAAATATCCTCTTAAAATATTTTTTCCTCAGTGCAATTTTTACTTCTTTGTAGTGGCTCGGTATTGGTTTTCATCTTTATTCCACTGCATTTCAGAAGGGTCAATTTTGCACAAATTCTGCGAGGAGATTTCCTTTTAAAAATATCCTAGTTGGAAATCCGCTTTTTGTTGTTTGGAAATTAATTTCAATCTTGTTTCTATATCTGCAAGGCGGAGGTAAAACAGTAGCGAAAGGGGAAGCGAGGGAGTCGAAATCTTAAAAAATCCCTGAGTAAGATCCGGTCTTCATTTCCTTTCTCCACATGTGCTTTAGATATATAACTTTTCGTCAGCTAATATACGTGCAGGGTTTAATAAGTAGTTAAAATAATGATTTTCCAAAATTTCAAAGTTTGCCTTAGAGAATATAATAGTCGTTGCTACGCTCCAATATACTTTTGTAATAAGCGCCATCTACCCTTTTTTATCCTACAATCTAGTATTTATTGATGGATATGTACGGTAATTAGATACCTAATAAAGGTCAGTGTTTGGAGGCAGAGGGCTTGAAGCTTTTATCGAACCTTGTATTTCATTCTTCCGCCATATAGTGCTTTACTATACCATTCTATAACTCAATATATAGCTGCCAAAAAAGGAAAAATCCAATATTGAAAATCTAATCCTTCGTGGAGAATAGAAATGTTTATTTGATGAGGGAGATTTGGGAGAAATCGGAATGTGCTATACTATGCACGACTTTTTTCAAGAAAAACGGACGAGGACTTTAATGAGGAAATTCGTTAGTTTTTGGCATCATCATACTTCTTTTGTAACGCCACCTAGCGTTGATTGATGTGATGCAATGTATTATAATCTGAGTTAATTAACAAGACAGTTCCTTCTCCTCTCGCACAGACTATGAAAAAAGTGCTTTGAATAGGTCATGAGAAGGTCAACTTTAAGAATCAAATGCATTCTCTACACACTGGAAATAACACTGTAACTTTGGAACTCAAATCAATCATCATTTGGTAGTTACAAAGACAGATTGGATTCTTACCTGAATAACCAAACAACCACCATAGTAAGTAGATGGATATAATTTTTCTTTAAAAAGTGAACTTTTTTGAGGACAATAATACAGTGTGTATTGTTATCCTAAATAGGAATGGCATACCGTTCTGAAAATATTCTACTCCAAAATTGACACGCATCTTCTTCATATATTTTCGCTAAAGGAAAACTGAATTTTCGCTTAGATTATAGCGCACGCAAAATTGAAAGAAGCGCGCGCGCGTTTGTTCACAAAAATTCTAGAATAGTGAAGGATTTTCACGTAAAAAAAATTGCGAATGCACTGCATATGCAAAGTAACTGAATCCCAATTTTTCTATCTTCTCGCCTGTATGAACAAGAAAAAAGTTGATGAGGATGATATTTTTTTTTTGCTAATCCGTAAAGTAGGAATGACAAAATACGAGGAGAAGAGAAGTGTCCTCGGAAAATCTGTAATTCCATAGGGCAATTCTGCACCTCAGATTTTATGACATTTCTCATTTACAGCAATTTACCAAATGGCTGATAGGGTGATGCAAGTAATACTAGTACTTGCGCCTTGCAAAATATTCTTCGCATCATATCGAAAAATCAAAAATTGCCTTTGTACTTCTTCGCGATCGATCCAGTGGATCTTGGCAAATAATCCCCATCATGATTATTTCTCGTGGGTTGGAATCTTTTCAATGATACAGTATATGTGGGTGGAGTAGTTGTATCTTGAATCACAAAGGTAAAATTGGATTTTGATGCCTCCATTCCGTCTAATTTCCCTCAAAAGAAAACTGCATTTGTCTGTACATACTTTCAAGTTCATTGTGTACTCTATATCATTTCTAAATGAGCCGAAATTCAGGGACGAAAAGTCATTTAAGCCACCGGATACTTTGAGACAACAAGATGCTAAACACTTCAAAGATACTGCATATCATGTTTATTGAGGTTAGATGCCGCCACTCATGCATTAGAAAGAGAATCTGCTAAGGAACTGAAGATAGGAGGAGCTGAGCTGAGTATAAAGCAAGCCCCATTAGAGCTCATAATGATAACGACGACGGGTGGTAGCAGTACATAGTGCAATCTAAGAACAATTCTAGGACACATTTATGGCATAAATAGAACTACGATACGAGTCGTATTATTCTTTGCATTTTGGGTCAAGATTTATCTGTACATAGAGCCACAGATTTACGAGCTTTGATTCCCTGATGAATTGTTGGATTATCTTTGCAGCAGACAAAGAATTGAGCAAGATTTTTTTTTATTCCTGTGGGTAGTAAGGATTGGTCAGCTAAAAGCTACATCTAGGGGACGAGATTCGAGATGCTCTTACTCAAGTCAATGCGCGACTGCGACACACACGATTTGCCGCAGAAGTTTTTTTTTCTTCTTCTTCCCTTTCTAGAACCCTTCGTTGTACTATTGTATACACTCATCAATGTTGGGGGAAGAAGGCGAAGAGAATCCATTTGTCATGATTAAATGCATGCGGTTCATTTTTTCAAGCTCGCATTTCAACGATTAATCTTGGGATGTCTTCACACTGCTTTCTAACCCGTTTGTATTGTTATATCAAAGGTCAGAATAACATACTGATGAGCATTTAGAAGTGTTGTTCTACAAACTGCAGCTTACAAAAGATTGCTGCCACAGTGTTTGAAAATTAGTTTTTGAGACATTTTGTTGATACTGTACGAATATTAAGTACTTTAAAAGACTCTGATGCCATAACGAGAAGCTAAGGGAAATATCATCAATTTTTCAGATGCTACCTTCTGCTCTGGGTGAATCCTAAAGCCCTCTCGTGTGTTCTACTGCCAAAAAGTTGGCTAGTAGTCTCCATACAGAACTCAGAAACTTCCTTCTTCTTCTCATCAGCATGGATATATCTCTCAATAGCTATTACAAAGTTTTCTTTCGTCGGTGCTCCTTTTAGCACTACTAGACTGCTCCTCCTCTAGCTTTTATTGCATCTGGCTCAAAGCAGCAATTGAAAGGAGTCAAAGAATGGATGGAGTCCAATATTTCAAAGATGTCAAGAGCTCTTTTGTGGGCTTTTGTCATTGAACGGAAATTAGAGCCACCCTTATGTCACCACCACTGAATATAAATGACTTTTCTTAATATGGAAAAAGACGAATAAAGACTTTCTTCATTTTTCATGTACTATGTGACACAGTGGTTAAAAATCTGATAAAAAGTCTCATTTTACAACTGTAAATCTGCAGTCAAAAATGAAACATTTTTTGGGGGTATTTTCAAACACTGTGAGCAGGAAAAACCAGAGATTGGATACATATTGTATTCCAGATTTTCATTAAAGACGAAAGTTTTAGTCACTCCATTCATCATTTTCGCACACTCCGCCACGCTCCACTTACACTGTCTAATGTGACATTAATCAAAGAGGCTTTCAAATTTGGCTTAATTATGCAAAGCAACCTTAAAAGAAATGCATTTTCGATGGTGGTTCTGCATAAAAGATGTCAGAGTGGTACACTGAATGATGGTGTATACTACAGCATGTAACAGCATGCTAGCATAGACCGTCAAGATTAATCCAATAATTGTCAATAACTTCCCATCAAGCGTGCAAAAATGCACGCTTAGGAAAATGACAAGACTTTAAAGCAGAAGCCTATACAAAAACCGAAGAAGACGAAGAAGAAGTCGAGGCTAAAGAAGCTTCTTCTTGGGAGAACTTTAAGAACCCCCTCTCTCCTCAGACAGAACTTTTTTGAGAGATGATCCATTTTTCAAGTAGAAAATATATGCATTTCCCCCCATCTAGCCTAATTTTTTTGCTTTCACAACTGCTAAGGCGGTGGTTTACTGGTCCAAAAGACTTGCTTATCCAAACCATAATATTTTGCTCTCGTAAATCATGCTCCTCAAAAACAAATCAAAAGTAAAGAAAGGAGATTTTTCTTACCTTGTTCTAGTAATTTGAGGGCATGATTCGTCTTATTCTGATTCTCGTTATTCTCGTTATTTTCCACTCCTGTCGTTGCATTGGGAATTTCCGAACTACTTCCATTTGGAGTCACTGACGACAATTCCAAAGTGTCCTTTTCCGCCTGCAATTCCTTGAGGTATTCTGGGTTCTCCTCCGGCAGAGGAGAAGAGGCCGAGGCCATCATGGTCGAGCCGTTGACCATCATGGATGCAGGGGGTGAGGCTGAGGAGATGGATCTGGACGGAGAACTTGCAACTTGGTTGACAACATGGTTTTGGTTGACCATCGAAACTGTAGAACTGTCTTGCATTTGCATTTGTTGGGTAAAGTCGGTGATGCTGGTATTGTTGGTTGTGTTGTAGCTCATGGTAGAAATGGGGATGGAGAGCATGGATGAACAAGGCATCACTTGCATGGGGGTGGGGATGGGGAGGCCGTGCATCATGTTCACGGGCACTGCTGCCATTTTCTGTCTCTTTTCACATGGAAGATCTGCTTTTCTAGGTTGTCGCAAATCGCTTTAGAGAGTCGAGATATTTGGGATAGTTTGTCACAAACAAGTGTCTTTTTCAAAGCAAAGAAGTGTGAAATGTGTCACATTCAAGTATGTTGACCCTGCCTCGTCGTTTTTCAACTATTCAGAAAATGTCTTGCCATTTGAGAAAACATGCAAGTGTTTTACCATTGAAGAAAAGAAGAAGCAAAAATGATGCTGAATGACAGTATAATATCACATAATTGTGACAGATGTCGCTTACTATTCTTGACACTTGTTCAATGCAATGCAAACAAAGTCGGGGAAATTGATCCTTACAAATGTATTCGTATTTAAGGCGATTTGCGCGAATTTTATACTGAGTAGATGTCTCTATATCAATCGGTATTCACTGGATTGCAATTGTCTGATTGGAGTCTGCGAGCAAACTGAAACAAGCGCGCAAGAACGCGGGAACTCGGGCTTGTTTCATGCGCCGCGCTCTCGTTACCGACGACGACTACGAGAGCCTCCTACTCCAGCTGCAGCTCGTCCTCCACAGCTAGGAAAGCTTTAGCTCAGGCCTAGATGGACGGAGGAGCTTCTGGGAGAAGGAACGAGGCCATCACTGACCACTGAAGACAGACTCCAACAGGGGGTCCCCCAAATACCAGCGGAGGCTTCAATCTCTCTAGCAGGCCAGAAAAAAAACCTCGTGATATGATAATAGGATGGCTTGGCTACTGCTGCAGAGGCCAGCCTCTTCTTTGTCATCAACAAGTGTATGAGCAGCCTCTCTTATTACAGAGGCCACTACCATTCCATTAAGATACAATGAGCTCAAGGGGGTTAGCCGCACATAATAGAGGCCACAACAACCATCTTGCTTTTTTCTTAGAATTTCCAGACGTAAACAAATCCTCATACTTACTTACAACTGGTGGTGGACTCGAACCTTCACCACTTTTCACAATTGATTTTTCACCTCTCTTGCTGCTGCCTGATGACGACATGTATCAAAAGTACTGATGTGCATTTGTTAAAGTACAGTAAAGGTTCCCTTCCCCCCAAAGATTGTTTGATATCTGCAAACAAAAAGGAGAGATGCAACAATGTTACAAACACTTCAAAGGAATGCTTTGCTTTAGTTCCATAGAGACCCATTCAGGTTTCCTTCACCACAGCAATAGCATCAAAGAAATAGAGGAGGTGAAAATGAAATTCGCCCCCTGCTGCAAACCCTGTGCAATAGGCACACTTATCATCAATGTTGAAGCATTTTCGCTGGAGCCCTTTAACCAATCAATGAAATGGACCCTCTGAGCCTCTTTTAAAGATCATCCTCCTTCTTTTGCACCTTATAATCAGAGGAGCTTTATAAGGCGAAGTCTTTTTGGGCCGGAAAGAAGACGATTTTAGGTCAGCTAAGCAAGGGTGTATGTAAGCTCATGTTTGGACTCTCTTTTCGTTATTGAGCTAAGCTAACAATATGTATGTTTGCTCAGAAAGACTAGACTACATTTGCTTCATTTGTAGCCAAGCACGATAGGATGGAAAAATGCATCCATTTGCATTACTTTCCTTTAATTGTATCATTCTTGGTTTTTGAAAGCCTTTCTAAAGGCTAGATGGCGCTTTGTATAAAGTCATGCCAGTATTGTTGGATACTTGAAGGATACATGATCTCAAACATGTGCTCAGTGTTGTATGTATTTGATTACTTTAAAAAAATTAGATTGGCTTAGCAAATAACAAATATGCAGATTTTCAGAGCATTGCTTCAAGGCAATAGTTGATAATCTAGCAAGTGGAGAGATGGGGTCTCGACCTCTCGCACGTGACACATTCGCTCGAGAGAGAGAGAGAGACGAAAGTTTTTTCAAGGAATTTTTTGTTTCCTAACTTCTGTAGAGAGACAATTAATCAAGTTTAAACGATGTCGTCCCAGGAGAATATATCGGAAAGATCAACTAGAAATCCTAGTGAATATTTGCATAGATACACTCACAGTTCGTCTCTCGTGTCTTCTTTCCCTTTTGATCTGAACTGCAGATGTTGAAAAACAAACAGAAAACAGTTCTTTCTGCAGCATCATTTCTATTGAGGATTCCATTCCAGGCCTCACTCTTCTTCCTCACAAATATCGCATCTATATTGTAGCACAGTGTTTGAAAATCACCGAAAAATGTCTCATCATTTGAACATCTTCTGCTTGTATGGCTAATTTTTTGAAAGCTTTGAATTTTCAATAAAATGAGACTTTTTAAATGATTTTAACACACTGTGCATTGAAGGGGGAAAAGAAAAGAAAAACGTAGCAGGAGAAGAACACACAAAGCAAAATACAAGGTATAAAAGAGAACCGAAATAGATAAATGGCAAAGCATCAAAAGTAATTGTGTGACATCATTTCATGACTCTGAAGGCCATAAAAAAGGATTGTTTTTTACGAGATTAGCTCTCGTCCATTTTTAGGACTGCTGATGCGCCGCTGCTGAGCTGCCCCAGTAAAGCACGGCGGCCCCTGGAAGCAATTTCCATCTTGTTCACGCACAAGTGATGACCGTAAAATTGTAGGTCTGACGTGTATCCTGTGAATGAAATTGGGGCCAAATCAAGGGGAAAAAGAAGAAGGACGACATAGTTTACTTCATCGTAGTACTACACATATACCCTTGAACCATTTTTCTCCAGCGTTTCTTTTGAAGACGACACCAGGGGACTTTAACCCCTTTTACCCTACCCTTTTTCCTCTCCTGAGAGAAAAAGTAGTCCATATCCGCACAAATGTCACATTTGTCATCTTCTATCGGCCACCACCCAAAACCACGAAAATCGATGGTCTTTAGCTGCTTCTATAAAGATTGATTAGTGCCATAGCCGCCGCCATCTAGTTTTTAAAAATCGCCTGATTCGGATTTGTGTCCCATAATAATGAGTCCAATTTGGAGACAAAAATGTCAGTCATGGCACTAATCAGTCTTTATGGAAGCATATCTTCAGTACAATAAACAACGGAAAGAAAATGGAAGATGATGATAAGAGAACAATGCGACGACCCCCATTCCCTTTCTTTGTTAACCAAGGTTACCACTACCAAAAAAGTGTGTATCTATAACGCTTCTTTTTTGTCGTTGTCGCTGCTGCTGTTACTACTGCTGCGATGGTGGTGGTCCAAATGTTGTTAGCTGGGGGAATTGACAGGGAAGTCGTGTCAGCAGCATTCCAAAAGCACAGCCAGAGATTCCCTTGGAAAAAACGCTTTTCACAGAGTTGTACATACAAATCCTTTGAATTCGTAAATGTGTCTGCTCCTCGTTCCTCTTAGTTCTTCTTCTGCTTTGAATCTGAAACCAGGCCACCCCTATTATAAAATCTTTGGAGGGGAAAGTAAACAAAGAGATCGTTATGCCTCTACTCTCTTACTTTAGATTCATTAAATTACAGGGTGCAAAGCAATTCTGCTGGGAGTTACTGCTTCTAAGCATGCATCTCTAGAAATAACACTTCTAATTTCAGGAGCGCGACTTTAGACTTTGAATGGATTAAACGGATTATCCCAGAGCACAGAGCTAGTAAAATGCAATGACTTTCTAAAAAGATGCGCCTGTGTACTAGATTATCTTCTGGCACTTGCATGGGGATATTGCACGGAAAAGTTTGTTTAGTGTATCATCCTTTGGACCTGGAGTACTCTTTAGAATGCACCTAAGAAACGTACAACTCTAACAATAAACCTCATTCATAACGAGTGAAAATAAACCTCCAAACAATTGGTTCCACTGCATCATGCATGTTTAAAAGGGTAATCTGATGCCGTTAACTTCATATTTGGAGAAGGTTGCGTGATTAAAGAACTTATTTTGCGTGTCATAAATATGAAGAGGTCGACCAATTTCTCATCGATTTTGCAAATTGATTATGTGACGTAGAGTGTCAGAAATCATGTACTTACAACACACGTTTATTTGGTGGCTTAACGTACTGCACTGGACCTGTCATATCTCGTTTTTTGGCAACTCTATGATGATTATCCTAGCAGCTGTGTCGAGAAATACAAGCCCTGTGCAATGGAAAGAGCAGCAGCGCTGCAATGTCTGATGGCCAAACAACATGTAATGCGTTTAGAAACACATTACGTTGTAATGCAATCTATCTTTGTTATGCACAGGAGCATTCACCGATGCTGATGCTCTGTTGAGTCATCAAAAGGTCAGTCCATGGACCCATGGTCGACTCACAAAAGGGAGGAGAAGCTGCTGAGGACTGGATTCAAGTATCTAAATTACCATCTTTCACGGTATTCCCAAGCAAAGCTTCTCTAATCCCACATGGGTTGAAAATTGCCCAAAATATCTCAATAGAACGAATCACTAAATGTACAAAATTGCCCTAAATTGTCCAAAACCTTTACTTACTTATGCAACATCTAAAAATTGTAAAATGAGACTTTTTGAAATATTTTCAAATACTGTGATGCTTCCAACTTGCGTTACTCCACCACATTTGTCAACGTTTTTTGTATGAATAGAGTGTGTCAAGAAAAATATGGCCTCGCCTCCTCAGTTCCTTCTTTTTAGTAAACCTAACCAAAATCTTGTTCTCATTTTCGCATTTCACGCTTTAGTTTTCAAGTTTCCGACATATCATGCTGTGATGTGCATGGTGGGGACAGAGAACAGAAGAAAGAGTGTCACAAAATTCATGCAAAAAAAAAGTTTGAAAAGTTTGAAGAAAAAGTTTGCTATGATGCATGATGGCATCAAAAAGAAGAAGAAAGAGTTATACGAAGAAGAGACCCAAATATCTGCTTGGTCTATTGGTAGTAGATTCTAAGCGGCAGCTATGCACTCTTATACCCTCAGGGGCCAATGTGTAGATGTCAATAGAGCGGCTGATCCCTTTGGCATTCTGCTTTCCTTCAATATTCTATGCAGAGCATACATACTGACTGTACAAAGTAATACAACGTAGCTCTGCTGGCTAGGCTATGGTGTCAGATTGCCATCCCATTACCGGTTTTAACGTGGAAGGAAGGGACTAAAAGGCCAGTAGAACCGAGCCTGAGCAGGACAGCCAAAAGCAGACAACAAAGCCTTCTATACATACAGCCTCGTAAGCCTCCTCTCCATTCCCCTTAACAGTGTTTTAAAATCATCAAAAAAAGTCTCACTTCAATTTATTCGAGTGAAGCAAGTGAGGTTGCGGAGCAACCGAGCTACGACCGTCTATCGGAGGTTGAAAAACGAGACTTTTTTCGGGATTTTCAACCAATGTGATTCCCCTGCTGTAGTATACTATCTAGTACATTTCGAGGCTCTGTATAGTCATGCTTTTACCCGCTTCACAACTTAGTACTTTCTGAAATGATTGGCATTTTGCTTTGGCACATGGACTTGCTTAAGTTGGCAGGATTCCGGATTAGTAATAGCAGAAGAATAATGCATGCCAAATTGCTTTGCTGATGCTATTATACTACAGTACTGCAAAGAAAGCGAAATACTTTCTGAAGTGTGAAGAAATTCAATTTCCTAGACTTGTGCGAAGCATCGTATGTTCTACGTGCAAATTGATTTTGCTTTTCCTCCTCGTAAAAGAAGCAGAAAAAGCAAAAATTGCATCCTTTTCTCTTTGGCGATGATTAGGTTTCATTGAAGAAGATCGAATTTCGTATTTCGTCAATAATAATGATTGATTTTTTGATAGTGCCCCCTATTGAATAAACAACTGGAACGTCTGGATAATGAAAACGATCATTGCCCATTAATTATGGTTAATAACATTCACAGTGTTTAAAAATCCCTCAAAAAGTCTCAGATTGGCTGATTTTGGCTGTTTTGATAGCAAGAAAATATGCTCAATTTTAAAAATTGTGAGTGAATAGAGATTGAATATTCAAATAAGACTTTTTGGTTGATTTTGAAACTCTCTGTATTTGACAAAGTTTTATATGCAAGGCTAGTCTCTCGTAAAAGAATCTTCCACTTGAGTTAGTAGAAAGGATTTGTCATCTGCTAAAAAGTCCTACTTTTATATGTTATCTAGCTTTATATCTTTGAGTTGAATCTTTGTTGCATTGAGCCCCCTGAAAACACTCTCTTTCAAGTGCTGTCCACTTGTCAAATATATATCGAAGCGCTTTGAAAATGCTAATCTGATTTCTCCACTTCATCATTGAGCTTGGGATGCCATTTGTCGCCGGTGTGCTCCTACTCGACCCTATTATTAGAGACACAATGCATTTTTGCAGTTCAGAGACATCTGCTGCTCCATGTCGTGGAAATTCTTCCATTTATTTCAAATGAGAAACCATGTTTTTTCTAAGGTTATCAACATGTCAAGGTTTGACTTTATTCTTCATAGAAAATATCTTACCTTAGTACTAAAAACCTTATGTAAGTAAAGATCTTCTTTACTGCTGCTGCAGATTTTTGCCAGTGGCAAAATGCACCAGAGAAATAAGGGCAAAAAAATTCAAGAGAAGAATTCTGTCTGCTTGCCTGTCTGTCTTGTCTCATTTCTCTCTGTTATGAATCCAATGGAGTTTGTTTACGACAGCCAAATTACTACATGTTCAAAAAATCACCCTCACAGAAAACCTAATTATGGCGGTGCTCTGCCTTCTTGCCGTGGTTTCAAACCATAATAAGACAACCATTTTTTAACAAGATTTTTGCAGCTAAGATTGCCAAGAAGACGTATGAGAAATATACTCTTGTGAAAAAATGAGAATTTCTCAGGCCCAACATGAAGACTTTACAAATTGCAGCTAGCTCAGAGCTAGCAAGAACTACCTACTCAAAATGGAGACAGATGTTGGTCAATAATTGAGGCATTTTATCTTGATTTTTTGCAATATGATTTTTTTCACTTTTTGCGAATTTCAGCAACGTAAAAAATGACAAAATGTGAGAAAAAATGTAATCAGAGTATAGCTTGACAAGTTTCAAAACCATTTTTATGTGGTTTTTTATAACATCAAAATTAAAGTAGTGAAGCTTGATTACAACAACTCAATTGTAGTTCCGGTGCTACTTTGTCATCATCTGTCTTGTTTGTTCAAAACTAGCATTAGTGGTCAACCATTTTCCAGTAGCTGCCAGGCCCTTCTCATCAAAAATATCATCGAGCAAAAATTGGTCTGCTGCTGACAAAATGGAACTTTTCCTCTCATTATAGAAAATGATCTAAGAAATTTTGGAAGAGTGTAAGGAAGGGGCGTTCTTTGTATGTCGATGACAGTTTCTCCTGAATTATGAGGCGAATGTAAACAATTAATGGCAATTTCGTCGACGAGTTTTGCTCGTTTAGCTTAGATCAAACAAAAGGACGACGAACTTTATAGAGCTGCAGCCTAAAAGCAAGTCAATGAAAATCTTTCTAAGTAGAGTCTGCAGTAAGAAGCAAAAGTTGCCAAGATGTCAACCCCGTTTTACATAAAAAGCCCATTGGCCTCATGTCGTTCACTGCTCGTTCTCGTAACAGAGTAGCGCAGCCCCCATAACCAAGTGTGCCATTTTGCATCTACACTTCTTGCTCTGGGGCTCAGCTAAAAAAAGAACGACAAACCAGCAGGTTTCACATCATCTCAACCTCATACATTTCATGCTTAACCCACTCAAATACCCATTTGTTTTCCATGCATATCTGCATACATAGTAAAATACACCAAATTATCATTTTTCTGGTAGACATTCTGTGATCTGTCTCGCAATTATAATTTCACTTTTTGTTGGGCTTAGGCACAGTGATCCAGAATCCCTCTAAAACGGCAATAGACCTCTACCTTTTTTCAAAGTCAAATTGTGATCAAAATTGCCAAAGAAGAAGATGAAGTGGGTTTGGTCTAGAGCAGTCGATTTTTTGACCCGATTTTGGGTAATTACTTGCCAAAAAAAAAAAATCGAAAAAATTCCAAATAATTCCATTTTTGACAGAAATTTTTTTTTTCAACATCAAGTTTGAAACATCCCCTGGCGTGTCCAAAAATAAAAAATGAAAATGAGACTTTTTTGGTGATTTTCAAACAATGTGAAAATAACTAGGTACTCATTAAAGGCCGCGCAGCTCAGGTAAAAACAGATCCTGTATTGTATGATGTTTGCACCCACACTACATTGTGCTACTGAATTGCCTAAGCGCAAAAAAGTGCGAAAGGTAGAAACTTTTCTGCTAGAAAAACCTGACGTCAATCTGTTTTCTACTGTTGTCTTTGAGGCAGCAGCTAGAACAAAAACTAAAACTTTTTAAGCAAGACAGAAAGAAGAGGAGAAAAAAAGGGAGACAAATCTTTGACATTAAGGAGTGGAAGTAGGAGATTATGCAGGCCGCTTTTGTGTGGCAGTACAGCACCAGCCTTTGGGCTGGGGGAAAGTATTGCTGATGGTACTCCAACTAGTGAAACTGGGAAAGCAGCCACACTGTTTGAAAATCACTAAAAAAGTCTCATTTTACAAAATTGCGAGTGAAGCAAGCAACTTTTATTTTCAAATTGAATTTTGGCTCCTAATATCCAAGTTGAATAACTGTTTGAAAATCACTAAAAAAAGTCTCATTTTACAAAATTGCGAGTGAAGCAAGCAACGTTTATTTTCAAATTGAATTTTGGCTCCTAATATCCAAGTTGAATATTTTAAAATGAGACCTTTTTTAGTGATTTTCAAACACTGTGTAGCTAGCTACAACCCCTATGCTTTAGACAAGAAAGTTTGCGTCCATTGTGTCATAGAATGGGCTCAGCGCAGGACAAATCAGACCTGATTAAAGGGTCTCATCAAGTCTCATCGCATCAGAGAAGCATGATAATGACAGGAATGACAAACAAGCAACAACAACATCAAAACTGATTTATTTTCTCCCCCCTCTATCCAATATCCATCCAGTATTCTACATGAAAAGGTGAGGTGCTATGTTTATGGGGCTTATTGCAATGCATGAAGGCCCCTCTCCTGTCCATTCATAATGCTAAGACACAGTGTTAGAAAATCACACAATAAGTCTCATTTTACAACATTGCGAGCGAAGCCAGCTGCGTTTACTTTTCAATGCAAAAGTAGTTGATTTTTAACGTCACAATCAAATATTAGGGTGCCGTTTTATTGTGCAATTCAAATGAGACCTTTTTTTCGTAATTCTCAACAATGTATACGAAGGCCACTTGGGCCGAGAGAGGGTGGCATACGGAGGACATTTTTTAAAGAAACATTTGGCTCAGGAGCCTCAGAATGCTACTGAAATACAAGTCAAGAAATCAAGCCAAGCTTGAATTCATATGAGTCCTCTAATATCGGTTCCATTCATCACAGTGGTTTAAAAATTCCCCGAAAAGTCACATTTTTTAGCAAACAAGATTGAAAAGAATTTCAATCTATAAGCGCGAGCGTCTCATTAAGATGATTGAAAATAGTAATTATGTAACTAAAATTACATTATTTTTTTGTAAAAATGGGAGAATTTTAAGAATTTTGACAACTGGGAATTTTTTGAGAAATGATAGAAAACGTTGAATGCTCGAAAAAAAGGTGAGCCCTAGAAGCGCGGAGCGAAGAAATGAGACGATTTTAATACATTTTCGAACACTTTACTCGGCCTCCATCCTCTTGTCCCATGTTTGCTTCTCGTCGTTCGTCCCTTCAGATGAAGTTGGGATAGTGTAATCTGTTGGACTATCAAGACAGAAAGTTCCAAGAAGAAGGACCAGAAGAGGAGAAGCAATGCATCACACAAGATTCCCTATAGGCTATTGGAGACACTATATTAGCATAAAAAGATATCTGTAATAACAATAACGCTTATGCTTCTATCATCTCTTGCTTGGGTTTTCTTTCTCTCCTTTTCTTGTATTGCTTTAGGCACATTATAGGCACTGCCCTGCTACTTCTATCTTCTAAGTTGGGAAAGTGGTTTTCCAGTTCATTCAACTCTGGTGAACGCTTGTGATTGCCCAAGGTTGAAAGTAGATGATTCCGCTGATCTGGCAGTAGCGCTGCCTGATGCTGGTATGGTAGAAGCCTAAACTGAAATTCTGTTTGCATGCCTTTATTGGAAAGCACAATGGATTGTCTGCTTGTAAATAAACTCAAATTGTCTACCTTACTATTTGACACATTGGTTCCTTGATATCCGGTATACATGTATGTAATCTACATAAATGCAGTACAAAGCAGTGCTAGCAGTGTATTTTAAAATGAAAATGTCTCATTAGAATCTGCACACCAAAATTTATTTTATTTGTATCGTTAATCTTTTTAAATATTTGAATTTTCGCGCCTAAAGTAACCAAGAATCGCAAATATAGTAATGGACAGACGAATTTTGGTTTTGAAGGTTTTAAAGGTACAATGGCACAGTGTGGTCAAGGAGCGTGATATTGGTCGTAACCGGTTCTTAAACCCACTTGGAATTAAAAGCCGTGCTCGCTGCTCGGTAGCAGTAGAGAAATTTCAATGCATTTTCACGAGTGGGAGTCTGTGGAATGCAAAAAGTCGCGACGAGGACCAAGACAGTGACTAGGATCACCACTTTTAAAGGCAGCAGGCGCGCTTAAGAAAAAGTCAATCTTCAAGTTGGCCTTAGATTCAGCAGCTGAGGCTCCAATCAAAAAGCTCGATCCTCCTGGAGTTACAAAAACTGGCTCCTCTCGGGGATAAAGAAACCAGACTTCCGACTCCTTCAGTCTTTTACAAGTCAGCACCAGGGAAACAAGTTAGTAACCCAAGACGGGATGAAAACACCGTTTCTTTTTCTCGTCCTATTTCATTTTGCACGAGGTCAGGAAGGTAAGATTTTAAAAACATGTATTTGAATTTTCCCGCCCAAAATATTGATTTTTAGCATCAAAATTTTGAAAATACCGTAGATTGCCTAATTCGCCTAATTAACGCCTAATCCTAATTAATCAAGTTTGTTTTTTAACAATTAACGCACAATTCCTAATTAGTAATTAATGCCTGCCTCAGATCTCGAAATTTTATTAACGCTCAGGTCTGAAAAACGCAATCTATGGTAACTTTAATTTGAAAAGAAACTCAGCTTTGCTTGAGTTGGTCTCTTTTCTTACAAGTGACCATCATTTTTCAGGAACATGTCCGGTGACCCAAGAGTGCATTTCAATCAAGGAGTGTCCCTACACCAAAGAGCTGTTCGCTCGGGTCAAGTCAACTTCTGACAACACAGAAAGGGCTCAACTCATCCAAGCCCTTAGATTGAGGGTTTGTGGGAAGCCATCAGATAGAACAGTCTGCTGCACATCCTTAGGTCAGTCAATATATTGCTTTTCTTTCTACTTTGGAAGCCTAAGATGTATTTCAAAAGCAGGTATCGGAAAAAGTCCGGCTTTTAGAGTTACTTCACCATAGGATTCCGGCAAAGTTCGGTAGTGTCCGGTATGATTTTAAGCTAAACGCCATCTAGCCATTTCTTCCTCTGCATCAAAGATTCCATCTAATATCAAAAGGGCATAAGGGGCACTACTTTACTTACTTTAAAAGCAGTTATGGCCAAAGTTTGTCCAAACACAGCAGAGGCAGTATGTAGGACCAGAGAGGTTTCCATTTCCAACTTTCTACAACTACAGTAGAACTAAGTTTTCTATGGAAAGTGGAAATTCACGACACATTTACTAAATTGCCTGCTTCTACTATACTGTTTTCTAGCATATCCTCGAAAAATTGGTGATATATCCAAGAATACGTATCATGATGTAGCTGGTGAATTGTGGGCTTTAGATGAAAATACACTGGAATTTCGCAAATTCATCTACGATGGTCAAGGTCCGGATGCCTTCTTCATCCTTGGTGATCAGACAGCTAATCCAGAACCCAACCTGGTGGATGCCATACCCTTGCCTTACTTCAATCAAGCTTCCGTCCCCTTACAGAAACGGTATTACGTGGAGGATCCAGAAATTCCCATTCTGAGTGAATTCCGAGGACAAGATATCCAACTTCGACTTCCGCCTGGTGTACGTGTGGCCGATTTGCAGTGGCTTTCGCTCTATTGCCGAAATTTCAACATAGACTTTGGCAACGTGCGATTTTGAAAGGCTACTTAGCCCCTTATTATGTCTTAATAATTATACCTCTGCAAACTACTCTAACTCAATGCAATAATAAACTTTGTAAAAAAATTCTTTGACTTGCTTATCATTCAGGTATGGATGGGGGCTTTTGCTAAATGATGCGTAAAATCTGTCAAAAGCCTCTTCAGACGTTTGAAGTTCTTCTGCATCACTATATTCTATACCACGAATTTTGAAGTTTCACAATGTTTGAAAAAACTCAAAAAAGTCTCATTTTTATTGACGATTTTCATACATTGCAGAACTCGCAAACCGTCGCCATCGGCTCCTTCTTGCGAGGCCTCCGGCGAGGTGTGAGTATGAATCTAAACAATTTCACAAATATATCTTAACTCAACGCCGCATTCGTAATCCCGCCATTGACCTTCCGAAAATCCATCAAAACCAGCACAATCATCGTTTTCTCCATCTGGTTGGCCAGTTCTCCAATTCTCAAAATGCACTTGTGTCATGGTGCTATCATAAACATAGTGGCCTTCACGATCGACATCGTTGACTCCAATCCAAGGACCTTGATTAGTATAGGGTTTACCGTCCAATATGTCAACAAATCTTCTGACAAGATCATTTGCCATCTTGTACCTTGGTTCGAAAAGTCTGGAATCGGAGACAAGCTCTTGGCAACGTTCGATTGCTTCTGTTGCGTTGGCCTTTTCATTCACTGATGAAATGTACAAACATGAATCCAAAATACGGAACCATCCTTGGGGACATTGCTTGAAAGTTGGCGCGTTTTCTTGCGAGAAAAAGGTTTTGGTTGGAGTCTAAAAAGAACGTTTGAAGAACATTTTCCATTGATGATTCCACAATTTCTTGTAATTTAGAATTTGTGCCATTCTTGCATTGTGTTCCGTCCGCCTTGGAGAAGGCAATTTGGAAACTAAGGAAAACTAACAGTAGGTTCTTGATAGTGTTCATTCTTTGCTCTCAAAATGGGAACTGATGCTCATTTTTTCCTAAAAATCTAGTTTTGTCTGTGCGATTAAGTTGAGACTTTGATCAAGTCTATCAGGATTTGGAACATAACGTCATCATTGAGTTCTAAGAATTGGGGAATTTTTGACAAACCTTGAACTTTGCTCGTGCTCCTAAAAAACAACATCTCTTCTAATAAACTTAGGGTCAAATATCACTACCCGTTTGAAAATTTCAAACACTGCTTTATTATAGACTCGCGACCCACGGTTAGATAAGAAGATTAGTCAATTGGGAATGCATGTATTTGAAGGGGGTTAAAAAGTAACTCAAAGGAGAGCAAGTATGTAGAACAAGTGGTGGTAATGGTAAGAATAATAGGATGATCAGTAACTTTTGTTTGGCACCAATGCTCCGATGTTCAATTCTACGCTGACAACAAAGTCAGGCACCATTTGTCGCGATCGGTTGTGATCCGTGATCCAAACTTTGCATGGATTTGTGCCCAGTTTGAATTTGCATTAAAGGAGGAGGCTGAACTACAATTTGCATCTAAAATCCTTTGTTGCGCTGATCCTGATGCTTGCTGACTACTCAAGGTGTCGTTCTTGTTGAAAGGATTGGATCTTGCATTTCCTCCAGTAGCATTTGTAGCAGTAGCAGAATTGTTACAATTACTTTTCTGTTGTTGAGCTTGCATTTTCTCCATTTCCTCAATTTCTGCCAGCTTTTGTTGTAATTCCATCACCATCAACTTCATGTAGTCGTAGGAAGCGGAGGCCAAGAACTTCATCCAATCTTCAACAATTTCCTGTAAGAAATCAGTTCACAAACTCAGTTGAATACCTTTTTTGGGATCATTTTCAAATCTTACTTGTGATTCAGTTCCAAGGTAATAGGTACGCCTCCCTTCCCCGTGAAAGACAATTTTAAAAGCACACATTTCTTGTTCTTCCTCAGCGAGTTCAATGGTACAACCTTCAATGATGATCACACCAATGGGTTCTTTATCATAGCGCTTCTCAAAGTAAAACAAGAGGTTGCCTTTGAGGACAAAATATCGCTTTTGAAAATTCTTGTTGACTTCGCCACGTTTCCAGAGCCAACCTTCCTTGTCCGTTGGGCAAGATGAGGAAGTGGCGTAAGTGACTAACGTTGATTCGTTAATTTTCATGATGATCTGTAATGGAAATGAAAAATTCGTGATTTCGTGAATCTAAAGCTTTGTTTACATTTAAGTTTTTAGTTTTCCCGGTCAAAACAGCAGCTGAAAAAAATTTAGCAAAAGACTCAGTTTTGAATTGTGAAACAAAAAGTAAACAACCTAAACAACCAATTTTCACGAATTCTTGAACTTACAAAATTCGTTGATATTTATGATATTTTCTTATAAAAAAGAAGAATCTACGGGTCAAGATCAAAATGGGGAACTTCTTAAGTCAGCCTCAACAACAAAATCAAGGCTCTTATGGGTCTCCAGAATATTCAATACCAAGTTCGTCTCTGAGTTCGAGTTCAAGTTTGAGTTCGTCCCTGAATTCGAGTTCAACTTCAAGTTTGAGTTCGAATCTAAGTTCGATTACAAAATTCGTTGATATTTATGATATTTTCTTATAAAAAAGAATAATCTACAGATCAAGATCAAAATGGGGCACTACTTAAGTCAGCCTCAACAACAAAATCAAGACTCTTGTGGGTCTCCAGAATATTCAATACCAAGTTCAAGTTTGAGTTCGCCCCTGAATTCGAGTTCAACTTCAAGTTTGAGTTCGTCTCTAAATTCGAGTTCAAGTTCAAGTATGAATTCGAGTCTAAGTTCGAATCTGACTTCGAGTTTGAGTTTGAGTTCGAGTCTGAGTTCAGTTCCATCATCTAAAAAGCCTAAAAATTATGAAAGACGAGTTCAGAAAGGTGTATATGTACCTCCTCACAGAAGACATCAGCAGGCACCTAACTATGCAGGTCCTGTTCAACAAGCACCTAAAAATTATGGAGAACACGACGACCGAATAGACAGCGGAAATGAAGATGGGAAATCTGCAAAGAAAAGAGTGCCGAGGTCAGAAGCTACCGAAAAATGGGGGCATGACAAGTTTCTAGAGCGGGAGCATATTCCCAAGAGCGAGGAAGAGTTGGTCAACGTCTTCGGCTATGACATCCGGAACGAAGACAATGCACCTCCAAGAAGTGGGAAAAGACAAAGAGAAGAATCTAATGAAGTCCCAAAATGTAATGAAACACAATTTTCGAAGAGAAGAAATCAAAGAATTTTGATCTTGAAGAAAAAGGGTCCATTTGGCATGAATATACCCGACATTTTACTCCAAAAGCATTTCTTGCAAGAACATGAAAACGTTAGTGCGGATAAGGCCTTGGAACTTTCGAAATCCAGATTCAAATACACATGGACGAAGGATTTGATACAGAATACCGTATTCGAGAATCCATCACAAATCTGGAAGTGCACTGTTGTTCAAGATACTTCAGGACTTGTCTCCCCAGAAACTGAAGTCTACGTCTCCAATAGGCGGTTGCAGACCTATCAATGTTGCAGAAATCTCAATCAGGTGAACGAATGGAGTGTCAAAGACTTGGGCATGAATTATGCAGTGTTTGGTACTATTATCTCTGATTACCATTTCATTGATGAAAGTTTGGATGCTGATTTAGTTTCATTTACTGAAGAAGATTCGTCTGACGAAGATTCATCTGACGAAGATTCATCTGACGAAGATTCATCTGACGAAGATTCATCTGACGAAGAATTCATCTGACGAATATTCATCTGACGAATGTTCATCTGAAGAATATTCATCTGAAGATTCATGAAGAAGAAGAACTCCTTCAGGTCACCTTTTCTGATCTCGTTCAAGATCACCCAAGTGTTACAAGTATTCACCTAAACATTATTAATATGATTATTATTTCCGTCCGAAAAAGAGTCGCATAAATAAAGTGCCTCTAATTCGTGAATTGTGTTGAATATAAAGGCTATCACAACAAGTTTTAGATATTGAAAGCTCTTGCTTAAAAAATCTCAAAGCCACGCGAAATTACTAAAAATCCGTCAAATTGTAAAGTGCAAATGTAATGTAAACAAAAATTCCCGAATTTTTCGCAATATTTACAGATTTCTTCCTTCTATGTCCTAAACTTTTTGAAATGAAGGGTGTGTACCTTGAATTGATTTTTCTAGAGGACAAGTTTCTTCGTCGTTCCAAAAGAGACAATTTCCGTATCCGGATGAGCAGATGAGCACGACGGCAAAGATGAAGACCAAGCTACAGATGGTACAAGGCTTCCTTTCAATGAAAAAGGAGCACAAGTAGAGAATCATGAAAACGACATGATTGTAGAGAAATGCTGGGTTGACAGGCTTAGGTATGAGTAACACTGGAATCAGCCACTGCAAACAGTACATTTCAAGACAAAGTGACCAATTTGATATTTTTCTACTCCATTGACTCCACTACTTTTGTCTTCTTTGGCAATTCTTCAATGTCTTCAAAAAGGATTTTTGCTGTAGAATTTTGTAACTTATTTTGTTTTTACGCTGCTGATTACTGAGAATTAGTCAAGGACCGAAAACAAGACAATCTCAGTCTGAATTATTCATGTGAAGTCACTTTTTTGTTCATTTTTTAGAAGCAAAAATTTCTTTTGCTTCTAAAAAAATCCTAAAACATGATTTCAATGCAAGGAACAGTTTATAGACAATTTTTTTAAGTTTGTGTTTTCCTACTAAAAGAATTACGCCTTAATTTTTACGTTACACTTCCCAGATTTTGACAGAAGAAAGTGAGAAGAAAACAAAAACTGAGGTCAACATACAATCTGGTTTTTGACTTTTAGAAAACTTGTCAAAGACTTTCGAGCTAAATGAAATAGCTAAATCAGCTAAAGAAAGTAAGAAAATGGGTGAATAACTAGATTTTATCAGACAAATCATATTTATTGCCAACCCGGTGTTTTTAGGTCACAACATTGACTTGGATCATTATCAGTAGAGAGCACTGCAATCGTGGCAAATTTCAAATTAAATCCAGATGACTTATCCGGATAAAAACGTCGATATCTAATCGTTATCAATCAACAAGCTGTGCTTAAAACTTCCTAAACACGTGTAAGTTCTGTTGAATTCTGAATTGAAATCTTGTTTTTCATAAAACACCTGTTGTTAACTTTTTTCAGTAGACGACAAAATGAAGGCTCAAGTGACAGATGCAACAGCACAAAAGCTCAAATATTTGAGTTTACTAACCTTAACAGCCCAAAATGCCATTTTGGGACTCAGCATGCGCTATTCAAGAACCAGGGATGGCGACATGTTCTACGAAGCAACTGCAGTTTTGATGGCTGAATTTGTCAAGTTTGTCACTTGCTTATTCCTCGTCTTCAAAGATGTCAACTACGAAGTTGAATCTTGGAAAGATTCACTCTACCAAACTGTGTGGGTCAACAAAATTGACACATTGAAAGTTTGCATTCCCTCAGCTATTTACTTGGTGCAGAACAATTTACTTTACGTGGCAGCTTCGAATTTGGACGTTGCCACATACCAAATCACCTATCAGATGAAAATCCTCACCACAGCCTTCTTCTCCATCGTCATTCTAAACCGAACATTGATCAAAACCCAATGGATTTCTTTGGTTCTCCTATTGATGGGAGTTGTGATGGTCCAACTGTCAGATGCCAAAGAAACCAACGTCAACACTGAAAACCAAAGTCGTGTCACTGGTTTCTTTGCCGCCATCACAGCCACATTTTTGTCCGGATTGGCTGGGATATATTTTGAAAAGATCCTCAAAGGATCCGATGTATCGGTGTGGATGCGAAATGTTCAGTTAAGCTTACTTTCTTTGCCTATTGGAATTGTTGTGGTGATGTTCAAGCATGGCCAAGATATCTCTGACAATGGATTCTTTTTCGGCTACGATGTCTTCGTTTGGTATTTGGTGGTTTTGAACGCCACTGGTGGTCTTTTGGTTGCGATGGTCATCAAATACGCCGACAATATTTTGAAAGGATTCGCTTGTTCTTTAGCTATTATCATTACTTGCATCGTTTCTGTATTCTTATTTGGCTTTACTTTGTCTTTACAATTCATTGCTGGAGCTGCATTTGTGATTGCCAGTGTATTCTTGTATGGTTACCAACCCAAAAAAGCTTCTGTGAGTGCTGCATAGTAAATTGTATAAATCTTTACTACATATCATCAAAGTATTTTATTTTTCGAGATAATAAATTAATTGGACTTGCATAGTAAATTGTAAGCGCATAATGATCCGTAATACACTAATTCCAGAAATGAGATGATTGAGGCTCCAATGGCTAATCCAAGCCATCCTCCAACTTTGGCTAAAAATTGAAATTGAGGCTTTCAAAAGGATAGAAATGTGTTTGTATAAGTACTTACATAAAAGATCTAAAAATGTTTCCTGGCTTAGTACAACTCTGGTGAAATCAAAGCTTTCGAAATAGAAATTAAAGACAATAAAATCTCCAGCTTTGATTTCTTCCGCATTTAGTCCAACGTAATCCGGATCGGCTTCATGGTATTTTGCCACCAATGCCTCTAAAGGCTTGAGATCCAAACCACCTTGGTTAACTTTCAAAAGGTAATGCCTTGAAGAACATTCATATTTGCATGTGGAAATAATGGGACTTGAAAGGTTCCCATTCAAAAATCCATCGTTGACGACATATTTTTTGTCCAATAAATCTTTAGGCAAACAAGCTGGTTGTGGTGGTTCCTTATGAATACCAAAATACGGGTTGATAGAACAATGACTATGGGTGTCCAGGTCTTTAAATACTCTACAATTCAAGGCTGAATAATTAACTCCGTAATTGCGGACAAATTCGTCAACGTCCTTTTGACATGTATCCAATGCAGTTCTGTCCACCTGCGAAAAAAGGCCGATAATGTTTGAGGTACCGAAATCCACAAGGGAAAACTTTTGTCTTTTTAAAAATGTACGATTACCATGTACAGTGTGTCCCAATACGTTTTGGATAGAAAACTGTTATTGAAAATATCAAAGCAACAAAATTGGAATTTTGAAATCTGTCTTTAAAAAATCGTCAAATTGAAAGGAGTTATGCACTGCTTGGCTAGAACATATACAAAGTTTCACGATTTTTTTT
>LT727933.1:326641-360762 GCA_900157175.1 Oithona nana
TGCACTGATAAACAAAGTTTCACGGATTTTTTCGTCTTTTGTGACATTTAGATTTTACTGCTAAATCCCTGTGCAAAACATGTTTGGACATCCGGCATATGTACTTACTTCACTTATTGATATGCCAATATTGTATGAAGATGAGGCTTTGGTAGCATAATGATACTCCATCAAAGTTGCTGCAGGATGATCCAAATCATCAGACACCGCAAAGTAGATTCCATTGCTTGTCACTGCATCTGACCCTCGAAATCCCAATTCAAATTCAGGTGTTCTATTGACCAGAAGATTGGTCCATATTCTGATGTTACTGAAAGCCAAAGGGAAGTGTTCAAATATGGTTCGATTGGTCTTGTAACATGTGCCTTTGTGAGTAAAAATTGGATTGATATCAAACAGGACTTCACAGCAATGTCTTCCATCGCCAATGGTAGGATCATAAAATCTTCGATGTATTTCACAAAAATTGATAGTGTCAATGCAAGGAATTGCCAACCTTTTGTACAGTTCCAAAATGTTTAGATTATGAGCAATCAAAAGTTGATCCAATTGACGCTCCAATTCCTCAATTCTTTGCTTGAATCCGGATGAATGATTGCTCATGTAATCATAAATAGATTTCACGTTGAATTCCAAAGACCACGAAATGTAATTGGCCAACTCATTGGAAATGTCGTACGTCTCAAGAAAAGACTTTTTAAACAATCCAGGATTACAAAAAGTGATGACGGGGTACTTGACATAAGGATCACTGAAGGGTTCAATGGTGGTGATCAATGATTGATCAAAGCTCCAAAAGTAGAGTTTAAAGGTGATAAAGGCTGGCATGCCAAATACGATGGTGATGACAGCCAATACAATTATCAAGCGTATCCAAATGTTTTGCACGCGTGTGTACCAAATAAGACCATGTAGACTTGCTTGATCGCTTACATCATACACCCACTGTTCAAAGTATTTTCTTTTCGGCCCTTTTTGCAAGGTTGGAGACTGACTTTTGACTTCAGGCGAATGCATCGATAAATTCGGCATGTATTGCTTGATAGATACTGTTGAACCTTGTTCGGTAGTGGAAATGTTGTTATAAGGACTGACTCTATCTTGTCCTTCAACCAACATGATTGACTGACAGTATACGACGACAAATGAAAGCAGGACGTTGAGTCGTTTACTCAACGTCAAAGGACAACGCCTAGGACAAAACCTACTCAAAACTACACTAAATAGGTGTACCTACCCCTAATTAATATTTCAGCACTAATGTAATGAGGTAGCTATTATTCATTCATGTCCAAAACTATTTTGAGAAGAGGTTTTCGAGAAGACACTTTTCATCTAAATATCTTAGTAAAACGAATGCAACTCTCGAAGAATCGTCTAAATGTGAAAAACGCGAAATAGAATACATTATAAAACTTTTTAGAAAGGAGAACATTTTTTTATTAAGCTTATGGACTACTGAAAACGTCTGGATGAAATATCAGCTTCATTGTGATGCGACTGGTTTTTTACCTGAAAAGCGATAAAGTACAAATTATTAATTTTCAGCCTCTCAAATTGGAAGAAAGTTAGTAAGTATGTCAAACACACTACATACTCATATTTGTGAATTTGTCAAAAATTCAAACTTCGCGCAACTTACCACCCATTTTAAAGCTTATTGCTTCTTGCCTATTATGTGCGAAATGATTAAAAAATCGTGCTTCAATGATAAGGTTCAATGATTACTTACCGACAGGTTTACCAGCTTCCCATTTCTGGAATTTGATGCCAGCAATGTCCCTCTTTGCAGCATCAACTTTGAAATCAGCTTTGAGAGCTTGTCGGGTCACTCGTGCGGCGACGTTGGAATATTGGATGTAGCTGAAAAGTTGTCATAATTGTCAAGGACATTCTTAGTTTAGTAAATGAATTGTCATGACTTACTTTAAACCTGCTGCTCTCCAGAAATTCATTTTGAAGCTTTTAATGGAGGTTTTTGGAAACGAAGACGAGAATTCAGTCTTGTTTATTTTTACAGTTATGCTTCGAAATACTAAGTCCAGTTGTAATGTTCAAGCTTTTTATTGTTTTGTAATGAAACATATTTTTGAAAAAAATATCGCAAAAGAATAACTAAATAAGTTTGAATTGCTATTAAGCATAAAAACATACTCAAATATATTAATTTACCAAACCTTGGAAAAATATTATTCAATTTTTGAGCCTAACATTTTGTAGTTTAATTTTACTGAGAATCAAGTAGTCCGTTACTGAAACAAGATTTTAAAAAATCCATGCAATAAAGTTCTCCATAACGCACACTTTTGACATATTCCTCCATATTTGTTGAGACTCGATCTGTCAAAGTTCCAATATTGGACTCAAAATGGTCTAAAAAAGTGTAAAAAATGGAGTTCCAACTTTTTTTTTCCTCAATATTTTTCTCTCTTACTTTTACTCTAGAAATTTGATTCAAGTACCTATAAACTTTCAAAATCTAGGGTAGTTCCAAATTATTTGATACTTAGAGTAAAGCATCACTGGAAACCGAGGATTATAGTTTACCCTAGATCTCAGTGATCAGCAAGTTGTAAACCTCTTGCGTGGCCAAAAAATTTTGACAACTCCTTTTTCTAAACGAAAACTTTCATAGTTAACAAAGTTTAAAAGTGGACCAAAATAATCCGTGAATATGCAACGATCAAGAGCATTATTGTAAACAAACCCTAGTGTTTTCGCTGATTTTTTCCGTCAAAGTGAAGCAACAGCTGGCACAATAACAAAAATGGCTTTGATGAAGGTCAAAGGCAATCTGGAGAGGCTGTTTGATAAAAACCTCAATGATTTGGTTCGTGGTATACGTAACCATAAGGATGACGAAGCCAAATATATCGCCACCTGTTTGGAAGAGATCAAACAAGAGTTGAGACAACATAACACAGCTGTCAAAGCAAATGCGGTGCAAAAGTTGACTTATCTCCAGATGCAAGGCTATGACATTTCTTGGGCCGGTTTCAATGTTGTCGAGGTAAACATTGCTTTTGATGCTTGAAAATTAGACTTTGCACACAATTTTTTTGACTTTCAGGTTATGGCCTCCACAAAGTTTACAGAGAAACGCGTGGGTTACTTGGCAGCATCACAGAGCTTTCATCAAGACACTGAAGTCCTCATGCTGACAACCAATATGATCCGCAAAGATTTGAGCTCGCAGAATACACATGATGCAGGAGTGGCTTTATCTTCATTGTCATGTTTCATGTCTACTGATTTGGCCCGGGACTTGACTGGAGATATTTTATCCATGTTGAATTCGACTCGGCCCTACATCCGTAAAAAGTCCGTTTTAATTCTATACAAAGTGTTTTTGAGGTATCCGGAAGCCCTGAGGCAAGCCTTTCCAAGACTAAAAGATAAATTAGAAGATCCGGATCCCGGAGTACAAAGTGCAGCTGTCAATGTGATTTGTGAATTGGCTCGAAAAAATCCCAGAAATTATTTAAGTTTAGCTCCAACATTTTTCAAATTGATGACGACTTCGCAGAATAATTGGATGCTGATCAAGATTATCAAGTTATTTGGCGCTTTAACGCCTTTGGAGCCAAGACTAGGCAAAAAGCTAATTGAACCGCTGACTAATTTGATTCATAGGTACTTCAATTGAGATTAATTTTGCTAATTTTCTTGTTCAAAACAATGATTTTTTTGTTAAAGCACTTCGGCCATGTCTTTGCTCTACGAGTGTATCAACACGGTGATCGCTGTCCTCATCTCCATCTCCTCCGGGATGCCCAACCACACCGCTGCTGTCCAACTTTGCGTGCAAAAATTACGGATTTTGATCGAAGACTCTGACCAGAACTTGAAATATTTAGGCTTGTTAGCTATGTCACAAATTCTCAAGACCAATCCGAAGTCTGTGCAAGGTCATAAAGATTTGGTTTTGCAATGTCTGGATGATTCCGATGAGTCGATTCGATTACGGGCTTTGGACTTGCTTTATGGCATGGTCAACAAGAAGAATTTGATGGAAATTGTTAAAAAACTTATGGTGCATATGGACAAAGCCGAAGGAACGACATATCGGTAAGATCATCATCGATCAATATGATTTACAACTTTCTAAAAACTATTTGAATTTTTCAGACGCTTTACTTTTCGCTTTACTTTCAGGGACGAATTGATGGACAAAATTATCCAGATTTGTTCACAAAACGATTACCAACATATCACGAATTTCGAATGGTACATCACAGTTTTGGTGGAATTGACGCGTATGGAAGGCGGAACAAAACATGGGAAATTGATAGCTTCACAAATGATGGACGTGGCCATTCGGGTTGCCTCAATCCGGCCTTTTTGTGTGGGTCAAATGGCCTTGTTGATTGAAAATCAACATATGTTGGGCACGCATAATTCGACAGCTTTCGAAGTCTTGTACGCCTCATCTTGGATTTGTGGTGAATTTGCTCAACACTTGACCGATCCAAAAGATACACTCAAAGCAATGTTCAAGTCCAAAAACGTTTCCAGTCTTCCAGGCCACATTCTCTCCATCTTCTTGCAAAACGCAATGAAACTGTTTTGCTACATATCCCAAAACAATCCAGAGGAAATCGAGGGCCTAGCAGAGTACCTAGAAGAAAAAGTGTTGAAAGATCTGATGTGTTCAGCGGATTTGGAAGTGCAAGAAAGAGCTTCAGTCATGCACGGATTTGTCAAATATGCTACCAAACACTGTGACAGTCCTGAAGATTTTGAAATCTACTTCAGTGGTGAATTGAATCCCGTGGCTCCAAAAGCTCAAAAGAAAGTACCTATTCCAGAGGGTCTGGATTTAGATGCGTGGATCAATGAACCTCCTGAAGAATCTGAAGAGGACGATGATGAGGACACCAATGACAATGTCTTTGGCCTGGGCGGTAGTGGTACTCCCTATGAACACCCATCCACACCAAGTTATCAACGAAAATCAGAACCAACTCCTGAAGAGATGCAAAAGAGCCGAGACACCCGATTGGCAATGCAATCCTCCAGTGCATTTTACTTGAAAGGAAGTACGAAGAGTAGTCCCTTGAAGACTTCTTCTCCAGATGTACCTGTACAAAGCATTGACTTGGATATTCCCTTGAAAGTGACAGGTTTTGCCAGTTCAGATCAATATCTTGAAGTTAAAGTGAGTGGCAAAAAGGACAAAAAGAAGAAGAAAAACAAGAAGAAGAAAGAGACTATTGAGGAAGATGATGAGGATCAAGATGGACCAAGTGTACTTGTCTGTACTAATGCTGAAATGCCCGAAGGTGTCGAGTCATCAGAAGGTGAAATTGAAGATATCGACTTGAGTGATCCTCATCAAGCATTGGGAGCTATCAATTTAGATGATATTGAACAGGCACTTGTTCAAGATGCCAAGAAACCAGACAAGATTGAATTCTTTACCAACGGGGCTGCTGACAATGGCACGAAAAAAGCTGCAAAAAAGGAAAAGAAAGAGAAAAAGGCTAAGAAGGAAAAGAAGGAGAAAAAGGCCAAAAAAGAAAAGGTGAAAAAACCCGAGGTCAATGGCAATGATGAGAAAGTTACCAACAACGTTGACGACTTAGAGTTTTGGTTGTCACCATCAAAACAAGTTCCATCAGAACCAGTGGCGGTGGTCAAGAAGGAGAAAAAGGCCAAAAAGGGCAAGAAAAGCAAAGATGAGAAACCAACCAAAAATGGTCTTTCACCTCCGGCATTGGCATTGAAAACGTTAGCTTCCAACAATTCTTTAAAGATATCTTACGATACTAAGAAAGTACCGATGGATCCGGACAAGATGACTGCTGGTTTGTCTTTCCAAAACACTGGATCTGAAACTATCACTGCATTAGAATTGGACTTTGTTGATACAGCAGAAGTGTCAGTCATCAATGAAGGGCTCAAGATCCCAATGCAATTAGGTGCGGATCAAGTAGAAGATCACTTGTTTCTCTTCAAAGTTGACAATGATACCAAAAAACAAATCATTCGCGGTACCGCCACCTATACTTACTCGTCCGGAAGTCAAGATAAATTGGACTTTAAATTGGCCTTTCCAGCATCCAAATTCATGAATCCAGACCCTGATGGCTTGACTGAGTTACTAACAGCAGGTGTACTTGAACATGCCTCCAACGTCAGCCTCAAAACTTCATTGACTTTCAAGCAAATTGTGACCAAATTAAGCAAAAATCTCAACTTTGCCGTAGTTGAACAAATGGAAAATTCGGCTTATTTTCATGCCAAGACCATGAAATCTGGTCATTCTGTGGCCTTTCTTATCAAACATACGGAAAATGACAAATTAATCGTGGATGGCAAATCAACCAATCCACAAATTTTGGCCTCTCTTACCGATGAAATCCGTGACATGAACCTATGATGATGATGATCTACTGTGATTTTATAAAAACAAACGAAAATTAGGGACACGCATTTCTGATGAACCTTTAGTGGACTAATGTGATATTTTAGAAAGCAGCCCTAAAAATTCCATGATCTGTTGCATTTTACTTCCCCGAGTTTTTTTGTTACGAATGAACCAAAATATGGCCAAAATATACTATCATCCTGAATTGTGTAAAAATCATATTTTATTTTGAGGCTTCTTCTTTGACCATATTTCTAGTGATTTGAAATGCAGAAATTAAAGATCCCAACTGGATTTTCTCGTTGGTACCTTTCATCAACCTTTCTTCCAATTGAGCCAACTTGACCAGTAAGTAGATGCGGATCTTTTGGGGTAAATCCAATCGATGGACAAAAGTGTGCATTTCAGTCACGATGTCTTGCAAACTCAAGCCTTTCAAGGTCTTCAAATTCATCGTGTTTTTGTATGCAGTAGCAAAAGGCTCATTCAACATCCAAGTCACCATTGAACTAATATCGGATTTCAAAGGATGTCCAGTACAAGTATAAACATTATCTTCATTGACCACATCAAAGGCCATTGCGCAAGACTGCAAAATGTTCAAGACTTTGCGCATATCTCCACCAGAAAGAGTAATCAAAGCTTTTTGTCCATCTTCCGTCAATTCAACATTTTCTGACTCGGCGACATGAATTAATCGAGGCAAGATTTGGTCTTCTTTCAAAGGTCCGAAACGGAACCTGGTGCACCTGGATTGTAAGGCCGGAATGATTTTCGAGAGGTAATTGCAAATCATGCAAAACCTCACATTTTCAGTGTATTTTTCAATGATACGTCGGAGCGCATTTTGAGCGTCATTGGTCATGGCGTCAGCTTCATCCAAAATAATCAATTTGTAGCCGCTATTGAAAATGGTTCTGGTCGAAGCAAAACTCAAAATCTGGTTGCGAACAACGTTGATTCCACGATCATCTGAAGCGTTCAGCTCCAAAACCATCGAATTGAACTGTTTGGGAGAGTAAATCTCTTTGGCACAAGCTAAAATCGTCGATGTTTTGCCAGTTCCGGGCGGGCCGTAAAAGAGCAAGTGTGGTAATTTGTCTTGAGAAATGAATTTACGGATAGTCTTGATGATGTCTTCGTGGGAAATGAGTTCTTGGAGAGCATTGGGTCGGTATTTTTCAACCCAGGGCAAATTAGCTTTACGTGGAGCTTTTTCACCTTCCATTTTCACGAATTTTCTGAAATCTGAAGTTGAAAAGTTTTGCTTGTCTGATTTTTCGCGGGAATGTTTTGATAGATTGTACCTGCTTTTCGGTCTTTCAAATATCTAATTTTTATGGAATTTATTTCTAAAATATGCAAAAACTAAAAAGTATTTTATTTTTCTGTAAATGCATGAAAAGCAAGATAATTTTTAAAATAGAAAACTCTAATAAAAACATTGAAAATATATCAATGCCCAAAAAGTAAACGCCTAGTTCACTTTGTTTCAAATAACAGCCCGCTTACTTCAAACGCTAGATGACGTTTATATGCAAACATATTCGTCGGATTCTAAAATGATGGTGTATTATATTTATTACTTGCATGTATTTTTGCAGTTAGAAAAATAGCATAAAACTGAAATATAAAAAAATGGTTTTTCGCGTATTTTTGATAGATTGAAGGTTGACCTATATTCATACACATCTAATCTTCACCAATTACAGTTTCACTTTCAACTTATTAAACAGTGCTTTTCAACTTCTTAAGGACTATTGACTCTGAGGTCCGTTTCACAGATTTCTGCCATATTTTAGAGTCCATTCTGACGGTCTAGATATAGACTATCAGAAACCAATGGACAAATTTCCCAAAATCTATTAGAATACATGTACTACATATCTGTTTCGTCGGCCGAAATTTTTTGCAACTGTCCGGATGAATTGAAATTGGTACATACAAATAATCCAAGTACCTATATAAATATCTATCAAAAACCACATTAACGGCAAACAACCTATGTCTGGAATCTGCATGCAAAAAGGTAGTAAATTGGAAATTCATGTTTCGTTGAGTCTATTCTATTTAGAGCCTTCCACATCGATGAAACTTCAACTTCTTCTTCGTCATCTTCCAAATCCGCTTTCAAGAAATTGATGTAGACCACCACCAAATGGAAGAAGCTTGCCAAAAGTAGAGTAGTGAAATCATCAGTTTGCCAATAAAGTAGAATCTTCATGCAAAGCATTGAAAGGAAATCATAGTTTTCGACATATTCTGTAAATATCACCTGCTTTCTAATTTAGAACTGAAAATTAGATTAGAGTGACGAAAACCCAACTTCAAAAAGCAGATGTGGAATAGCAGTGCCAAGGAAAGTAGCACCTCAACTCAGCTCCTCCTCTCCGTTCATCAAAGAAACTTTTTTTTCGGGGCTCATCTGCGAGATTGAAAAGTTTTTTTTCAGAGGAGCAGCAGCTTGGATGGAAAGTTTTCTGACTTTCGATTCAGTTCTGCTGCTGCTCTCCATTCCTTACGGCCATAAAGGCAGGCAGGAGAAGACCATCAACTTCATC
The DNA here is from genome assembly GCA_900157175.1 of Oithona nana. Taxonomy (NCBI): domain Eukaryota; kingdom Metazoa; phylum Arthropoda; class Copepoda; order Cyclopoida; family Oithonidae; genus Oithona; species Oithona nana. Next base: position 335,573 of record LT727933.1, read on the forward strand.
TCTTTCAACAGCCTCCAACCATTCACCATCATCTTGATGTTACGTTAGTATACACAAATCTTTCTTTATTCTGCTTTAGGCAAGAACTTTTGATTTCAGCTCTGATTGTCAGACTTTTACTGTGATGCCACAGTGCTTGAAAATCACTTCAAAAAGTCTCATTTATCAACATTGCACGAGCGAAGCGAGTTCCGTTTAGTTGTACATTTGAATTTTCGCGCCAAAAAGCTTCCAAAACGTTATCGAAACTTCAAAACGCTTCGCTCGGTCGGCCCTTCGGGCCTCTCTCGCTCCGCTTTAGAAAAACGTTATTCAATACCCTGCAGACAATTCAGCTCGGCTTATCTAAGAGAGAGTCGAATACTGTCAAGTTGTAAGCCAAGGAAATCGACATGTCCTGGGGAATGAAGAAATGCTGAATCAGGACCTCCTGATTCTTGTCTACCTTCACGTTAGTATATCCCAATCCCAAGAGATTACACCATTGCCAAACGATCTACTTTCGTGTGCTTTGTTTATAAAATTCAAAAAGACTAGTTTGACTACTCTAAGTTTAAAATATGAAGTTTCTATATGAAACTTTGTTACTTTTGTTTTGTGCTGCATTCAAATATGTCATGTCAGATGGTTGTGAAATTGTCACCACTGATTCAACTTACTTCCGAATTACATGCAAAATACCATCAGACCGAAGATCAAGTTTTTTCGATAACTTTCAAAGAAATCATTTCCAATGCGATCTTCAAAATGCTGAATTATGGATTGTTTGCGGCGATGGAGCACTGGCCCATTTTATCAGGAATGGTGGTCATCGTGCGAGAATTTTGGTGGAAAAAATATTTAGTAACATTGAAGATCCACATGTCTACTTAAATCACTTGAATTACATCAGTTTTAATCTTTTTCCTACATATGGGACAAGTACAGTATCAACAACAACGACGACGGTGACAACATCAACAACAACGTCATCAACAACAACAACGTCAAGCTTACAACAACCTTTCGTCTTTGACAAATCAACTATAATGAAAGCTGCTCAAATCAATTTGTCCAAAGAAAATGCATTGCCAGAAACCGATGATCAAAGAGTATCTTTTGAGATTAATGAACCATTTGAACTAGAGCAGGGACTCATAGCTGAAGAGTTATCCCATTTCGGACCTGATTTCAAGATCCAGATGCAGATCAAAGTCAATGCTTTGCCTCTTCAACTGGATGCCAATATATTTTCAATTACAAATGGGACCAATGGTTTTAGATATCCAGCCATGTTTCTGAACCATGATGGTTCGTTTGCCATCTATTCTTCACTCAACCACAACTTCAATTACAACTTCAAAAATTACTACATCAACATAAGTGAACATCGTCATTACAACATTAGTATTGAACAAAGACAATTGGATTCAGGCAAAAGAATATTTCAAATCTGGATTGACGACGAAATTCTAGATTCTATGGAGAATTTTACTCCTTTGCAACTTGATCAGGCCACCTTACATTTGTCTCATCCCTCATATCAACCTGCAAATGTTGAAATGTTGTTTTTCAAGGTAGATTCCTCTGGTTTCAGTTGCCCATCTTCGTGGATAAACTTGGGTAAACATGGTTGTTTTTTCTTTGCCCAAGGCCAAGATTCAATGACATGGTACGAAGCTGACCGTTTTTGTTACAACTTACATCCCAATACGTATTTAGCTGAAATCCCCAATCAAAGTATCCAGGATACATTGTCTAATCTGGCTGAGGACAAAGATGATTGCGATTGGTGGTTAGGTGGACGAGATTACTATCAGGAAGGCATTTGGCGATGGGAAGGTTCAAGAAAACCATTTGATTACCAGAATTGGGCTCAATTTGAGCCAAATGGAGGTGTGGGTGAAAATTGTCTTGCTATGGCTAAAAGAGCATATTTGCATGGGAAATGGGTAGATTTGGATTGTAATGCTAAAAGTGGAACAAAGAAGAGACCTTTATGTCAACGTTTTTGATAAAAAGCAATATTTGGTGCTTAGATTCTTGATTTTAGATAAGGTAAAATAGCGAAAAACAAAAGTCAACAGTGTAAACTGCACAGTGGTCAGTGGGTGAAAATCTTACAAAATTCGTCAGTATGACTACTTGATTTCACAAATCTCGACTTTGTTGTCCCTCAAATCTCAATACATGACATGTACTCCAACTTTGACAAAAAAAAGGTATAAAAATGATGAATTTGACACTTGTTCGTCTTCGTCTAGACGTCTACTTACTTCCCTATATCATTTAAAATCGTAAATTATTTTACTATTGTCGACCACTCTGCATATTTACAGGGATGATGTAAGCGAATACATTTTGTAAAAGATATGTAATCTTTTGTCTTGTACCCTTGGAGTTGAACGGTAGTCAATAACTTGACAATTTTCCTTGTTGACCTTGTCAATACAATCGTTAGTGCAGAGGAATATAAATTGACGAATTCGCAGATAAGGCTTCACATTCACACATGTAATTCCTTACTGCATCAATATGAAATTATTTGCTACTGTATTACTCACGGTTTTGGCCTTCCAAACCACTCACGGACAAGGCATCTTATGCACTACAACGCACTGCTTTCTCGAATTGGGAGCATGTGTTCTAGACTCGAGATGTTACGAAATCTTAAACTGTCTTCAAGGCTGTGAAGGACAACCAGATGAAGTCCAATGTTCATACGTTTGTGGAAGTTTTGATGCCAACCCCCATTTTAGAACATTAGTCAGCTGCATGGTTGAAAATGGTTGCATGCCAACCTACGAAGAAGATGGTCTTTGTCTTGCCACGGATGATCAAGCTTTGCAAGATATCACTGATCTTGAGCAAGTGTCTGGAGACTGGTGGGTACTCAAAGGACAAAATTGCGGTCAAGATGAGGTTTGGTATGGAGGTGCAGATTGGTTGCCATGTCAGCATGGGCGGTTTGTCAAGGTTGACGATGGTAGCTGGATCAACAACACGACTTATTGCAATGGTCATGACTCCACTTGTATCTCTGATCTCATTGTCACCATTCCTAACCTCAGTCTGGTTGCCCCTGGAGTAGTTCGGCATGATTACCCCGAGGGTCAAGCTCCTATCATTCCACAAATTGAAGATTGGAAATTTGTGGCTATGCCTGATCCAGATTGGGCTTTGGTCATTTGGTGTGGATCCAATCCTGTCTTGAAATACAATGGAGCTTTCGTCATTTCTAGGCATCAAAATCTTGATCAGTTGGCTCCAGAAGTTGAGGTCAAGCTTAGGGAGGCTGCAAGCAATTTTGGCCTCGATTATGACGAGATGTGTGTATCAAATAACGAAAATTGTCCTGAATGATTTGCTATAAAACATTGGCTTTCTTTCTCTCGAGAAATAAACTTAATTGACCTTTTGTCTTCTAAGACGGATCATTTTTCACAGCTCGATCCCGAGAGACAAAGAGAAACACTTGTGTTGTCCAAGTTTCCTTTATTTTTCTTCGTCAATAAGAAGAAGTTTGGTAAGCACACTTCTTCTTCCTATTAGTAGTGCCATGTTAGCAAATCAGTCGTTGTGCTGAATCAGTTCTAGCAAACAACAGCACAGCAGTATTTTCTCTGTATTTGATCTTGCCTCTCTTCTTTCACCTCAAATACGAATTGTAAGCAAACATGACCAGAAGAAATTTCAAAAACTGATGGCCTTGAATTATTTCTTTTGCTGCAGCTGTCAAACTTCAAAGTGAAGGAAGGTTTCGTGACATAATAAGTAATATTTCGCGGGATTTGGTACCGTTTGACGCTTCGAGTCATTTAAAATCCAAAAGGTCAAATTTTCGGGGTGACAGCAGCGTGGCTGAGTGGATAGCGCGCTGGTCACCTGGCTGGAGTGGGGCGGTAGGTGTGGGTTGGCGCGGTCTTTGAAGCGCAGAACGCTGTGTCTGTGGTGTTCGGAAGGTTGCGTGATGCTTGGTGGTCCCGGGGGATGGCGAGGAAGACTAATGGCATAGTTCCGGGTCATCGCACTCCTCTCATCAGAAACTGAGTAAGCCGGCCCGAAGATTAAAAACGGATACGAGAATCAGCACCTTCAACATTTTTAAGCGCGAGCGAAGCTAACGCGCTTCTACATATCTCTTTTTTCGTCACCAGAAGTCATTTGACTTCAAATAGATTCAATCGATTCAAATGAATTCATTCAATTCAAGCAATTTAATTTTTGTCAACAGAAGTCATTTGACTTCAAAAACATTCAATCGATTCAAATACATTCAATCGATTCAAATACATTCAATCGATTCAAATACATTCAAACGATTCAAGCTCGCGCTTTTAGACTGGAAGGATTTCTAGTCTTGTTTTCCTAAGTTTTTTGAGGTTCAATTTTTCTGGAAAAGTATTGACTTGAAGATTACTGATCAAATTCTGGACATTTGCAGATTGTCAATTAATTTTAGATTAACAGTTCTCATTTCACTCGTATTATCAAAGAGGAATGAATCTAATGGCAAGAAATGTTATTTCGAATGCATTTCTTTCCATGTGACAGATGCAAAAAACGTGACAGTAGTAGAGATATTAGTGGCATGAAAAATGAAAGGCATCTTGGATCTGATTCAACTTTTTTTCCGCCGTTCACTACTACACTTTTAGAAAAAGGTTGTTCTTCTGCTGAGTGTATTTTTAGAGGTTCAGTACTGAACTAGAGACGGTACTAAACCATTTTAAGAGAAGGAAATGATCTTAGCTCACGCGACATACATACCGAATTAGGTGTGCACACTCCACACTCCACATACATACATACTTTGTAGTTCTACGACGGTCGATGAATATCTTATAAGCTATTGATTAAGGCCCTTCCTCGCTCAGAGTATAATGCAATAATACCATTAAACGAACATACAATGTATAGCACAGTGTTCGATAATTATCAAAAAAAAATGTACTAGGCAGGGGCCAGGAGGGCTCGCTTCGCTCGCGGAATTGGGACTCTAGTACTTTTATAACTTAGTGCAAAAAAGGCACAATTGCACTCCCAAGAATAAGAGCAAATAACACTTAGGATAGTGACAGTAGAGTCTTTTTCTCCCTTAGGACTTTCTTGGCCTACAGAGCATAGCTTGGAAAGGTAGTAAAAGTTAGGAATTGGGTTTAGTGAGTCGTGAAGATTTGCTTCTCTTCCTTCTTCATTCTCGTCAGCCTAGCTTCTAAACTTTACTAAAAAGTTTTTTTACGATAGTCCGAATAAGCGTTGATGCGGGAATATAAACTCTACTTCTCTATGCCAAAGTCCCAAGGGAAGCAAAAAGTTGTCCGAGAACCTAACTCAGAAAGACAATGCGCAAAAACTAAGCAAAGTATTTTTTGCTCTTTGCCGAACATATTTTTTGCCAATTTTGTTTTGGTGCATTAAAAAACATGAAAGCACGACGATAAAATCTTTAGAAAAGTTAACGCTCGCTTCGCTCGCAATGTTGCAACATGAGACTTTTGAGGTGGTTTTTTTAAACGCTGTGATGAAGTGGGTGGAAGTGGTGCAACTGCACAATGCTGCTACTTCAAGGTCTCCCCTCAGAAGTAGGGCTAGTGGCTAGTGCCTGCTTCTTCTGGTGAAAATTGCACACAAGTCTTATTGTGAAAGTCACCAAAACCAGTCAACTAGATAGAGAAGCAGAGTATCAACTGCTACTGCTACTGTATTGTGCATCCAAGGATGTCATAGACTTGTCAATGATTGTTTACCCTATCTTTCTTCCCTTGAGCCTTGGACTAAATAAAATGTGCAACCATATCAAAAAGAAAATGTCGATAGTATTTGAAAAGAGGAAAACTAGTTGTGACAGTTCGGTTTAGCTATGCATGAAAAAGTCTGAAATTGGATTTATTTTGCCTTGCCATTCAGTGCTCCACTGTGCGCTGCCGACTAAATCTTTCCACTCAAAACCATTATGGCAGATGTCTCTTGCCAAGTTGCGTGCTTTCTCTTTTTTTATTTTTCTAAAGACTACAGAAATTCACAACGTTCACAATGGTACAATATTCTGTCAAAAAATCTGGCATTTTGAACAGTAGAGCTCTAGTACTCTATGTATGAAAAAAGGAAAGAAAGCTGCTCGAATCTAAAGACACACTGTGTATTGTGTTGATGACATCATAGAGTGACCCAAGATTCTACTTTCCTGTTTCTTTCTTTCTTTACAGCACATGCTACTAGATGTAGCAGCTTTCTTTAGCAAACAATAAGAGCAACAAAGGTAATAAGACTTGTTGGCCTGGAAAAACTGGCGGCCTTCCTTCGCTGTTCGGCGCTTCGGTGTTTATTAAAAAAGTGGGGCTACCACCAGGCAGCCAGCGGCCTTGGCTTACGGTGCTGACTTGAAGAGTTGGGCTTTTCCAAGTCAGAAGAAGAACTTTCCTAGTGAGTAGTGGAACACCCAGAAAGAAGAGAAGGAAAGTCCCCAGACAAAGAGCAATGAGGATAGGCAAGAGTAGTCAGCAGCTTCTAACAGAAAATTGCTCTGGCAAATTCAAAGCTGTCTACCAGGTAACCATAATTGAATATGACATTGACAAGGACGACATCTATCTACTTTTTGGAGCTGAGAGAGGATTCTTAGCTTATTTCCCTAAAGATTACACCTGAAAGACTTGTAAAGACCACTGTACACAGTGGACGAAAATCTTTCAAAAATGTCTAACTTGAGCTTCAACTACCGACTGAAAAACATGCAACATGACGCTTCACTCTTCGGGCCTCCCTAGCTCAGCTTTAGTTCATTTTTTTAAACCAGAGATTTTGTTGCAAAGGTCACATAAGTAGAAACTGCAATTTGGTAGGTCTGAAAAGACTTTTTTTCTGTATGGATTTTTCTGTCCAAAATGTAATTAGTTGATGGAAATGGATGTAGTACTCTTGCTTTACCAGCTCTGGTCGAGTTGGTGCAGCTTTCGCGTAAGCTTCAGCATTGCGAGCCGCTGTGAGCTGTGCTGCGAGGCCTACTGCGCGAATGCCTCCTCCTTCTCCTCTTCTTCTTCTTCCTCAACGTCCTTGGAATGTGTGTTAAAAGCAGCAGAAGCAGCCAATGGTCTTGTGACCATATCATGCACGAAAGTTGCAATGCTGCAGAGTTGCGTTCCCTTCCTCGACCCTCGTAGACTTTACCGGTTTTCAAGGTCCTTAATTGCGCGCAGTGCTATCAAAATTCACAAAGATTGAAATTCAAAGAAATGATCCCGTTTATTAAAGATCTACTTTGCAGATTCCTTAGTAGAATTTTGGCGCGAAAATTCAAATGTACTCATTTTGAAAATAACCCTTCGCTCGCTTATTTTAAAATATGTTGCGGTTGGAAAAGAAGGCGAAAATTTCGTCAAGCTTGGAAAAGCAATGCAAAAGTTTGTTAAAGAAATGCAAAAGTAGCAGTAAAAGGGAGTAGAGAGAGAGAGCTAGGAGACGAGTAGCGAGAAAATGCAACGTAGTTTGGCAGGTTGCAGTAGCAGTTATTTTCTTTCCTCCTTCGGCTGCTTCCAAATACATTTTCCATTTTTGCAGTTTGCACTACTATTATGTAGTGGATTTTTGAAGTAGGCCTTTGAAGCAAAAGGAGAAAGAAGGAGGAAGTAGTAGCAGTTCTACTACCACCCAAAACTCGTATTGAAGCGCGCTTACAGTAGGAGTAGCTTCACTGTATCGAATACGGAAGGCTACAAGCGAGTGCCGCAGTTGCCTTCGTCGCTACTACGGCTGCTTTCGCGCCGCTGAAGCAGCAGCGAAGGCTGCTGTGTGCTGCGTTACTGCGCTTTCATGGTGTCTGCTTCTGCTGGTTTTCAGCCTCAAGCTGCAGCCTCAGCTCAGTCTTCTGTTGATTCCCTGCCAATATGGACGTGGAGGACAGCTGCCTTTGGTGCTGCCAACCGGCCTCGGAAAAATGCCCCCACTGCCAGCAAGTGGCCTTTTGCTCAAAGACACACTATCAGAACCACTTGGGGCCTGCCGGCCAGTGCCTGCCCTTCCGTATCCGCCACAGTTCCACCAAGGGAAGATACGCCGAGGCCGTTCGTGATATCAAGCCCACTGAGCTGATCCTCCTCGATGAGCCTTTGGTGATCGGGCCTTCGCGCCAGCAACAGATTGTTTGCGTGGAGTGTTTGAAGCCTTGCGACGGAAGCCTGACATGCACGGAGTGCCAAATGCCTTTGTGTCAACACCAATGTCAAAGGTTAACCTGGCATTCCATCGAGTGCGGATTTCTAAAGGAACAGGGATTCAAAGTAAGGCATTTTTCCTCTTCTTCTCTATGTATAAGTCCGCAATGCGTCAGAATATTCTTTAAAGGCCGCTGAAATGGGAGTCAAGTGGAAAGGATACTTGACGGACTTGCCCACATTATTAGTCCAACTGGCGGCCATCACACCATTAAGGCTCTTATTAAAGGGCCTTCATCAAGAAAAGAGCTACCAAGACCTGAAAGAGCAAGCCCCACTCTACGACTTCTACAGCACAGAAACCTCACCAGGTTCTAGGTCCGCCGCCTTAGAAAACGACATGGTGACCACCCTTTGGTCGGTGTTTGGTTTATCCTCTCATGTTTCCAGCCCGGCTATCGTGCGTCAGGCCATTGGGCAGTTGTTTAACAATGCCAAGTCCCTAGAGAGGCCTGGCCACAATGGTTCGGCTCTCTACGGACGATATTGCCTGCTGAACCACTGCTGTGTGTCCAATGCCAAATGTATCATCACCAGCGATGCCAACAAAACTACTTTTCCACTAGAAGTGCGGGCACAAACTCTAATCAAGCGCGGCGAGGAAATTACCACCAGGTAATCGAGCATACAATACATAATGCTGATGAATACAGCATCTGTATTTTGAGCTACTATGCCAGATGAGATCTGAGAATGAGAAAGTCCCAAGGGAACGAAGTAGGTTAGATGTAAGGAGAGCTGCTGCCGAGCTAGGGCCACAATTGAATGTCACTCTTGAATACCTAAAGCACTACTGTAGTATGCCTATCTATGTATAGAGGCTTCTCGTAGTCCTAAATACACGACTGTATTTAGAGAGTATTGAGCGAAAGAGGGCTAGAAAGCAGAGCAACAAGAGCAGAATACCAATGGGGCTATATTTAGAGCACAGTAGAGGCCCGAGGGCACCACATTCCATGTAATGAAGCCCAATTTTCAACACACAGTACTTTGAAAATAGACTTCAAAACGCGCGTTCATAGAGTAAGAAAGAAAGGCGACTGCAAGAGTTGAGTTTCCCCCACTGTGTCTTACGTTGTCTTTTGTGACTTTGATTAAAGAAGGCTTTTCTTGGGCTTCGCAGGTACGTGGGCATCAACGTTGGCTCTCCGCTACGTTCTTTGATGCTGAATGAGCACTGGTCCTTTACGTGCCAGTGTAAGAGATGCATGGACCCCACCGAGCTAGGAACTCTGGCCTCGGCTCTTCGGTGTACCCAATGTCCCAAGGGACTGTTATTACCCGCAGGCTCTGTTCCCGCCGCAGCGGGCAAATGGTGCTGCGATCACTGCCCTCAGTATTTAGAAAAGGCCCAAGTGGAGACCATCATCGAGGGTGGCCTCCGAATCATCAAGTAAGAACTATTGGGCCTTCACGGCCTCCTCGGATGGTGAACTTCGGAAATCAATGGTCTATAACCGATACTCTATGTACTCTGTTTCAGAAACAACACTTCGGATCCGCCGGAGGTGAAATTGCTCCAACACGTCATTGAGCAGCTTTCCCACATATTCCATACCAACCATTATCTCGTCATGCAGGTAACCTTAGTGATGACCTCATTGCTGTCAACTTTTGACACCTGCCCCTCCTCTACATATTATCTCTATTCCCTACAGACGAGTAGACCTTGACGATGTAGATATGTACATTGTACTAACACTAAGTAACACACAAGGCTAGAGGCCTCTATAATGAAAGAACGCCATCTGGCAGCTAGCTGGCGTGAACGACTGTACGTGAGGAGCGAGAATCACGATCTTACATTCATTAGTTGGTAGGACATGATGCAGATCCCTTCGTAAAAACATCTTTTGCCCAAAAGATTCCTTTTCCAGCATGTATCTACTATCTAGAAGCATATGCTGTCCTGAACTATCGCGAGGGCTTAACCAACTTTTTTCCTATGCTGGAGGCTAATCTCTCCAGGAAAGAAGGACAAGCTTTTTTCAGCCTTGGGAACAAAAACTAAAGTTGGATAATGGTAAAGCTCGCTTCGCTCGTGTACTGCGATAACATTTTCTGATGTTCCTTGACTACTTAGTACTTACTAAATAGGACAGTGGTGTCATTAAGTGCCTCCCTACTACATTTCCTAGTTGCTCTCCTAGCCTAAATACAAAGGCCACGAGGAACTCAAGGACGAAGGCCAAAGGGGCGTGAATACTGAATACCAAACTTTTGCCTATGCCCCCTTCTTCTTTGTCTTCTCTATGGAACAAAAAACAACATCAAAAGTTGTAGTCTAGCTGCTCGTGAATCATCTAGAGTGAACACTGGAACTTTTTAAAGGCAATATTCAACTACTGTGTTTCTTTTAAATGCATTTAGTGCAACTGCTGCAATGGTTCATCTTTTTTTTCAAGTCCCATTATTTTCTCCCGGAAATAAGAACCTTCCTATCTTCAACTTTTAGAAAGACCCTCAGGTTTTTTTAAAGTACAACACTAGGTTTGAAAATCCTTAAAAATGTCCCATTATTTTCAATTAACCCTTGAAAACATGGTTTCTAACCATTTTGGGGGGTTGAGATTCTTTAGGATCTTTTAAACCTTTGTGTAACCAAAGTTCCGTCAAGTAAAAAAGAAAAAGTTTCCTTCAAAACTCTACTAGAAAATAGATTGGAGTCGAAAGAATCTCCCTCATGTATTTGAAACTTTAAAGTTTTCTCCCTTCTTCCTCTTCTTTTTTAAGAGTTTCCTTTGCTGCTCTGCGAGCGAGTAGTCTACTTCCTACCACCACATTTCCCTTTTAATAATTTACGTCTTTGGAGGATTTTCCAAGAAAATCAAAAGTCATTTGGGAATATGTCATGGGAAGTGCGAAAGACTAGCCTTGCCTTAGAGCTGCCACTTTCAATAGCGTTTTTTGTGACACTTGACTTGTGACACTAATACATACAAGAGAATACAAATGGACAAATAGGACCTTTGCTTTCTACCAAATAAATACTCAGGCAAATTGAATTTACCGTAGAGTGCCTATTTAACGCCCGGGCATTGATACAATCTACAGTATTTTCTATATTTGATTGCAGGTCAAGTTTGTTTTGCTCAAGTTGCTGGTGGCAAGCACGAATGACAGTACTTGCATGGATGAATGGTCCCGCATTAGCAGTCTTTCGCTCGAGTTGCTGCAATTAATCAACCGCTTGGATCCTGGCGCTTCTCGCAACCGAGGGCAAATCCTCAAAGACCTCATCAAACCCTGGATGAAAATTGCCCAACATCAATACCAAACGACTGAGATTGACGAAAAAGAATTTCAAGCCCGAAAGTTGGTGGCTCAAGACTTTGCCAAAGACTTGATTACGTGCTATAAATACGAAAATATGGCCCTTTAAATGAACAAAAGACTAAGCTCAAAACCTTTCTAGAAAAAAATATTAATGATGCTAAAATTGAGATTTAAAGAATGCAACTTTTAAACAAGCCAATGAGAATTACACAGTGAGCAAGCAAAAATTATTACCTTGTGTGATGATAGGGTATGATTGGACAGGACTGGTTTCATATCCTTGACTATATACTAACCGATACATATCTCTTAAAATAGTCTTACTGATGATACGAATGATTGTGATGATCTGTATTATGATTTGAAAAGACAAAAAATCGCTCAAAATACATCCTTCTTTTGGTCCTTATGTGCACCTGTTATTACTTCCAAATGTTCTAAACGTCATCTACCATAAGCAGCATAGCAGAATAGTAAATAACACATTCCTGTACTGTATTATGTATCTTTTTACTTTGTACTTGATTGATCAAACTTTGTGGTAGTTACTAAGCTTTACTACCAGCAGAGTCTTTCTTGTACTACATTCATTGTTCTTAATGCTTCCTACACTAAAAGCTGTACTGCATGAATACAACATGCAATACACTTTCCATGTGATTTATGACGACTGCTCGCAGATTTGTCCCTATGTACTCTTAGACCTTAGAAAATATGTAGAACAAAGTACAAAGCTGCCACCATAAAATCCACTTCCTTCTCTTGTCCTTCTTCCTTCTTAAAATACAGGCTTACATAAAACCCTTTGAAGTACAATTTCAGCTATAACATTACAAAAGGCTGTGAGAATTGTAGTACACAACTTCTTACTTCTCGATCATATTCATCTCTTTTTAATGCGAGGCTCCATATGCAACGTGAAAGGCACCTCTATCTAGGATAGATGTCGTGCATAAAATCTCATTACGTTTTCTGGAAGATAGGAGGAGCGAATAACGTAGAAGTATATATCCTGGTAATTGCCTTTCTTTCTACTTGGTCCAATATCCTCAGATTCTTTGGTCCCCCCTCCTCGACTACTCTCATCTCCGACAAAATATCGAATGGAAGAGACAAAGAACAGGGTCTTGCCCTAGTCCCCATAATTGATCAATGATCAAAGCTATTTCAAGAAACCATAGTCGCTACAACTAGGCAACAGGCCTGTCTTTGAAGAGGCTTTAGAGACTAGAGTGTTATAGCAACTCTTAATCTGGGTACCGTGGGTATACTAAAAAAAAATAATGTCCCATTATAGAAGCCTATATTGCAAATTATCTAAGCACGAGTGACCGAGTAAGAAAATACCTCATGAGGTATTCATTCAGATCTAACGGTATTGAGTAAAATGTGTTTTGTAATTTCTTCTTGGTTCTCTTTTGGGACTTATGTTTATCCGCGCGACAACGATGGCTAGATGGAGCTAAAGAAATTGAGATGAGGCTGGACAATATGGCCAAGAGACGTTTATTTTTGTCACCATGCAAAAATCAAACGTAGTTTTACAGTAAATGGTAGTTTGGCAGTGTTTCTCAAAGGTAACAAAAACATTTACATATTATTCTAGAGTAATTTTTGACTATTTTTTTTCATGGCAGTTTTTGATTCATAACACGTACAATTTCTGGGTAAAAGTTGCTCAAACTTGATGAAGAATAGTTAGGTGACTCATCCGGAACAATGGAAGATTTTCGGATTTTTTCCCCAAAAACATTTCATCACTAAGTTTAGCAACCAAAATTCTACAATTAATTGATTGGTAGTACAAACGGTTTTTCTTCTGAGTTTTCATTACATTCATAGAGTGCATAGATTTGGACGGCGGCATATGGCAAAAACTAAAAATTCGAGTAGGAGGATTACAGAGAAATTTTGTTGTTTGTTTGGCACCAGATTTTCGTTATATTTTCATCAAGGTTTAGGGTTAGGAAGATCATCATCCATAGTAGTAGTTCTTGTTGTTGACACTTGGTCTACTTATTGAAATCTGTCTTGCATTCCGTATTGTCTCCCAAGTCTTTGGTTGGAATTTGCTTGTCTAGGGGCGTCTGCTTGTAGTATTCGCGGCTAACCTGCGGAATAAGAGAGCCGAACCTGTATGAAAAAGAGAGAGGAAAGAAAAGAAAAACAACATTCAGAATAATGATAATCAAGGTTCAAGTGAAGTGCATGATGGATTATGATTAGCTGCTTTATAATACACCAAAGTACATTTTCACAGTGGTTGAATAATATCAAAAAGACTTCAACAAGTTTCCGATCGAATGTCAATTGTTTGAACTTTCGTGCTAAAATTAGTAGAAATATGTCACTCGCTTTGCTCACGCAAAAAAGTGAGGATTTCCGGATGATTTTCAAATACTGCTGTGATGTACTTTTAGTGAATGTATCTGTATTTAGCGCAACTATTTTAGTAACATTCGCGCAACCTTTCTCCTATTTATTTTGTACTTTATTCGCCTTTTTTTAAAGAACAGATAAGGGACGACAATGAACAAGTAGAGATGACGAACATAGAATTACAATAATTTTAAAGGAAATTTGAATGTCTTGGTTTTGACGGACATTTTTAGTCGTAATGCTCAATGCAGCAATCAAAAACATGCATTTTATTTTAGTAGAGCTGGCAGCAAAGAAGAACCTCCTAAGTAGTTTTAGCAGTGTATTTTATAGAATGAGGTCAACTCTAAATGGTTTATGAGAACAATACCGCGATTTGGCAAATGCTAAGCTATGCTATGTCTCATAGCACCACTGCTCTTGTAAAGCTCTCTGCGCCTTTCCTAAATTCAATTGTGTGAGCCAAGTAAGTACTAAAGTAAGCTAAAGGATAATTTGTCTTTTTGGAGTGACATAATTAATTACAGGCTACCAATTATCTCATTAGGCCTTTACAGTTCACAATCAAAATGTGTCAAAGGAGTAAAATTCGTAAAAATGGTTAGATGGCGTTAATAAATCTATTTTTCCGATTTTTAGAATCTGCTCCGATTTTCCTTCGGTTGAAGTCCTTCCTAATTGCGATTTCCCTGAGAAAACAACCTCTAAGGATGATGGTTGGGTACATGAAATTGCGGTACTACAACAAAATCTGCAGAATTCTACAGTAGTCCTAAAGTTTTATTTGTTAGGCAACCAATAAATCTCCCATTTCCCTAGACTAGGAAGATTCGGTGTAAAGGTCTCTGCTACAGCTGCATTAGAGTTTGTAGTAATGAAAAGCTGACAGGAGAAAGTAATTTACAACCCAAGATGTCTTGTAAAAAAGTAGCAGCAGCAGCCCCATGCACGAAACAGAAGGTGATTACTCAAGGTGACTTAGTTTCTCTCATGAAAGACGGCTTTTGCAGATCTATTGATTATCGTACTACTACTGTAGCCTGAGGAGAAGCAAGGAGCACTCTGTCGGTGGCAATAAATCATTGGGCTGTAATCACCACAAAAAATGCGCGCGCGAGCATACAACTATGTAGTACACTTATATATAGCAGCAAAATTGTGTTGTTTATGCGTTTGGACAGGGTTGCAATTATTGGTTCTGGTGTTCTCCGCACAGCTTTCTTTCAAGACAAAATTGTCCGAATTTTGTTCAATTTCTAAATGTTTTTTCGTTCCTTTCAAATTAATGAGAAAATGAATGAATGAAGCAAGTATTCATGAATGGTATTTACTATTTAGGTAAGTTTTCTTTCTGTAGTACTATACGATGTAGAAATTGTTCTTAGATAGTGTGTATGCCAGATGTTCCTTCCTTGTTTCCCATCGAAGTGTGAAAGCATCTCTGCCTGCTGCCATCATCCTATGACGTATGTATTTTTCATGGAATATGCCATCATGATATGTTATGTGTTCTTCAAGCCTACTGTCACGACAGCCCAAAATTTCCTACCTAATTTTGGGCGAGCGAAGCGAGCCATAGCTATTTAAATCCACTGGGACTCGCTTTGCTCGTTGTACATATGAAAAATTTTGGACTCGAGATGGTAAGCCTGTTAACAGAAAGCAGCCAAGCACAACACACAAGCTTCCAAATAAAAAAAGTGCAACAATATTATCATAAAAAATATGTTTTTTGCAGAACGTAAAGATAAGCATCGAATTGAGAAAGAAAACCTCAGATCTCGTTACCGTTGACCAACTGTGCCACAATAGCGAGATCTAAGTGCAGATGTGCGAATATGAGAAAAAGCTTTCTTTTTCTAAGCAGCAGATGAGCTTTCATCAGAGATCAAAAAGCTTGGAAGTCTTTTTTCATGCCTCATAAACAAAAAGATGGGCAAAGCCAAAGCTTCAGCAGCAGCAGAGATGGAAGAGCAACCATTGATTTTTGGCTTTTGATAGTCAGAAAGAAGCAG
The DNA here is from genome assembly GCA_900157175.1 of Oithona nana. Taxonomy (NCBI): domain Eukaryota; kingdom Metazoa; phylum Arthropoda; class Copepoda; order Cyclopoida; family Oithonidae; genus Oithona; species Oithona nana. The sequence continues at coordinate 351,435 of LT727933.1, forward strand.
CTAAGGGTACTCTAGGGGCACTTTTGCCCCATTGAGCTACTTATATGTACACAAGAAGCAAGCAAGAATATAGTGGTACAATATCATATTAGAAAAGACAGTGTAGGAATGGAACAAAAAATGATAGAGGAGGAGAAGCAGGAAAATGTGCAACGTTACATACCTTTTCCACTTCTCGGAAAACTCGTATGAAGTTGAGGCCTGCCAACTTTTTGAGGTCGTCGAGTGACCAAGCGCCACTGGTTAGCAGTGAAGCGAAAAGGGCGGGATACTTGGACACGTCTTCCAGGCCAACGGGCGTCCTGAAAATTCATCAATGGACAGCTCAGCAAATTCACCTCAAAGAAGACTTCACAGTGGTAAAATATCTTTTTAAGAGTCAGCAGCTTTGACCGGCTTAGCTATAGTCGAGGTTGCGTGATTTTGCACTACTATCATTTTGAATTGTAAGTGACCCAAATTCACCAAGAATTTTGCTAGGGGTTTTAGAATTTGACTTACGAGTTAATGCCGTCGTAGCTGGCTCCCAATCCAACGTGGTCAATTCCAGCCACTCGTCGAATGTGATTCAAGTGTGCTGAAAAGAGAAAGTTAGCTTTGGAACCCCTGGCTTTTTAAGCAATTTTTACTACCAAGATTTTTTTTTGCCTTACCGATGACATCCTTGATAGTGGAATGGTTACTGCAAGTCAAAAAGTAGGAAAAAAAGTTGACCATAACGAGACCCTTTTTCTCAGCCTGAAAAGAAAAATGGAGGATATTAATTTTGTAGTTTTACACATTTTTGGGGTGACTTATATGCAACAAATAACCGAATTTTTACTGAACAGTACAGAGAAATTTGACAGAGGGCATTTGACAAACTTTTGAAGAAGAAGAAGAAGGGAAGTTAGAAAAGTTCTCGTTTTTTTAAGATCGTTTTGGGTCCAACTTGACAATTCCCCCGATAGAGGAGCAAGTGCCAAGTAGGCCAAAAAGTACAAAGTTTCTACAGTTTTGACTTGAAGTTGAAAAGGTGCTTACCACGAGCCTTAAAATATTGTCAGGTATGTTTCTGGAGGAATTGCAGACGGCTTTTGCCGAAGAGTGAGAAAATATCACAGGAGCATCACTGACAGCCAAAGTGTCGAGAGAAGTTTGAATTGAGCTGTGAGATAAGTCCACGATCATACCCAATCGATTCATTTCTTCTACTACCGTCTGAAAAAATGAGAAAATGAGACTTTTTGGTGATTTTCAAACACTACATACGGTGTAACAAATACATCTAGGAAAAAAACTTACGCGTCCGAATTGGGTCAAACCATTGTGTTCAGCCTTGTTTCCCGGCACATCGGCTTTAGAACAATCGGCCCTAAAAATCAAGGAGAAGAAGATTCGTTAGCTTTTCTCTTGTTTTTTGTTGCTCTCTCTTTTTTCTAGAAAGCACTACCTCATTAGAGATGATACCTACCAAGGAGTATTGCAGTTATGAGTGAGGGTAAGTGACCTGGCGCCCAGACGATGAAACATGCGGAGGACAGCCAAGCTGGTGCCAATGGAGTGTCCAGACTCCACCGTGATGAGGCTGGCGATCCTTCCGGAGGCGTGAGCCGACACCAATTCTACAACAAAATGGAAACTTTTGCGTCAGATTTCTGCTAACTAATGACAAAACGTAGGTAGAGATCACTATACCCAGATATACCATTCTTCATCTTGACTCCTAAAGGGGTGGAACTACATAGTAATTGCCTCTAAGCATGGGACCAACCTAACTATTATTATACGCCTCCTTTCCCCTTGTTTCGGAATTCGTCACTTGGAAGCTTGAAGCATTGTGCGTGAAATTGAGTGGTCAGTCGTCCAAGGTATAGTGGCAGAAAACTAGTACTAGGCTACTGAAAGTTATGGGCCGCTACTGCGTGATGCCGCTTATGGACAGTTATGGACCTGAAGTAAACAATAAAACATGACTACTCTCTAAAGATCCATAGTAGTCAACACCTTGAGGACAAAAGAAGGCTTTTAATGAATGGATGCACACAGGATACTCCCCAAAAAAGTAGTTTGCGCCCACGCGCAGCGCGCGGGCGCTGATACATAACTGTCATTGCAAATTTCTGGCTTGACAAGGCAGCAGCAGTAGCCTCCTTGCCATTCTGTCTCCCAGTCTCTAGAGAGAAGTGAAGGAGGGAGCTAGAGGATGCCTAGTATGGGCTTTAAGAGACTTCATCTGAGATTACATCTCCTAAAAAGGGGCTAGCTTTCTTCGTAAAGCCCAGCAGCAGAAGTAGCCCAGCGGCGCAGCAGGGCAGTAGCCAGCACTGCAGGCCATCGACTACCATGTCAAAGTCATTATACGCGATCAGAAAAGAAGCAGCTTCATTGGCTAGTGCTTGATGCGGCGCCCCCGCTTCCTTCTTCGAGGACCTTGATGGGTTTTTAAAAAAAAGGCTTTTAGAAGAAAAACAAGACTGAAAAGGCTTTTTAGATCTAAGACCGCGCGATTCAAAATGAAATATTTTGTGGTACATTTGTAACAGTGTCATACTAAATCTAGATGATAACTTGATAAGTCTAGATGAAGAAAAAATTGAGTAGAACCGCGATTTTTGAGTACTGGAGGTCAAATAAAGCGGAAGCCATTATTGATTCATTAGGTTCCTGCCAAACAGTAGGAAGTAGGAGAGTAGCACTAAAGAAAGCCCAAGTAAGTAAGATCCACCCATTTAGAGGCCGAGACAGGAAGTCTTCCCGTCTATAAGATTACCGAAAGGTCATTGTTCCAAAGATCCAATGAGGTGATAAGGTCAAAGTAGACTGTTATACTTTTCCTCCTTTCCTTCAATAAAGCAACAAAGAAAGTTTCGGGTAACTAGGCAGTAGGCCTGCTTTTATCCTTCTCTAAGACTCTGCAACATTACTACTGTCTCAGTTCTCGTGAGTAAGATACCCCAATAGATTTTCTTTCATGACCATCGAAAATCAGCAGTTTCATCTCTACTCCAAGGTCAGTCTCAGCATAGGGATGAGTAGTATGAGGACATGGAAAGGATTGGAAAGCCTTACCCTCTGAAGTTTTGACAAGTTGCAGTTGATTGGGATAGCTTTCCACCAGCCTTTTGATCAGATCAATTTGTTCCAAAGTGACTTGGACTGCATCTTTATGTTGAGCACCACACGGAGCGTAAGCCACCCATAACTGAAAAAGCAACGTTAGATGACGTTTTAGTAACATTTTCCAATGCTTCTCTCTATTTTATGTCTAATAGAAAGCCTTAGGAACCCTACTTCTCAATAGTTGTGATTCGCGCGCAAAATGTGCCTTTGCACTTTTACTACGACGGATTGTATGTAGCTTAGAAAGCAGCTTTCATTTGGGAATGATCATAATTTCTATTATTGTATTGTTGTTGTTATTTTACAACTTTGGTCAGATTGTGCTGAAAAGAAGGAAGGAGAGCAGAGATTCAAGGCTTTGCTTCCAAGACAAAAAAGTGAAAGCTGTTATGAGAGAGTGCTTCTATGGTCGTAGCTACCACTGTCGAAGCCAACGCTTGTTGGATGGAGTTCTTTTCAGAGCGACTCTCTCTCTTCTTTTTTTGCCTTTCACAATTGCCTTCAAAGTCACCAGTCAGTTTTTCCCATTCTTAATGTTAGCCTCAGCTCAGCTTCGATTCTATCAGGACTTCAAAGGGATCTTTGTAAAAACGACTGGGCTGGAGTTTGTAGGTATCTAAAAAGGAACGAACGTCGGCGGCAGAGCAAAAGCGGCGAAATTTGTAGGAGCTGTGCTCTCCGCCGGTAGCTGGAGCTAATCTCGTTGGCACCTTTAGTTCCTTTACTTGGCGAAAAGCACTTAGAGAAGTGCAGCGACCGTGAGACTACTTCTACTACTAAAGGAAGTATAGCACAGTGTTTTAAATTGACTGAATACTATCTCGTTTTGAATAAATGCGAGGGAGGCCCGAAGGGCCGATGGAGCGAAGCGTCTTAAATTTTTTTTTGTCAGAATGAGCAGATTGAGCCAAAAAATACTGTCTGAATAATACTTGTGAAGAAGAGTTGTAGATGGTAGAGAAACTCCATCCATTTACAACAGAGTTACGGCATGACAAAACTTTTTTTACAAGCCTTATTCTTCTGACTTGCTTGCCTCGCTCGCTTACGTGCGCGCGCACGGATAGAAGCACATCTGCTTCTCGACTACTGTCTGAGTGTCTGTCTTCTTAAAGATTAGCCCACGGATCTCTTTTATAGCCAATTTTCAATCCATATATCCTACCAAAAGAAGTGCAATTGCAGAATACACTGCTGCCGATACTGTAGTAAAACCCACAAATCGCCCCTAAATCGAAACCAAAGAAAGGAATAAAACCACTTTAGCAAATGAACATTTGCTTCCTGACCACTAACAATCTACCAATTCCTTTTCTTTCTTTCTGCTTCTTCTTCCCACCAGCTAAGCAAAAAACAATAGTCAGCAGACTGGCTACTACTGTTGTAGAATCATGATTTGCGGTGCCACAGCAGTATTCAGTAAGTAAGCAAAAACATTCAAGGAAAACCTGGGATAAAAATACATTTTCATGCTTGGTTTTGAAGAAAGATGACGTAGTGATGTTCAAGTGGTCAGTAAAGGTAGAAAAAGATGAAAAATAGGCAAAAAAAAGGAAGGAAGATTTGATTACCTGACAACCAATTTGTCCCGTCACCATGCGACCAATGTCCGTATGCGACCATTTGCTTTTCGCCCAGGGATCGATGTATTTGAGATTGTTCGTGAAATTGACGGAGTCCAGCTTACTGTGAACAAACTTGCGAATGTTCCAAGGAAGATCGTTGTGCCTGCAAAAGTCAAAAGTTCGATAAAGTGCTTGGGCGACAAGCCGAAAATGCTCCCCAAATGTCCCTCTATTTAATCAACTTTTATTGAGCAATTTGGCTGCCTAAAAGAGCTTTGGAGGGATTACACTAAAGTTTCTTTATAGCCAGCCAACAGTCTACGTAGTTTTTGGTCTTGCCTCCTAGAATCTTACCGCTGCTCATTACAAAAACATGTGAAGAACAATTTTAATGATTTTGTGTCTAGACCTCGTGAGGTCATTTGCATACTTTTTGACAATGTAAATGAAATTGAAGGCCGGATAGTGGTTGTAAAGCATCTCGGAGTAGTCTCAATTGGTGACCATGTGCATGACTGCACCCCAAAAGAGACTCAGTCTTCTACTCTAGCCTTGATACAACTACAAGTAGTACAATTTGTATTCGAGGTTTTATTGCACGCACGCAAAACTCTGCAAACTTGATGTATCCTCCTCACAATACAGCAAAATTGTCTGAAAGTTACCAAAAGAGCGAAATGTATTTGCTTACAATTTGTGGTTTATCTATATGATATGTATGTAGTAAGCGTGAAGTAGAATGGTTGCTTGTGTTATAATGGAGAAGTCTGCTGTCACAGAAAGGGCCTGTCATCCTCAGATCCACAGTGACTGGCTCTTCCCAATGTGAAGAGAGTACCTTTGGTACAACCACCAAATACAGGCCTTTGAATTTGAATGTATTTGCCATACAACAGGCATACAGCAAGCTGTAATCGTAGTATCTGTTCTCTTACATCAGAACTCCTAACGCACATCTATCGTAGTAGTATGTATATCTGTTAATGGAAAGCAGCATGATACGTTGTAGTATCCCTCCCAAAGGTGAATGGATGTATCCCTTACAATACCAATGTGATACTTAGTGACCTTCTTGTGTTCTCAGAACATTCTGGCTCCTAAATGGTTGCTAGATGATGATCCATCAGCTTGCACTCCTCTCATTTCATTACACCACCACTAACAGTAGTACTAGCTTGATGTATCGTTGTAAGCGCGACTACAACTCTTTAAAGGATACAACACTGTATTTTCTATATTTTATGGGCCTTCTAAAATGCATTTGAAAATCATGATGGCTAAAGTTGTACGCAGCAGCACATCAGAAACTTTCTAATAGAAATTGATTGCAATACATCGCGCGCTTACTTAGGCTTTAGTCGTTCTAAAAGTTTGCTCACAGCCGCCGTCCCACTACTACTTGTACTCGCTGCAGCTGAGCTGCAAGTCATAAATAATGGCTGTCGACAAGTCAATTACATTGCCATTTAGACCAAAATCAGAGGCTTTGACGACACAGCAATTTGTCAAACTGAATCGCGCTTAGTACAACTCTGTAATTTTCTATTATGTAGAAAAAAGCAATGCACAGTTTTTAGAGTCTTTTTTGTTTCGTAACTCCATTTGTCACATACACCAAAATACGAAAACTCTTCGAAGTAAAAGTGCATTCACTGCTGCTGTTGCTAAAACTATGTAATGCCACATAAGAACCATTTTTTGCACCGTTGCACCAGAGGCTTTTATGTCGCATGAGAAAACGGAAAAAAGCAGGAGAAAATGAACTGAAATGGCTTGCAAGTAGAGGCTCCTTGCATGTCATTTGAGCTTTCTTCTTCAATCCTATCCATCCTTGAATTGAGTACTGAGTAGCATAATACGGCTCAGTACTACGTCGCACATGGATTTTCTGCTCATTTGTAAGAAGAAAATGTATTACCCAGCTTATCTGGACAAGAGAAGAAAAAACCCTCATGAATATCACTCTTCCAGGCTTTCTTTCCTTTTTCGCCTCTACTGCATCGGGTCAGCAGGTTTTCAAGTCAAAATTAAACTTTTGAGATATCTTTGGCTCCTCGGAAATTGCATTTCCTCCTCTAATTGGACTTTGAATGAAAAAAGATCATCGCGCGCGCGTTGCTGCTAATACTACTGCGAAAGTCAGGAGGAGCAAACATAGAAAAGCAAATGGAAGGAAGGAATAGTTAATGATGTGTTAAGCCACATCTACCACTAATGGTCCATTTAATCGATTACATTACGTCTTTTTTGTCTCTAATCGATCTAACAATCAAGATCTAACAATTATTGGTCACTATTGACCTTTTTCCGCATCTGTTGTTTCAGTTGCTGCTGTTTGACGTGCTGCTGACAAGGTGTTACTGCGACACTTCATTTAGAGAAGTACTAAGCAAGTATGAGCGCACTACTACAGAATAATGTAGCCCAGCTGTATTCCAGCTTGCTTACTACTGTAGTACTACTCATGCTTAAAGCACATCTGATGATCCAATACAAATGTCAGTGTGTGTATTGGATACTTACACGCAAACAAGTCATATTCATGTTCAAATGGACTACTTTGCACTACAGTACATAATATGTATTCCTTCTCGTGAAATATGAATGTATTCCTTGTAAAACTGGGCAGGATTTCTGCTCCCACTGCTACTTCTCCCTTTTGTTTTCTTAGTTTTGAGTTAAGATATGCAGTTTTAAAACTATACAAAGATGCAACGCTATCAATTTGCATAACAATAAGATTAGATTTATTTTTAGCAAGAGAAATAGAATAAATCTTCAAACTGTCATTTTCAATCTTTTTAATGAAGTTTCTTAAGTCCATTACTTAATCAGATGTCGCGGTATTTGTGGTTAGAAAATGCATTGCTTTTGCTTTGTATTTTCTTCTTCCCCTTTTCTGTATTGTGTGTATATGTAGGTACCTCTAGATTGATGGATTGTGCTTTGCCGGAGCCAAAAAAGTCACCAGACCTGCCTTCATTTTCATTCCAGAGACCCTAGTAAGGTATCAAGATGAAAAAAGATCTCATCTAAAATTCATTTTCAAAAAATGAGATTACATTCCAGGTTTTGAGAGTAGTAGTATTACCAGATTTGCAAAAGTAAAGCCTTTCAGACCTTTTAAGGAATAGGGAGCCTAAAGTAGCCAAAAGAATTAATTTCAAAAGAAATGCGCGAGGGCAAGAAAGGAGTGGGTTTTGGCAATGGCCTTCTAGAGGTCTCTCATTCCATTATGCCAGCTGCCAAAATGGCGCGAGATAATTAATATCGAAAGAGTATCGAAAGAAGTAAGAGCGAAAAAGGATTCTCTTTTCATATTACAGTTAGTCTTATGTAGGCTTAGTCATTCAGTGAGTGAATAGCCAAAGACATGCAGCAGACAGTATTACGAGAATAGCTGCCGCCGCTACTACATTTCATGGGCCTTATACACGAGGATCATCACGAATACATACTGAATACATTTTCTTACAGAATTTCCTTTAGAAAGTAAGTGATGATGACACCTTTCCATATTCATATTCATTCGTGTAGTCTCATTATTATGCGAAAACTGTCAGTAGCAGTGGCAACAAACACATTCTCACTATGCTACTTGACCTAGAATTTAGAAAGCTCCTTGGTATTTAGGTAAGAGACTGACTGTAGAAGTGGGATGAGAAGAGAGTTTTGGGTCATAGGCATACTTCCTACTGTTTTTAATATCATTTCTCAAATTTGAGTATTTGACAAGGCAACAGCATCAGCGCCACCTAGCGTCATAATTCTACACAATATGAAAGCAAGGCTTCTTGCCCTCGGCACTTCCGCCCTCGGTTTTCCTCTTTGGGTAAAAACTATGTTAGGTAAGAAGGGTAAGAAATATGTCCCGTTTCCCAAACTTTAAGTTGCCTTCTTCCTATCTCTCTCAGTTTCTCAGCTGGCTCTTTACTGAAGTTGGCAAATGACCTCTTGATGAGAAGAGGAAAGGTTTTCTTTGAGTAGGCTGATGATGATAGTAGTAGTAGTAGTCATTTGATGTTTGGTTCTTACCCGTCAATCAGAGGAACTTCTTTGAGAAGTTGGGAGACCACCCGAGCCTGTTCCTCGGGCGAGATGATCAGAGGACTTTGTCCGGAAGACCCAACTCCTGACATGCTGCTTGACGCCCAGATGATGAACAGGGTCAGCAGCAAAACCACCAAACAGCCCAAGAAAAACCAGTGCTGCCGTCGGAACTTTAAACCTGAAAGCAGAATAAAATATAAAAACTTTGTTGCGAGCGAGTCGTGAGTTGCATTTCTGCAATCGAGCCAAATGACTCTGCGACTAATCTACGATCCCCCCTTTGTCATCTCTAGCTCCTCTCTATCCTGTTTTCCTGGGTCGCTTCCAACTACGCCAGCTAGCTGCGCTTTTGCCAACAAAAAAATCTTTGTGCTAAAAAGCGATGCTGATACGTCGGAACCATTAAGACCCAACTTTTCTTCTTTTAGACTTTGTAGCATGATAACTAATGCACAGTAGGCATAACCTTTGAAAATCCCTACTCAAACACGTTGTTTGAAAATCACAGAAAAAGTCTCATTCACCATTGCGAGCGAAGCGAGCTACGTTTACATTTTGAGTGGACAAAAGTTAATTAAAAATGCCAATAATGGTCCAATTTGGCGATTTTT
>LT727933.1:369048-423804 GCA_900157175.1 Oithona nana
TATACTCATGGAAGAAATCTTGACATATTTTGCCTAATGTGATATTCTGCAGCAGTAGAATAATCTGCTTGCTTTTGATATATTTGTTTTGTGCTAGCTCTGTATTCCAATTCCCTAGATACTTTTCCATAAAAAAGCTTTATTTTTTTGCCTCTTTTTTGTGTGAATACTGTGAGTGGTTCATAGCTGAATCTCATTGTCACGTTTGGAGTGCCATCTGTGGCCATATCTAATAAATGTCCCATCCTTTGGCATATTGCAGGAAGCCGGCCACCCAGATTTCCTAGGGGAATACGCCTCTCGCTTCTTACGTCGCTTACATCCTGCATATTGCATATGACCGCCATCTAGGCCTAGCTAACAAACCCATCCGAGATTTCCTTTAAAAACCTCTTCAAATTGGACTTGACAATGAGCAGCAGGAACACAACAAAAAAAGAATATGGGACTAATGGGGTCCTTTTGAAAGGCTTTTCCTTTGCACTTCTACTGTTGCAGAAGGGTTTTTTATGGTTTGTGATGTTATTTCATTACAATTGAATGCATTCCAGCCTCCCTTTTAATGGCCCTACTCTCTCGACCTCTAATTGCCTGAAGAAGAGGATCAAAATTGAGGTGAAGATAAGCAAAAGTTTGAAAAATCACTCATCGCCCCTTCTTCACTACTCAGCAAGGAAGTAGCTGGATTATTAATGGAACTTTCCATCAACTTTGATGGAACAGGGAAGAAAATTATTGTGGCAGGAGCTTTAGAGGCTGCCGGCCTCGGAACGGCCTCGCCGAGGCCTCAAACGTGATTCATCATCATTTGTTTCCTGGATGCTTCCGATGATGCAGATACTTTATGATATCCACAGGTTTCGAATCATTCTAACCTTGCCAATATGGCCTTGCCAACTCCAATTCTAACTTTCATCTCATTTTTTTTTTCTTTTTTGCACTAAGGAAGAAGATCGGATTTTCGTTATTTCTTTAAGGTACTCTCCTGCTCTCGCATTACTTGCTTATCAAATATCATCCAAGGCTTTAGCTTAGGATCAAAAAGTTTTCCGACCGTGAAAACCATTTGCCACACGACCTACTAAAGCCGTTTACTGCTATAACAGTGCAACCCAGAAGCCCCTTTTATCTCTTCAGTAGCAGTTTCCCTTGGGAGTTGCAATAACCAATCTAATTAGCTCAAACCCAACAACAACAACATGCAAAATACATAGTAGAACTGGCAAAGAAAACTTATTTTTGGTTAATTGAAGAAAGAAGAAGAGCCAAGTAGCAACGAAGTTGCAATAATAAACAGGTTTTTCTTTTTGGTAATCAGGACATGACGTGATGAACAACACAACAACAAGGATTTCTGCAATCAAGTATGATCATTACTAAAGGAAAAAGGCTCGTCGCAGTCTCTCCTGTTAACACAAACACTACTGAAAAAGAAGCATTGATTAATCGACAATTGGAGAAGACACACGAAAATCACCAAAAGGTCATTGCTGCTGACAAAAAATGAAGAAGCCGCCGCTTTTGCATTGGCTGCTGTCCTACTTCCCAAAGCCAGTGGTTTTTTGCTAGGCTACTTCGACCACAAACCAGCAACTGCTAAGCCCGCATATTTTACCAGATTGGACTTTGTCGAGGTAGTAGTGAAAGTGGTGGTTCTGCTCCAACTGGACACCGACGACGTTGGCAAAAAAACGCAAGTTCTGAAATGCAGAATATCTTTTGAAGCTTTATTGGATTTTTCTTGGGTCACTCTCCTCCCAACCAGAAAATACAGCTTTACTACGCATTCAATTTTCTTTTCAGCATATTTTTTTTTTCGCTGAGCTGGTTCTATTACATTGACAAGTTGTATTATGGATGTATTTAGGACGCGCCCGCAAAAAAAATCATACACTCCGCACCACTTTCATAATGACAAAATAGACCGTTTTGGGGGCTTTCTTTCTTTCACAATATGTCTACGTACACTCTACATGTATTTATGAATTTACTAAGATGCGATGGCGCTTCTTGATGATAATGTTTGTGCACTCATACTGATGCTTGCTTGCGTACGTATCACCAGCACCACCAAGCAAATGCCTTGTTCTTCTGCCTTGCGGCAAACTTTCTTTTGCTAGGGGAGCGAGGCAACAGTATCAGAAGCTGTCCGGATGACACAGTGTACTATCTGCCCTAGTAAAATGAGTCATATTTGCACACGGTCTTACAATACAAAACTATAGTCGAAGTACATAAGACAGAGTGTCTCTAACAAAGTCCAATACTTTGGTGCTCTTCTAATACTGCAAGGTTGCAACGTGTGCTGAATATTAGAAAGCAGCCTCAGAAGATTGAAAAGAGGCTGAGGCCATCATCATACATAAGGAAAAAATAACAAAATGTATGTAATGAACTGCAAGGAAAAAAGAACTAATTTCCGCTTTTCTTTTAGGCAAAATGCAAAAAAAGGGGAGAATTGCATTGTGTATGCAACACTATTTCTATTTGTACCATTTAGTTCATGAATAATTGATGCAAACTAGCAAAAATTACCATTGCCAATTGGTTTGACCTTATTCTACTTCTTCTTTCTTGCTACTTCACTAAACTCCATTTCCTTTTCATTGTAAATTACTCTAGGAGTTCCGCCTAGTTTTTTTGCTTCTCTGTTTTCTACAAATGCTCCATTTTCAATTTTTTGTATGAACTACAAAGGAGGCAGGAAATTGGACTAGAATGAAGGCTGTGCTAGTCTCAGCTGCTGTTGACCCTTGACTCAGTTTTGCAAGTAAACAAAAGGCTTTTGCAAGCAAAGAGGAGAAAGAGAGGAGAAAAGTAGGCATATAACATAAACACTTGACATGGGAGTCAGAAGCTTCAGTGGCTTTTAAATGGAACAAAAAAAAAGAGTAGAGTTGCACTGTGCTTCCTTTTTTTGTAGTCCTACAGATTTTTGGGAGCACAAATTAGCTTTTTCTTCTTCTTGTCTTGTAGATTTTTTTGCAGCAAAACCACCATAGAAAAGTAGCAATCTGGTGGTGTATACAGTTACAACAAAGATTTTTTTTGCCACAATACAAAAGCCTCATTCATTCATTCACTCACTCATTCAGGTATTTCATTTGAATGCGGTAGAAAGGTTTCACCTTTTAGCAAAAGTGTTGGTTAAGTTTCTATGGAAGGCGTTGCCTTGCCACTTCTTTTACTCGCGACTCGCTCGCGCGCGACTCTCAAACTTTTTTTTTCCTAGCACCGAAATTGCATTGAAAATTAACTGCAAAATGCATGATGCAGTGCAAGATTTCATCTATTGAAGATCAAACCGCAGTTCAACAGAGGACTATGGCGACGCATTGAGCTTTCTTGCTGCTTTCCAATTTCACATTTTACCACCAACAATTTTTTGACGACGACTGCAGCTTTTTCTCTCTATTTCGTGTGTTGTTGAGGAAAGAAAAAAGGCAACACTAGACGAATTTCCTGCACCATTTGTTTCGCTAGCAAAGCAGCAGGCAGCAGGAGGAGGAACCAAAAAAAGTTTTTGTTTTTTGTTTCTTTTTCCATGTTTGCGGCTTGGAGAAGAAATTCAATTGATTTGCAATGCAACTTTTTAGAAGACGGCTCTCTATGCATGTAAGCCTCGCAATATGCGAACGTAAATCAACCTTTTCTTGGCAAAAAAATTGAAAAAGTCTCTTTTTAGTGCCTGTACGATTATTTTATACTGTACGTTTATTTGATGTATTGGCAAATGTGACAACTGTGGCAAGTATTACAATTGTGACTTACGTAACAGTATCGCGAGATCTGAGTGTATCACAGATTCGGAACAGAAGAAATTGGAAAGCATGCAGGAGGAAGTAGGGAAAGTAGACCGTCTATTTAGAAAGTTTTGCTCTTTGGGAAGAGAAGAAGAGGAGGAGGATCAGGAGGAGAAAGACGAAAAGTAGAGCAGCAGCAAGGAATTTGGTTGAACTCTAAACTACAATGTACTCTGCTTCTTCCTACTCTAGCCTTCAATACTTCCGGAATAACCACTAGCAACTATGCAAAGTTGTGTATGCCTCCTCTACGTAGTTATAATATTTTGATCCACTTTCTAATGAGAAAATGAAAGTGCTAACCAAGTTTTGTCAAAGTGTGGATGGTTTACTCTTTTACAAGAGACACACACACATTTTCTCTCATGCAAGCAAGCTTGGCCAATGAGCTCATCTAAAGGGAAAGAAAACTTGTGCGTAAAATGCTCTTTAGAACTGAAAGTGCTTTAAAACAAAAGGGTAGCAGCGCGAGGCAGCTAGCAGTAGTGCAATGCACTAAGGAAAGAGAACAGAATCTCTAATTCCACAGAGATAGCATACAGTCCTCTTTCCGGCACCATAGATGTCGTTTTGTATCCTAAACTGCACTATTTGCCATAAAACATAGCCCAGCAGCAAAGTACCTATTAGAAACAAAAGCCAAACTGAGACCTCAATAAAGAAGCTTAGCTTTATTATGGCCGGAGTTTTCTATTTTTTCCCCATACATTTTGGATACACTTGAGGCAGATAATACACTGTTTTGTGGTAGCACAAAAGGTGCTACCACACATTATGGCAATGGGCTTGCAAACACCCATTTCCCACCCTCCTAAAGAACCAAAGTAGGAGAAGCTGTACTTTTATTCCTGATCGATGGAGTATGAACTAGGGACACAGAAGAAGGTCTTGAAGGCCACGAGCAGCAGCAGCGAAGGCCGCCTTTCGAGACTGCACTGGTCATGGTTGTTGGTAGGTAGTGGTCACCTTAGGAAGGCTGTCCTCTTCTTGGTGGTGGTGGTACTGGTCAACAGAAGGGAAGAAGGGAGCTTCAGGCAAAAGTGTAGTGTATTGGGACATAAATTATGGCCTGGTTCCGACACTTTGAGTTCTTTTTTCAAGTCACCCTCAAATCCTCTCTCTTCTTTCTCCTGCTGCAAAAAGTGCACCGGCTCCAGAAACCTCATCTGCTGCTACTCTATAGTCCCCCCTTGCAAAAGGAAAACTTAATGAAATGGATTTTTATCGCCATGTAATTCAGGCTCAATGGCTATGAAAGTATTTGACATGTACTAAGTAAGTAAGTCAGTTTTAGCACAGTAGGGACCTAATTTACTGGCAAACACAGTGTTATTAAAACGCCATCTAACCAAAAAAAAAAATTACTCGCCTCACCTACCTATTTAAAAAGATACTTACTAAGCTACATCTAGCTATATAATAAGTATTGAAAAGTCAACATAGAACTAACTCTACTCTCGCGGCTCCTTTAGAAGAATAACAAAGAATGTATCCCATAGAGGAGACGAGGAGGCGGAGAAGAAGAAGAAGAAGCACAAGCTCCACCATTACAGCTTCTTCTTCTTCAGGCTACTATTCTCGAGAGAAGCCTTTTCTGCAGTAGTAGACATCTCAAGGGATAACTAGCCAAGCCTTTCCAAAGGCCCCTTTTATGCTTTACTTCGTGATGCTGTCATCACTGAGCCTTTTGATTTATGTCATCAGCAGATACATTTACTAATAAAACGACAAGCAGACACCAAACTCACTTAGTAAAATTATTTTTCCGTATTCATTTCACACTATCCCATTGCACTTTTCAGAATTTATGTATTGCACTAGGGGGAACATTCCCCAAGTTTATTCCTAGGCTAGGCACGAAAAGTTCAATAGACTTTGCGCTAGCTGCCGCCGCTGCTGCTGTCTTCCTATCGACTAACAAGCTTCATGCCTACTACATCCAGAAAACCACTTTAAAGTAAGCAAAAATGGATTCTGAGAATCATTGATGACGTCATGATTTGTTTATATCTTTTCTCTAAGTCAAGAAGCGTGAAGGATGTATCAGAGAAGAAGTAGTGTACTTGATGGTGGATGGAAAACTTTTGTTGACAGTTCTCTTTTTAGGCAAGGTTGGAGACTCTGCCACTCTTCTATGCAGTTCCTTGATATAAAGGTCAACTGGGAAAGGCCAAAAACCACCAGAAAGTCGTGATTTTTCGGTCAAAAGAAGGAAGGCAGCAGCGGCAAAATGCACTAGCTTCAATCAGCCGAGGAGAGCAAGCGCCAGCTAGCCTCAGTAGATCTTGTTGCTGCTGCCCCTTCTAGAATACAAAACGTGTTCTTCCATCTCTAAAAATGGTTTTGACAAGAGTAGTGAGTAGCGAGGTTGTTCTACTACGAGAACAGAGGAGCCAGAGCTAGCAAGGCTCCCTAAATGTGCATCAAAAGCTCTAGTTCTTCTTCTGCTGCTGCCCTCGCTTCCCTTACTTTCTCCCATCCCTTCAAAAACTGCAAAAGCAGTTTAAAAAGATTACTTTAAAGTGTTTGAAGCCATTTGCTGCTACTGCTGCTGTTAGATGGCGTTTAAGAAGAATCAGCGTTGCAAAGGAGGCGAGCGAAAAAAAGACAAAAAAAACTTCACTACCTTGGCCCTTCGGGCCTCGGTCGCTCCGTATTAGACAATTTCCAGTTGCATGACCTAGGATAAGACAGAGACCATTGATTTCTTTAGTTTAGAGCAACAACAATTCATGATTGATGAAGGTAAACCGGAAAGAAGAGAAGTCTGAAAAAGGCCAAAGTTTGCTTTGCTACTGCACTACCGGTCTCCGTCAACTCGGTCAGGACGACAGAAAAGGCGACGGCAGGGAGGCGCATTGGAGACTTGAAGTTTGATGAATACCAAGTCCCGCGATGCAGTTAAGGAACTGTTCTATTTCTACTGCTACTTCATACCACCAAATGTTGGTCTACAGAAACCAGGCAAGGGGAAATCTCAAATATTGGCCAAGCAGCAAATATATGAATTGAAGCGGCATCTACTTGACTTTATCTCTCTGGTTTTCCCCGTAGAGCTTTGATCAAGAAGTCTTTTGGATATCGAAATATTGAAGATAACTCTGAGGACACCAGCAGCGGCGTCAAGGACTCTCTTAGATACAACTTCCTACTGCATACATTTTCTCGTTTCTTCAGGAAATTAAGTTGGGTTAGACACTCACTGGAAAGCCAGTCCTAGGTGCAGACATATCCCAGTAGCACCTCATCAAGCCAAACAGAGATAGAAAAGTATTGATAAGAAGAGTTTGAGTAGGCAGCATGCAGTGCTAGATGTGGGTGGATTCGAACAAGCAGCTCTGAAGCAGCAGCTCTACGACGATGCGATGCGATGCAAGAACTGCATTCTTTCGATATTACATTACATCCCCAGCAGAAGGCTTGGAAGGCTCAAGGCTGGCGCTAGGATAATTTACGACGGGCTTTTTAGCCTTCAAAATAGAGCAGCAGAACCTTCCTTCTCACTTCTCTGGCCTTTTTTACCCTGACCCGAAATTTTAGTGCATTACGTATGAAAACGTGGTCATGATTTTCTAGTTCATTTGGGCACTTCCCCCCCGAAAAGAAACCAACTAAAAATAACAGTAAAAGTAGTAATACGCGACAATCGTTTCAACTTAGCCCATTTTCCTTCTTGTAAGAGAATCTTTAGTAGATATGTTGTAATCCCAAGTTTTGCACTTTTGAGCCTACCCCATTTTCCTACAACTGCTGCAAAAAAGAAAAGGCCAAATCCCTTGGGTGTATTCTCAGAAAAATCATAGATAACGACAAAAGGCACGAAATGCACACACACTGTTAGACATTGGCCCCCAAAAGTCTCAAAAGTCTCTTAAAAGATCCTTTAAAAAAGTTAGTTCTGGCCTACCTTTGCCTCGACAAATTCGTCGTACAACCGATGGTGATCATTACAGGTGCACTTGCAAAACTCCATATGATGCTCCAGACCTCCACGACCCTCAACGTAAGAACGACATCTATCTAATTCATGGTGGTAATGGTAATCGTGTTCCAACAAAAGCCGCGATCCACTCGAACGTCGTTGATGTAATTTATGCTGTTGTCGTGATCTTGATCGAGACCGAGGTCGCGGACTCAGCGCTTCTAAGCTGATAGCATCTGACACAAAATCCGCGGCACTTTCACGGGGTTCTATTTGAAAGGCACTTGAGGCCAAAGAGGAAAAGCCACCCGAGGCCGCCGTCCGGGTAGTGGTGGCCCGACTCATCCTCGAATCGCGGCTGTAATTGCCGTCTTCATCACAAGTGCAAGGGGGTGAGGCGGGGGTCAAAGTGGGGGTCTTTTTGCCCCTTTTGAAAGGCGAGGCCGGGCGTATTTGAGGTAATCGGGCATCCACTGAACTTTCACGCTTCCACTGCACTACATGGGTTCCAGCAGGGTTGGGGTAGTGGTCGTTACTTCTCGACCGTTTTCCCGTTGGTGTCCGTGAACTCTTTCGCCCCCTTCCCGGCGCCGTGGAAATGGCTCTAGGAGGCAACTCAACTTTGTGACTAACGAGCGGCAGGGTGGCAGCCAAAGTCGATAAGGCTTCATCATAAGACTTTTTCTTGGATTTTTTGAGGGGAACCGGTGGAATCGGTGGCGGCCGCGGAATAGGCATCTCAGATTGATTGGACATCCTGGAAATGGCCGAGAGGCCCATGAGATCCACACTATCAACGACATCGCCATTCATATAAGAACCGGCAGCAGGGCCGGGAAAATGGCTACTGTTGCGGAGCCTATGCCTTTGACTCTTTTGAGCTTTGCGCTCTTGCTCGGCCATCTCTTTGGCATACCGCTCCTTTTCGGCCATTTCGGCTGCCAAGCGCTCCCGCTCCAGAAGGTCTAGTGAGGCAGATTTGCGCTTCTTTGTGGAGGTATTTTTTGAGGCAGGTCTACTTTCTGATTCGTTAACTTCTAACCATTCGATTTTGAAGGGATCCATGGTCTTGCGACGCTCCTTTTTCTCATAGTGCTCAATTCTTAGCCGCTCCTTTTCTAAACGTTCCAGTTCGATTTGCCGTTCTTTTTCTAACCGTTCCAATTCTAGTTGGCGAGTCCTTTCAATCCTTTCGATTTCTTTTTGCCGCTCTCTTTCAAGGTGCTCCAATTCTAGAAGGCGCTCCCTTTCTTGCCGCTCCTTTTCCATTCGTTGTTCATATTCACGTCTTTCGCGCTCTTGTCGCTCCTTTTCTAACCGTTCATATTCACGCCTTTCACGTTCCAGACGAGCCAGCCGTTCTTTTTCTAAGCGTTCATATTCACGTCTTTCTTGCTCTAATCGCTCCTTTTCTAATCTTTCAAATTCAAGCCGCTCCATTTCTAAACGTTCTTGCCGCTCTTTTTCTCGTCGTCGCTCCTTTTCTTGACGCTCCTGTTCTTTTTTTCGTTGCCGTTCCTCTTCTTTTCGCCGCTCACGTTCTTGTTGTTCACGTATTTGCCGCTCCCTTTCGCGCTCAAGTCTCTCGCGTTCTCTTCGTTCACGTTCCATACGTTCACGCTCAATGCGCTCTTTTTCTTGACGCTCCCGCTCCATTCGTTCTCGTTCTTTCAGTTCTTGTTTTTGTCGCTCCCGCTCCATTCTTTCTCGTTCCTTTTGCTCTTGCTTTTGTCTCTCCCGCTCCATGCGTTCTCGCTCTTTTTGCTCTTGCTTTATTCTTTCGCGTTCTTGACGTTCTTGCTCTTGACGCTCTAAACGCTCTTGGTGTAGCTGTTCTTGCTCCAATCGTTGCAAGCGTTCCTGTTCAAGTCTCTTTAAACGTTCTCTCTCCGTTCTTTCGCGTTCCAAACGCTCCTGTTCCATTTTCAAGACACGTTCTCGATGTAATCTCTCCTGTTCTTCTCTCTCCCGCTCCAGGCGCTCCTTTTCTAGTCTTTCTTGTTCAGCCCGTTCATGTCTAGCTCGACGTTCCCGTTTCTCCCGCTCTTTGCGGTCCTTTTCAGCGGCTTTGCGCTCCATTTTTTCCTTTTCTTTGCGCTCAAACTCTAATCTTTCGTATTCTAACCGATCTTCTTGCTCTTTGCGGTGCTGCTTTTCACGCTCTATGCGTGCACGACGTTCCTGGTCTTTGGCTTCGCGCTCCATTTTCTCATGGATCCGCCGCTCCATTTCACGTTCCATAATTTTGTGCTCGGCTTCTTTGCTAGAAGACTCTTTTCCTTTCATTTGACTACTTTTGCTGGAAGGAGGAGCAGTAGCAGAGGAAGTACTTCCATACAGCCTTTCTTTTTCCAATTTGGCTCGCTCCTTTTCGTGTTTGTCATGGAGATATCGCTCTAACTGCAGTCTTTCTTCCAGTTTCTCTTGCTCATTTTTTAAAGTGTCCAACTCGGCAAGGTCGGAATCTAGGCTGCGGATGAGGCCACAAGTATGTATAGGCTCGATACTACTTCCTTGGCCGAATTGCTCAGGGGGCGGTAAAGGTAAGTCCAGGTGGCGGGCGGGTTTGGCAGTAGTGGTGGCAGTAGTGGAAGTGGTGGCGCGGGAGGATGGACGGCGAGGGTGCGTATGTATCCGCGGGTACTTGTCGGGCGAGTGCCCTCGTTGCGCACTTGACGCGCGCTCATGAGTTGTTGAGCTGACGCTTTGGGAGCGCTGTCGTCTTTGCCGGCGGTCAAGCGCCCGCTGCAACTCTTTTTGTAGCTCCGAGCGCACATCTTCTGTTTGAGCAGCTGCTGGTGGTACGCCGGCCGGCCGGCTGGGGTCACGGCCGTTACGCTTGGTTTGTATATGTCTTGAGCGTGAGGGTCGCTCACTGACCGGCTGATGAAGGTCATCTGGCGAGCATTCCATGGCCTTTTATTTCAGCGGGTCTAATAGGGATCCGAAACGACCAGCTTTTTGAAATCCTGTAATTTAATATGTATTCAATGTATTCTTTTCTGGTGTACTTTATTTATGTACCTGAGTAGGCCTATACTCCTTTACTATGGGCCCATAGGCTTGGTTTTTCTGCTTTCTTCTCGTCTTCTCTGTGTATAATGGTTTATTCAGTAGTGATGCATTGCTTTTGGGCAGAAAAGTTTGTCTTCCATTGAACCTGCATGATGACAGGACAATGGAGGTCTAATGAGCTAATCTTCAAGCTGCTCAAGCTTCTCCAGCTTGATAGAAGCGTTGCTTGCTGCTGCTTTCTTAGTGGATCTTAGAAGTAGCATTCTGCTGATTGCTTCTTCGTGCAAGATTGTCATTGTTGCCACGTCGTCAACTTTTTTTATGGATTCAAGTAGCTTCCCGGCAGCAGCAGCGTCGTCGTCGTTGTAGTAGTTGTACACAGGAGGCACATCACGCACAAGGAAGAAGCACACAGGAACTGCTTATGACCTCCATGCAACTCCTATCTAGGCGGCCTCTATCCTCTCTTGACAAAGGTCAAAACTTTACTACAGCTTGATCGTGATGATGGCGTTTCCTATTATTGCACTTCTTCTGCTTCTTTCTTGAATGAAGACTGTACTATGCTTTATAGATGACCTCCTCAGTAGTGGCCTCGTAGCTAAGAATCAGCAGCATCCAAATGACCTCAGTTGTCCTCCTTCCGACCATTGCATTGACATTCTGCAAAGTTCAACATGTGATTATTGGTTTTCGATAGACTACTAATACGCTTTCCTGAGTATTCAAATGTATTCACTGTGCAAAATACTTTCTACCAAAATCGAAAAATGACGCATTGAAACTCGAAGAAATACTTGCAAGCTTTCATTGCATGATCTTCACATCATAACTCTTTATTCTAATCCATTTTGGGGCATTTTACGACTTTGACGTCTTACCATATTTCTTCAACTTTTGGCTGCAGGGAAAAGCCTAAGAGTAGGAGGAGAAGAGAGAAGAAGAAGAAAAGTGCATCGGGCAACAGCATCAGCCAGGAAAAACCTTCTCTTGTCAATGGTGCGGCGTTCTGCACTCTACCTAGACAACTACATCTACTGGATAGAATGGTCACATTTCACCAAATTTTTGATGAAACCTACCAAAATTGTATTCGTTTTAGTTGCATCTTAGTCAGCAGTATTCTTATTGTATCTTACAAGTTCTGCAAGTTTCTTCCCAGCAATTTTGATAGGTAAGCAAACAGCTAAGAAGTAAGAAGAGGGGAGGAAGAAAAAAAGGCAATCGATAATACTACACACTGAATACTCTTCCTTTTATGCGAGATGGCGCTTGCTTCTTACTTAGTGCGAAGAAGCAACTCTTGCTAAGATGCAGCAGAACAATTGTTCTATTCAAGGACATCTGTACTAATACACATCTCGACTCCTTTGCACCCAATACATCTACTCTCATTGTATTCAATACAACAAAAAAACTGCCACTCAATTGATTGACATCACATTGATTACAGTTCTCTTCTATTTGATACTAATAATAGCAAAAAGACACTTGTGCCTTCCTAATCTTCGATAATACATAATGGAAGAAGGGCAAAAAAATGTACATTTCTCTTGCTGCGGAGCTGATCGTTATGGATCACGATACATCTTCTGTCTGTAATAATCAAATATAAATCACCAAAGCGAATACAGTACTACCGACCGCCAGAGCAGCAGCGCGCGCGGCGTGCTTAATGGACCGGAAATTATGTATTTTTTGTTCCTTACACTGCTGCAGCCCCACCAAAAAATGCACTCAACTACTTTACTGTATCTTACGAAGCTGTAAAAGGTCTCAGATGTATCTTACAGACGAACTGCCCAAACAAGACAGCCAACTTTTTGCTTATTAAGAAGTGCAACTTTTTCCCCCTTAGTACATTTTCCTACTTTTAGCTGGTGTATTACCCTGGCGGATACACTGATGTATCCTCGAGAAATCCAATTATGTGGAAAAGAGGGTAAACATGATGCAATGTGCACTAGTTACATTAGTCTTATAAGGTAGTAGTCACTGATTGACAACATTACATACTGCTCTCAACACCTCATCTACTTCTAATGCACATAAACAAGACCACAAGGTCATTGTGGGGTACAAAGAAGACGAAGGACTTCCTTACAACGCTTACATTCTTCTTCCCACTCCAACAGTTCGCTTCCGGATCACTTCCTTTAGCAGGAAGATGTATTCTTCTTAAAATACAGTGCTTATGCGGGAAAATCACCCCTCAAAAAAAATCTCACTTTTTTTTCTAAAACTGCCCATTTTTGTAGGATACATTCAGGAAACGTAATGGAATACAATGTCTGAAATTGACCTTACATGTATTATATCCAGGCTCCCTGTGGAATAAAAGTCACGCACACGCGAATTTCAACTTCACGAGTATCCTCTAGAGGCCATTACAGTTGTACATTACAACTTGCAATATTTGACAAAAAGAAGGAAATGTAATCACTGTATTCTGCTGTATTCGGTAGTAGTTTCCTAAATCCTTTAGATGCCTTTTTTCTTTGGGATGGAGCGTAATCACATGCTCCTCTACCCTACCTTGTATCGCTTATTCGTATTCGGCGGACTTTGATTGCTTTACATCCAACCACTAACGTATTACGTAGCTGTACCAGCATCCTTCCTTTTTTGTCCAATTATTTTCCATCCTACTAATCTTCTTTTCTTAAAGATGATTACAGTACACCGCAGAATACTACTCAGCAGTATTCATTCAGATGTATTTAGTACATAATAAATATGTATCCTACACATCTTAGTGGGAAAATCATATTTTTTTTGTATTCGAAAATCTTAATTTAATTTGTTATCAATGCTACGTGAATGTATTTGAAATGTATTCAAGGTTTTCTATACCGTTGACAGATCTTGGTTCCATCTTGAGCTTGCTTCCTCCTTCAGTAGCACATGTCACACAATTGCACTTTTGTTGTCACACTTCTTCGCTTTTTGCACACTACTGGCGATGCTTCTGTAGCCGTCAACGCTCCACACACCACTGATGCCTTAACGAGGAGTGAGCGCTGCCGTCGAAGTAGTAGTAGTAGTAGTAGCAAAGGGGCTTTCTCTACTCCTAGGTCACTTTCCCTTTCGTATTCTCTAACTATGTATTTTGTCTTTTCTAAGTCTATTCTCACCCTTTGAATGCCGAAAAATTGGAAATGTATTCTAGGTCATATTCGTAATTTCCTTGGAATTTCCTTAGAACGAATACATCCTATATGAAATTCGATGAGAAATTGTGAATAGGCACATTCGGCTTTTTATGCCTTTTATGTGCTTCTTCTCATATGCCAAATGGACTTGAAGGCTGCTGGAGGACCTGGAGGGTTGAAAAGAAGGGATAAGACTACTACTGGGTTCTCGTTTTCCTCGTCGTCAGTGTCGTAATACAGTTGAAATACTTTTATGGCCTACCGTGGTGACTGGGCTAACTCGGTTAGTACAAGCAGAACCATTAGACAACGACAAAAAAAAAAGAGTAAAAGACGCTACACCGAGGACAAAAAAGGTCCAAAATATGTCATTTCTGCCCAGCAAAATCCAAGTTTTCAGTTCATAGTGTAATACACTGCGCTTACAATAGAGTCTACGTAGGTACTATGTATTCTATGATGAGTTGAACATTCTCTTGAAACCTGATGATGTCTATCAGAATCTTGCAGTCTTGCAGCAGTAGCAGTCATTTTGCAGCTGCTGCTGCATGAATTTCTGGATAAGCCGGATCCTAGACTCCTAGGGACCTCTTCTTGGTCCTCTTGCTTGGCTGCTGCTGCTGCTGTCATCCCCTCCTTGGTTCCATCCCTTATGGGACAAAGTGCATCCGCAATATCCGTACTACTATTTTGATGAAAAATCGATCTTTGTCAAAAAGGGAGAGGCGGAAACTTACCATGCAGGACCCCATATTTTCCTTCGATGTAATAATGGTGTATTGTCGATACATATTCTTTCCTTTATTCTGTAGGAATACGCGACGTAATCCGTATTTCGGTGTAAAGCAGCTGTAGAATAGGCCGAATCCGAAAATAAGATCAATGGGAATCACTGAAGGGGAAAAATATCCCTATTGGATATCTTGAAGGTATGTACTTTGTAAATGTAGTATGTACGTAAAATACACAGTGGGTAAAAATCTTGAAAACTCTCAGAGAGCGTTGCGAAGTCGCGATATAATTTCTACTGAATTCCCTATCAAAGTAGAACACTGTATTTACTAGGTACTAATTATGTACGACAAAACAGGTGATTATCAACTTAGCGAATCGCACTTCATTGTCATTTGCGCAACAAAACACTTAGCTCATTACAGCCTACGCAGGATACACTTTTTCCACCTAATTTTGCTTAGTATGTTTTTTTTTGTTTCTTTTTTGTGGCAACTGCCAAAGCTTGTCCAATTACCTTTTTGGTGCAAGATGATGATGTGCACTGTTGGAAATGTATACGGTAAAGCTTAGAGAAAATTGTGCTTTGCACTACATTTGCATCTACTTGAGCTTGATGAATAGTCAAGAGTCAGCTCAGATAGAGACATCTACCGCTCTAGAGAGAGAAAAAACTGCATTATTTTTCTAGGTTTTTCTCTGGTGTGATTTGAAATGAGATGATGCGGTTTGATCATCGAATAGACAGATGAAATACTGCGGCAAAATCTTTGAGTTGAAACGAAGACTAAGAGCGACGCCAGACTTGCTTCCCAAGGGACTTGTATTACTGATGATAAGAATCAGTCAACATGAAGGTCATAGCACACAAATATCAATAGTTCAGCATGGCTGCACTACTTGAGAGGGGGTCTAAGAAGTTGTCGAACCCCCCGCCACCAAAAAGTATTTTCTTTACTGCTACGTTATTGTGCACCGAAAGCTTCGTGTTTTTTCCCCTAAAAAAGTTCGATTCATATTGGCTTTCACATTTTTCAAGCTGACTGAATTTCTGTCCATTTTTGCTGATGATAACTCAGAAATAAGTCATGAAGCCTGCAAACGTACTATGTATCGTGTCTAGAACTTCGGCTTCTTCCGTGATGACCTCCATCATCATTCCTTGATATGAAAAGAGTTGCTTTCTTACGCATCATTATTCTAGACTAGTGCTTGCTTCTACGTCAGGCAGGCACACATGGATTGACAGGCATGCCTGTCACTCCATTAATCCAAGACATACTCGTCAAAGAAGATGTCATTTTTGGTGGTTCGCTTAGTCTAGTGACCTTGGAGAAGACTATCTACACATTACTACACACATTTACAAAGATGTAGCTCGCTTCGCTCGCATCACTTTTAAAGTCGAGTGAAAGCCTTGATTTTTGACCCCCTTTTCCAGATTCTGTTCTGAGACTTCTGACTTGATGAGAAGGTGTGTTTTGCTGACATCTGAACTATAGGTGAAAGGAGGAGAGTGGTGGCCTCGTTCTTTTTTCTTATTCCACTGCTTCCAAGGCGTAAATCGTCTTGCTGGCAGATCCCCATCATTAGAAATTCTGGCCGTGTGTCAACCCCAACAAAACTGAAAAGCAGTTCCTCTTCTTCCCTTTTTCCTTCTTCTTTTTCTAGCACACAAATAAAGCTTGCTTATGTTCAAGGAATATACATGCTACTCAACCTTTTGTTCCATTGGCCCCATTTTGGCCTCCTTCTTTTTCAATCACAATCGGAAGAAAATTGGCCTATTTCGCATAAAATATATGTAAGGTACATCAGATACAATTTATTTTTGGGAGTTTGTGTGACCTCAATAAATCCACAAAGTGTGGCAAACTATCAAAAAAGTCTCATGAAGAAAGTTAGAAAATCATTTGAAAGGTTTGCAAGAATTGTGATGAAAACAATTGAGACTATTTTCATGGTGTTTTAACCTCAGTATTGGAGGCTGCAGCCTCCGAGGCTAGCAAAAGAGTGATGTCACAAATTTGCTGAGCAAAGACCTTCCTGATGGTTCGTCTTCAGGCTGAAGAAAGGGAATTTTGCCTGGAGTCTTGAGGTCGCCGCCATCAGCTTCGTAGTCAAGCAGTGCGCCAGCGACATCTACCATCACACAAAGTCCTAAATCAACATCGATGATGAGATTGTCTTCGATCTAAGAAGAAAGACTGGGGCGCGGCGGCGGAGAGAGTTTTTATAAGACCAATGGAACCAATATTTATTATCTGACGACATACACCTATCTATTTTTAGTAGGCATCTAAAGAAAAGAGAAATTGATCTTAATCAAGGCCAAAATCATTGCTGCGGTGGATGGCCTTTATTTGATTCCTTTTCTTGTGGTTTTTAGTGGTTGTAGTAGTGCTACTTTTTGAGGTTACGACCCTCCTTTTCCACACCTGCGCTTATGGCTAAAAATGCGCCAATTGGATTTTGTACTGTGCAAAAGAAAGAAGGCCGTAACGGCCTTCTTCTTTCTCCTTCGTGAATTGCGAAATTGCTCCACATAACACCAGTAAAAAGGCATCCTTTAGACTACTTTGCTTCTTCCTCTTTCAGCAGTATAACACCCATGAGAGCTTTTGAAAGGGCGGGTCGAGACCTCTTTGCGACTCTTCTTGCGACATGGATGCACCAGCAGATTTCACCTCGCTTCCTACTATCTGGATGCTACTGCAGTCAATTTTCAAGGCCAATTTGCTTCGCACTCTTTTTTTCCAGCATACAAGAGACAAACATTTTGAGTTTTGCCAGCAAAGAAAAAAACTTGTAATCAAACCTGAATTTTTTGGATCTCGTGATCTGAGACTAGAAGTTTTGCAACTTTTTTTTTTTGCAGAGTTGGCAATTCTACAAAACTTGAATTTGCAAAGGCTGTTGAAGTGGGATCAGAACATATGTGTATCATCTGTAGTCATGAACGGTCGTACAATTTTCGCCATCTTGGCAATTGGCCTTTTATTCAGATTGTCGGACTCCAAATTAATCCCACCGGAGGGTTTGGAGGAGTTGTATGAAGTCAATTATGAAGAAGATGAAGATGATTATGAAGGTAATTATGGAGACGAGATTTCTCCAATTGCATCTTCAGGCTGTATCTTGAGCAACGGATTGCCTTGCAATGAAGAAGATTATCAAGTCAATTATGAAGAAGTTGATTACGAAGAAAACGAAGAAGAGCAGGTACCAATCACAACCACCGAACCAACCAGTACAACCACTGATCGGTTTGATGGTTTCTTTGGAGATGTTACAGCAACTGAAGCACCTAAACTTGAAGACAAAATTGACAACTTTGCTGCCTCCATTCAGAAGACTCGAGATCTTGCCAACCAACTGAAAAACAAAGTCATGAACTCTGTGGCTATTGATAAAGAAACCAGATTTACTTCCAGTTCTCTGGTTGCTCAATTAGTTGAGAAAACTGAAGGTCTTTCTGCATTGGTATCTTCTTCTGAACGGTTCCCAATTTTGCTCAAAATGGCAACTAAAATGTTTGCCAATGTTAAAAATTGCCAAGATTTGGCCAACATTGGCTTCACTCAATCAGGTACCTATCAGCTTGATCCTGATGGTCAAGATATAGGAGAAGACCCCATTAAGGTTATTTGCAATTTCAATGACAACACCACTGAAATTGTCCATGACAAGACTTCTCCAATCACCATTCAAAATTGCATCTTGAGCAACGCATTGGGTTGTCATGAAACGGCTTTGGATTATGGTTATCAGGTACCTATCAGTCAAATCCGAGCATTGATTAAATCTTCTGATCATTGCGCACAGTCGATCCGATTTGATTGCTTTTTGGCTCCCTTGATGTCTTATGGAGAAGAGGACAAGGGATTCTGGAAATCCTGGGATGGCGAAGTTCAATACTTTTTTCACGGAAATCGTGATATGATTACTGAAAACCAGACTCATTTTTGTCAATGCGGTAAGTATCATCAAAACCTCACTTTCAGTCTTAAAATCTGATTTCTTTGTAGGTGCCAAAGAGTCAATAAATGAAGATTGCATTGAAGACAGTTTACCTTGCAATTGTGATGCCAAGTTACCTACCTGGCAATTTGACGAAGGTCTCATCAACGACAAGGATCTCTTACCCATCACCGAATTTGCTTATGGACCACTTGAATATGACTTGGAAGAGGCCAAAGTCTCCATTGGAAGTCTCAAATGTGGAGGCACCCTTGGTTCTACATCTTGCTCCGGTACCAGCGCACCTGCTCCAATAGGTCCACCTAAAATCTTGAGAGATGATTGCGATATGATTACTTTGGAGTCCGACAACCGCATTAGAATCGATATTCCCTACAGAAATAACAAACATTGTTGGATGGTCGTAGATTTCCCTAAACCTGTAGTGACATTGACATTTGATGATTTCATTGTAAGTAATCATGGTTAATAATTACATACAAAGAAAAATGATTAATCTGATTTCTCTACATAGAGTGAAAATGACTATGACTGGTTTGAAATCTTCACTGGTACCTCAGCTGATAGCAAGGAGCAATTTGCTAAATTGATGGGACGTGAGGGAACAATAGAAAGTGTCATAACCACTGAGGAATATGTAATTTTCTATTGGAAAACCGACGGTTCATCAACTGGTAGTTCAATGACTGGTTATGTTGACCTCTAAATCTAAAGCCAAGTAATTGCAACAAAAAAATCGAATTTTCTTTCCTTTGATTGTTTTCAATGTTTTTGGGTACAAAATTCTTGAAATCTTGAAGCAGCAATTTTTATGCGAAATCTTGTCTGGTCACATGTAAAACTTGCTTGACTTGAAATAAAAGATACACAGTCAAAGTTGTGTAATCATTTCTTGATTGGCCAAAAAATCACGAGCCAGAACAGTTGAGAATGCAGAAGACTATAAGGGACACACCAAAACTTTTCTTGTTTATCGTTTTTTCGGACTTGTCTTTTTGGCACAAGCTAGGAATCTATAGGACTTTAGGGCAATGCTTGATTCCCAAAAGGACAATAAAACAAGCAAGCAAAGAATAGCTGGTAAAAAATGAAGAAGCTGCTGAAGGCAAAAAAACAACTCTGATTCGGAATGCATCGGTGTATTCTTTTCGCGAGAGAGAGAGATAGAAGGCATCAGCACAAACAAATTTGTTTTCACATACTACACTGACTCGATTTTTAGTGATTCTTTCTTTGAATTTTTTTAGAGTCTCAGATTCTGTTTTTTGTTTAATTAAAGAAAAATATTGAAAAGAAAAGAGAGAGGAGGAGATTTTTTTTGTTGTGCTGCTGATCTGCTCTTCTTTAGATTTTCTAGTCATCTTCGAATGCTTCAATTTTTCAATCACTTTTTTTCTTCGTCCTTTACTGCTGCTTCGGTGGTCTCAGTAGACTCATTATTTTCAGTCTTTGCTTTTTTTGCTACTGGACAAGGTTGGGAAGAAGATTCAGTACTGTCCTCATTAGGCCGTTTGACAGCAGGCTCTGTTGTGACTTCACTTTTAGCAGCCGTTACAATAGCTGATTTGGTATCAAAGGCTCCTGTTTTCAATTTGGCAATGACTGCAGTCATGTTGTCGCAACCGGTACCGTCACCCATCGTATCCGGAGCCAAACAATGCTCAAAAAGCTGTAAAATCAAAATAGTAGATATAAAATTGTCAACTATGCAAGGAGCGAAGCCGATGTATTCTTACCTCTTCAAGTATTTTGGTCAATTTTTGCCTTTCTTCTAACTTCGAGTCTTTCGTTTTTTCCATTTTATCATTGATAAAATCCACAACTTCTTGACTGCTCAACGAATTCCAAATGCCATCACAAGCCAAGAAAATGAATGAATCTGTCTCTGGTTGCAATGTGAGTTTTTTTACGTCTGGGACGGGCGAGATCATTTGTTGTTGCAGAGGTAAAGATTTGTTGGTTTTGTAGGCATGATCACCGATGGCACGGCTCAAGTTCAAACCTCCATTGACACGCCCATCTTGGGTCACTTTTCCGCCGGCCTTGTTGATTCGATTCCGTTCGAGTTCGTCTTCGGGTTTGTGGTCGAAGGACATCTCGATGGCTTTGCCGTCGCGGCAGACAATGCAGCGCGAGTCTCCAGCATTGGCAACATACAAATCACGGCCTACTAACAAACCTACCACTGCGGTGCAACCAGAGTCATTACCAGGCTGAAATGAAATTAATTGGTAAAATCTTTGAACAGTAAATTATCATTTGTTAGCTTACTTCTTCATTAAAGTCTCCACCGATGTATTCTTCACCGTCATCTTCATCTTCGTCAGGTGTGTCTTCTTCCTCGGAAGATTCCATTTCTTCAGTATCATCTTCGCTACCAATAGGTACGTCGTCGTCATCATCGTCATCACTGGACTCCGCTGCAAATGCGGTGTCCTCGTCATCTTCTTCTTCCGACTCTTCTTCCATAACATCATCACTAACAAGGTTATGGTACAGCTCCTGAGCGGATTTGGCTTTTTTAGCTTCTTTGACCGGAGATGGAGCCGCAGTTTCTTCATCAAGTTCTTCGGAAGATTCATTGGAAGACTTGTCTTTAATAATTTGGCTGCTTTTTCCTTTACCCTTTCCTTTGCCTTTTCCTTAAATTACATAAAAAGTTAAAATTGTTCGTGGTAATGCAATGTGTGTTTTGTTTACATTTGGTAAAACAAACATTGATTTGACGGAAAAATTCCAACATTTGGAATTTGACATTTTTCCTTGAGAGTAAAAAAAACTCGCCAAAACAAAAAGGAAATAAAAAGTCTCACCTTTTTTATCTTCAGTTTTCTCTGTAGCATCCCCATTAGCTGATGCATCATGTCCATTTCCATTCTGTTCTTCTTTAGCTGCTTCCTCTTTATTATCATGCCCATTGGACTTTTCTTCTTCAGTAGTGTTTTCAATACTTCCATTATTTATCACTTTTTGGTCCTCACTTTTACTGTTTTCGAAAGACAATTTTTCTTGTGTTAATTGTTCTTTATCGCTGCCATTGCTAGGCTTGGCCCTTAAAAAGGGCGAAATAGGCTTGCCACTACCTCCGTTACGAGTTTTAAAGCGGGTCACAGCAGACATTGGATTCGATGAAGCTTCTTCGGCTTCTTCGGATGACGGGGGCGTGACGACCACCTCCGTTGAAGATTTTGATGATGCACCGACTGAATTTTGGTCTTCTGTTTGTTTCTCACTTTTGATCACATCCTCGATGGGCATGGTGGCCTCTTTGAGCATAGAATCCACCTCTTCGGCATCAACTTGCTCTTCTTCGCCGGCAGCCTCTTTTCCGGCAATGACGCGAAGTTCACGGACGATATCACGTTCGATCAAAGACCGATCAAATTCAACGAAGGCTTCAACGAGGCCATCTTCAATGCGACCCATTCGGTAGTCTTTGCGAGATTTGATGAAATTTGGCAGCCTTTTGGCGGTGTAGACGGCGACTTCGTGGCCTCCGTGGCCGTCGTAGACGGCAAACAAAGATGAGAAATCATCGAAATTCAAAATGGCATTGTGTGCGTCCTGGAACAAATTAATTAATTATTGCTTTATTCACTAGAGTAGGAAATTATTTAATCACCTCTTGGCTCACGCGCCATCCTTGCATTGAAGCTGAAGAAACCCAAAAGTTGCCGTCCTCGTCGGTACTGATATCTTTCTTTGTCACGGGCTCCGATAAGTAGGCTCCCATTTTGATGGATTTACTTTTGGATTGTTGGCCAATGTGTCAATGCTTGAGAAGAATTGATTTGATTCGTAAATGCGAGTTGTTGTCGGTAAAGCAGCGCGAAAAACCAACGTGAGTAAATTCTTCTCCTTCATCAATTGAAAATTCGGCATCGAGTATTCAAGTCAATCCTGATGTCTAAGCTTCAATTTTATTAGTTACGTAAGTAAAGTAGCAAAATAACGTAAACATTTTGAACAGAAACTTATTGAAGTGTCAGAATTATCAGAATATTTGTATAAAAAAGAAGTACAAAACCTAATTTCTAATTAATCTTGCCATTTCTTAACCTTAATATTACTAAACTTGTACCTTTTTTGGTATGGGTGCTTGATGATAGACCAAACCTAAGTCAAAATCGAGATCATTTGCCGGAAAAAGTTTGAAATTCTCAAAAATGTGCAAAGCAACATTAGTAAAACCTCTAAATAATCCTATCTTTTTTACTTTTTGAAACTGGCATTTTTCAATAGTAATGAAAACTGTTATTATTTTTCTACATAAAAATCATATCTTCAAGTATTGCCTAAAAAATATGGTATCGCTCCACAGTTATCTACTCTTTGTCAAATAACAATTCAGAGTTATTTCCAAATGTCACCTTTCACACTTGAATCTGTTCAAAAATGGCATTTTTTCAAAAAAAATCCCATATTTTACTCCAAAAATAGCCTAAATTAGGCACGTTAGAGCTGGCTGCAAAGCTAGAATAAAGGCTTGACAAAATGCTCTGCTAAAAAATGTCTAGCAGACTTCTGATCAAACGTTAGTGCTAAAATTATAGACCAAATCATGGACAACGCAACGCAGCCTTGTCCAGTCTGCCTAGGCCGGGTGCCCCCAGCGGCCTTTAATGGCCACATGGCCTCCCACACCAAAGATGAGGTACTGGCAGCGCTTTTGAGGCAGAACACCTCCGGACTCATCCGTACCCCAACTCCTTTGATCATGCCCCAAATGCCCCACATGCCTCAAATGCCTCAAATCCCCCAGATGCCCCAGATGCCTTTAGGCATGAGTATGGTCATGTCCCCTGTCCTCATACCCCAACAGAACGGACCCCCTATCATCTTCAATGTTCCTAGCTACGTTTACCCCAATTTACTTAGTAATGCGTCGACCCCCACAACCCCGTCAACCACAGCTACAACTACTGCTTCGATGGTCCCCCTTGAGGCTGAAAGGCCAAGGCCTCAGGACGAACCCTTGGCCTCTTCGTCCTCCTCCTCAACCAGGTCTTCAGAAGTAGCTACGTCAGTAGTAGGTTCACCTAAACCTGGGCCGAGTTCTTCTCAAAGTGAAGAAGTACAAAAGATTTGTACTGTTGAGACCATCAATGACTTGAAAGATGCACAAATGTTGCTGAAAACAGATGAAGATGTACAAATTGTAGTGGCTCACAACTTGCTTGAAACTAATGAGTTCAAAAGCTTCATGAGCCACTTGAATTTGCCATCCAGTCAAAACACTGAACACAGCAAGACTTTGGTACCACCCAATACCAGAGTACCATCACCAGCTACCATCTTACCCTCGACCAGTGCATCTAAGGATTATCATGATGATGATCAAGATCAAGACATCAGCCTCGAGGAGGAAGACGAGGCTCTTGAGGAAGAAGTTGATGAGGATTTGGATCAGGCAGCCAAAATTTCTGATTCTGATGATGATATTTGCTTGCAAGATTTGGTAGCTATGGAGACTATGGACGACAACGATGATTCAAATGACTCCAATGTGGTGATAGAGGAAGATGATCAAGTGTTCACCATTGCCTCTTGTCGTAGTACCAATTTAGAACCTTCTTTTGTAGACGCAATTTTATCTGATCGCCCATCTGAGACCTTTGAGTGCGATTCCTGCGGCTTACATTTTCCAACACATGAAAGTTATCACAATCATCGTGTGGATCATTGCAAGAAGAAGTGCAGGAACGGACTGAAGGTCAAGAGGTCCACCACCAATAGCAATTTAGAAGTTGATGTCAAATCTGAAGCCTCCAGTTTATTGAGTTCGGCGGATTTATTGAATGCCAACAATCAGCCTTCAACTTCCAGTGGATTTAAAAGTGAATTTGACTCACAACCAGCCTTAGGATCAATCAATGACAACCAGTGGAAATGTCATCAATGCTTAAAGATCTTTTCTTCTGGAGTTGAACTATTTGCCCATCAAGAACAGTTGAACAAAGCTGAACACAAGTGTATGACTTGCCATGTGATCCTAGAAGATCGAGCAATGGTTTTAGCCCACAAAAAAGAGTTTCATTCTGTCAACCAATTGAAAATCAAGATGGAGACATCAGAAGAAAATAGTTTAGTTGATGTCAAAGATGTGTTTCCCAATGAAAATGGTGAATATGTGTGTGACAAGTGTGACAGAGCCTTCAAAGATAAAGAGTTGATGATCAAACATATGAGTTGCCACGATGAAGCTAAACCTTTTGAGTGTCTGGAATGTGGCAAGAAGTTCTCTAAAGCTGTCTTTTTGCGAGACCACCGAAAACGCCATTTTGAAAAGGGAGATTATGAATGTTCATTGTGTCACAAAAGGTTCCACACACCTTCAAAATTAAGGGAGCATGTCAGAGTACATACAGGTGAAGCACCCTTGATTTGCAAAGTTTGTGGCAAAGGCTTTAAGAGGCATTCAAATCTAAGTGAACACAAAAGAATTCATGATGAAAACAGGCCAGTCAAGCCAACCAAAGAGCTCTTTTGCCATTGTGGTCAAATGTTCAAGACTAAGCGCGAATTGGATTGGCATGTTGAAGAGGTCCATGAAAGGGTGCCTAAAAAATGCACTCATTGTGGCGAAGTCTTTGTGCATTCCACCTCTTTGACCCGGCATATTAGGAGAAGACATCAAAAAGATTACATGCCTGATGACAAAAAAGCCAGCTTATCAGCCAAGTGTCCCATTTGCCACCAGACCTTTTACAAGACCAGCATCAATAAGCATATCAGAATCAAACATGAAGGTCAAAAACCATACCAATGTGAGATATGCAAAATGGGATTTGTCACCAAAAACAACTTGGAAAATCATCAATGGCAACATAAACATCCCCGAGCCAGACCCTTCAAATGTCAACTATGCAACAAAGCTTATCTGAGGCAATCACAATTGGAGGCTCACATGAGAGCTCACAGGGGAGTCAAGCCTTTTGTTTGCAATGATTGCGGCTTGCAATTCAGCAACAAATCCAATTGGCAAAGACACGTGGCTGAACATACTGGGGAGCGCAAATTTGCTTGTCCACACTGTAACAAGAAATTTTCTAGGTCTTATTATTTGACTGATCATTTGAAAGTTCATACTGGAATCAAACCCTACTCTTGTCAAATTTGTGGCAAGACTGCGGCCACCAGGTCCAATCACAATTCCCACTTGAGGACACATATTACCAGAGAACCTGTTAATTCAGAAGTGTAAATTAAAAGATCTACTCTGCTGTCTGTCAGATTTTATGCTAAAACAAAAACTTAGTTTCAATGTACCATATTTCTACCTATAGTTTTAATGTATAATTCCCCCATCATCCTTACATACTTACTTAGTATTCTTGTTTTTTTTTTTTATTTCCCCTGTTTTTAGCTTGTTGAATAAACTGCTGTCGTCTCGTCTTCAAATAGTGATTTTATCAAGTCTGGTATATATATCAAACCTTGGAAGAAGCTTAGCGCAAAATTAAGATCCATAGTGCGTGTGTTTTGAAGACATGCAAGCTTTGAGACTTGGCTTTCTTCTCCAGGTCCTTGATTTCATACCTTGTAGAGAGAGTAGAGATGATGAGGAGTGAGGAGGCCGCCGGCTACAGCAAAGAAGGCAGGGCTGCTGCAATAGCGCTACGAAGAAACCATCTGAAGTTGGCAAGTGACTACTGTAGGAGTCGAAAGTCACCTCCGTCTACTATTGCTGCTAGTAGTACATCACCATCAAACTTTCCTTTGGTGCTCAAAAGTATTTTGAAGACTAACAACAGAAGAGAGTTGTCTCAAGAGACTGATCAGAAGTTGCCTCAAAAAACAGTCAAAGTTGTAAGTTGAATATCTATTTGCAAAAAAAAAAGGGTCAATTGGTTGATGCTTTGTTGAAAAATGAGATTATAGAATTTTGCTTGCAATTCACAAGAGCAGTCTCCCTTGGGACTCCAATTACATATATATTTGTTGGTATAAAGAAAGGAATCTTTTATTAAGGTCACAGATTTATATAGTATGTAGGCCATCTAGAAATGGAAAGTCACAGAAATAGAAAGTGGTTTGCAAATTCGTCCTTGAATCACGGTTCCAATTGATGACCATATGGAATATTGGATAGTGTGCTAGCTTCGATAGTCACGTCATTAGAAAGTCGACTACTCGAGGAGAGTAGATTAAAACGTCAATGCCAATATATTCTTTGCATGATGTCAAATCACAGAATTTAGGGTCAGGCTAGCAAAAGGACTATTTTCAGTCTGGTTTTAATCATCGAGCTATGGAAAAGACATATGTCATGATCAAGCCCGATGGGGTCCAACGGGGTCTCGTGGGACAAATCATTCAAAGGTTCGAAAACAAAGGATTCCAACTGTTGGGCTTGAAAATGACTTTGCCAACTGAGGAGATCTTAAAGGAGCATTACGCAGAGCTTGTTGACCGGCCATTCTTTCAAGACTTGATGGCTTACATTGGTTCCGGACCAGTGGTTTGCATGTGCTGGCAAGGCCAAAGAATGGTGACTGAAGCTCGAAAATTGATTGGTGCAACCAATCCTCAAAACGCAGAAATGGGAAGTATTCGGGCGGATTTGGCTCAAATACCTGGACGAAATGTCATACATGGCGCGGATTCTATTGAATCAGCGGCTCGTGAAATTGCGTTGTGGTTTGCTGATGGGGAAGAATTGATTTGTGAGTGGGTGCCAACCATGCAACCATGGCTTCTAGATTGAAATCAAGTTTGAAATATAATATTAGTCAAAAAGTATCAACCAATTGCTCTTTAACTTGAGAAGTAGGGTTGCGAACCGGAATTCCGAAAAAACCCGGCAAATCCCGGATTTAAAAAATATATTTTGCTTTAGTTTTTTTACACCTGCACCTAATGCACCGGTTTAGTCAACCCAATAGTCGAGCACCCAGCAGAGCCTCCTCCTCCATGTCGACCGGTAGTGTTGCACTTGAGGAGTCATTATTTTTGTCTTCAAATCCGGATGAATCTACTGACACACAACCTTCGACCTCATCCCCTTTCGCACAACATTTGGACTATGAGGTACATGCTTGAGCAGCATATCATCAAAGCATATGCATTGATAAATCTTTAGGTATCCATTGTGGTTTCGCCTTTGGATCTAGGAGGTACAAAACCGGTAACAAGTCAAGGAGGGGCCAAACCAAAAACTCGTTTGCCGCCGCTAAAAGCACTCAAAGGGAAGTCATTTGAGACACCAATGACCAAAATGTTGGAGCCAAATAGTAGTGACGAAGTCAAAAGAGGAACAAAAACTCGGACTCGGTCAAGAAGTCCGGCTCCGGTAGCGCATAACCGCTTTCATTACAAGTGTTGTGATGACAAGACAACCAAATCAATCGATGACATCAAAGCGCAAAGTTTACAAAATGTGGCTAAACGAAGGAAATCTAGACTAAATGGAAACGGGATTACCAATGGGACCAATGGTAAGAATTTAGATACCATCATTAACCGGGTGGTAGTCCAAACAACCTAAATTTTTGTCTACACTATTCGCTCAATTCTCCTCGTAGTTGATGAAACTTTAAATCCGGATTCAAGATTATAATTCTAGAAGCTTTTAGAGTCACACCAAAATCTTTGATTTTTTTTCACCTCCATCCAAAGTAAGCTTTGTGCATCGCCGCGTACTTTTACGTTGCGCTTTCTTCTCTCCTCTCGATCCCGGGTTACCATAGCAACTTGGTACCAACCTCCATGGTAGTAGTCACATCACAACAAAAGAAGCGTCATCATGAGCAGTTCCAAACCTTACAAATCTAAATCTCGTTTTACTAAAGGTGCCAGCACTCGATCACCCCAACAAGCAATCACCCCAACAACAATGACTCCACAACCAACCATGACAACAGCAACGCGCGCCGGTCAAGAACAAGTCAGCGACTACTTGACCTCCAACCCCAACTTTTTAGAATCCTACGTTTTAGACCACGTCGATTTGGAAACTCTTGAGCGGTGGGTCATTCGAAAGGCCAAAAGCACCCAAAAAGACTTGATAAGCAGCAAAAAGTCTTCATTGTCCAAATGGAAATTTTGCGTGCACGCCGACAAGCGCGCCATGTTGCAAGAGATGACCGGCCACGTCTCGGCGCAACATCAACAGAGGTTCGAATCCATTCTCTATGAGTTGGCCAACTGCATCAAGGGCGCCATTGACGCCGATGGCTTCAATTTGTACATAACTAATGAAGAACACGGGGACTTTTTCAAGTACGAAATGCCGGATCAAAGACATCCGGAAGAGGACTACCCCTTGCCCCAGCACCAGATTGTTCAGGTGGGATCTACGGTGGCGGCGTACGTGGGTTACACCAAGGACAAGGTCAGATGTAAAACCTCCGAAAAGGACGACAAGTATCCGGATGGCATCAAAGACTTAGTCGAAGGTGACTATCATGTCATGAATATTCCCTTTTTGTGCTCGAAAAGTGGTGTTATTCGAGCCATGCTTGAGTTTTATCGGGCCGAAACTGATAATCCGGAATTTCATGCTGAAGACGAAGAAATTGTCAATTCCTATTTAGTTTGGGGAGAAGTTGCTCTACATTA
Source organism: Oithona nana (assembly GCA_900157175.1). Classification (NCBI taxonomy): domain Eukaryota; kingdom Metazoa; phylum Arthropoda; class Copepoda; order Cyclopoida; family Oithonidae; genus Oithona; species Oithona nana. The sequence continues at coordinate 398,214 of LT727933.1, forward strand.
CGCGGAAAGTTACGGCAAAGTTGAAAATCAAAAGGACCTGTCAGCCTTTCTACTCAACATTGTCCGGTCCATTTTCATGGAGATGGTCAGTATGGACGCTCTGATATTGAAAATCATGAATTTCGCCCAGAAATTGGTCAGCGCCGATCGCGCATCACTCTTCTTAGTCGACTCCAAAACCAACCAATTGTACGCACGGATCTTTGATGCCTCGGGCAAATTCTTAACAGAACATGGAAATGGACTAAGGGAAGAAATGTACAAAGACTTGACCAAAGAAATCCGGTTTCCCGTGGGCACGGGCATTGCGGGTTACGTGGCGGAGACGGGCGTTACCTTGAATGTTCATGATGTGTACAAGGACCCGCGATTCAATGCTTCAATTGACCAGCAGACCGGATACAACACCAAAAGTATTCTATGTATGCCCATCTGTATTCGAGGTCAGGTCATTGGCGTCATCCAGATGATCAATAAGAACAACGGATTTTTCACCTCCGAGGACGAAGAAGCTTTCGAAATGTTCGCCGTCTACTGCGGATTGGCATTGCATCATGCCAAATTGTATGACAAAATCCGGCGATCGGAACAAAAATACAAAGTGGCCTTGGAGGTCTTGTCCTACCACAACTCATCCTCGGCCAACGAAGTCGACGAAATCGTGGCCGAAGGGCCTCCCGGATTTGATGATACCATCTCCAGGTTCACCTTTTACGCCTTGAACATGGATGACAATGACAAAGTTCGAAAGGCCCTTTTCATGTTCGTCGACCTTTTCGGCCTCGAACGGTTCGATTATGAGGTCCTGGTCCGGTTTTTCATCACGGTCAAGAAGAATTACCGTCAAGTGGCGTATCATAATTGGGCCCACGGATTTCACGTCGCTAATTCGATTTACGCCATTTTGAAATCTTCGCCTGGAGTTTTTAAACCATTAGAAGTAAGTAAAGCTTTTTTTGTTAAAAAAATCATCGAATTTTATTCCTTATTATTCTGAGAGCTTTCTTTTCAAAGTGGAAATTATTTTGGTGCTTGAACAGAAAAAATTAGACGGGGCATTGGGAAGCAAATTGGGCATCGAATTGGTCTCTAGCTTCTTGGCTCAATTTAGCGGCGACGCAGTTGTAGAAATTGCCCAAAGCCGTGTTCAATGATCCGTAGTCGAAATCTTCACCGAAAAACCAATCACCGGCGCTGTCCCAAAATCCACCGTCGGTATCGTATTGGGTATCCTTGCATTGATGCGAATAGTCAGAGTAAGCGCCAAAAGCTCCATCCACTTTTCCCCAGTCCACTTTCATTTTGTCACCGTTCTCAAACAAGTCGAGTTTGTCGAAAAGGCAGAAAGCTTTGCCCATTTGACCGCCGCTGGGATAATCGCCGCGGCTTTGTTCGCATTCAGCCATGAAATCCGAGCCGGTTTTCATGATGGTGTACAAACCATCATGATCGGTATAGCAAGCCATCTATAGAAATAATGAAAAAAATGAGTCAAAAATATTCAAAAACGAGTCAAAATGAGTCAAAAACGAGTCAAAATGACTTTAGTGTCAAAATTGAGTCAAAATTGCATTTTTCTATATAAAGTTTAGGCGTCAAAAATTCAAACATATTTTCTTTTTAAAGTAACAATTTTCGCGCCCAAACAACTAAAAACTTACCTGTTTGGTAGTGACTCTGACGGAGGAGTCCGACCATTCAGCGGCCAAAGTGACCGAGGCCAAAAGCAAAAGGGCGAAGCTTCTCATGATTTTGTTCTGATGGGAACTGCACTAAACTAGGATACTTTCTAGGCCCTTTTATAGCCCATAGCTTTTGAAGCACAGATGTACTTCAAGATAACTTTCCTTTCTTCTCTTCTTAAGTGCTTGTCAATGTTTGTGGGCGCCATCTGCCACGACCTCGACCACAGAGGCTTCAACAATAAGTTCATGATTGACATTGCCTCACCGCTAGCCGCCATCTACTCCACCTCCACAATGGAGCATCACCACTTTAACATGACTGTCGTCATTTTACAACAGGTGCTTTCTAAACTGTTGCTTTCTAAACTTTCTTGTTTTTGCATTTGACTTTTACTAATAGGAAAACCACAACATTTTTGCCAAACTGAACCACGATGAGTATCGACAAGTTTTGGGCAACATGAAACATTGCATCTTGGCCACGGATTTAGCTTTGTTCTTTCCCAACAAAGCCCGGCTTTCTAATATTCTCAAAGAAGATTCCTTTTCATGGAACATCCCTGATCACAGGTGGGCTTCTTCACTAACATTCTAATTGTTTGCCATTTCAAGGCCACTTTAATACTTTGTTGATCAAAAAGGCTGTTAGTTCAAGCTGTGTCTATGACCGGCTGTGATTTGAGTTCATCTTCCAAACCTTGGGGTGTCCAAGAAAAAACCACTAAAGTGGTTTATCAAGAATTCCACGAACAAGTATTCATGCAATTTTTTTTACAGCATTGTCAAATTAGTAGGGTTGTGAATTTCCCGGGTTCTTTTTTTTAATTTCCCGGAAATTGCTTATATTCCACGAACAAGTATTCATGCAATTTTTTTACAGCATTGTCAAATTAGTAGGGTTGTAAATTTTCCGGGTTCTTTTTGTAATTTCCCGGAAATTGCTTATACTAAAAATCTGGAATTAGGCACATATTATAGCAAATATCATAAAAAGGCCATTTTTTATTATAATTATATACTCGCTCCAGACTCTCTGCGCAAGCTCTTATTATGACAGGCAGCGACTTGAGTTCGTCAAGCAAATCTTGGGATGTCCAAGACCAAACCACCAAAGTTGTATATGAGGAATTCCACGAACAAGTATTGATTTTTATCCTCACAGATACGCGCACCTCTAGGTAGAATCCAATTTTTAATATTTCCGGGAATTCCAAGAGATTCCGGGGGACAGATTACCGGCACAGTAGCCCTAATAACGCAAATTGCAATTCAGTCTGTGATTATTTTTCAAATACAGGCTCTCAGCGCAAGCAATGTGCATGACAGGCAGTGACTTAAATTCCTCCAGTAAAAGTTGGGAAGACCAAGAAAAAACCACTGCAATTATTTACGAGGAGTTTTATGAACAAGTACCAGATACTATTTTTTCATGACTAATTACGTCCTCTATCTCGTCCTCAAATAGTAGATTTAATGCACTTTCATCACCAATCAAAAATCATTTTTATGAACACAGATTACTGGTCGAGGCTGTCGCTATGACCGGCGCTGACCTCTCCGCCACCTCCAAACCCTGGAACCTCCAAATGCGCACGGTCACTACACTCTATGAGGAATTTTACGATCAGGGCGACAGAGAAATGCAATCCGGTCGAGTGCCGGTTCCGGTTATGAACCGGACCTACATTGACCAACAAGCTTTGCACCAGGTCATCACTATTATTCTAGATGTGCACCTATGTATCAATGTTTTCGATGTTCAATTGATAATCCCTTTTGATAATGGGGTTTTGGTTGCTGTTTTTTCCTTGTCTTGATGTTTTTGCAGGGTGATGTGGAAAAGAATCTTGGATGGAAGCCTATTCCTCTGTTTGATAGAGATCATGCGGCTGAAGTAGCTTCAATGCAGGTAAAAATCGTGTTTTGATGTATAGCGCAAATTTATTCAGCGACGCAACGCAACCTCGACCAGCTAAGCCGGTCAGCGCACCAATTCAGATATCAAAACAAATACTAAATTGGCGCGAAATTCAAATTGTATGTATTGAATAACTTATTTGGTTACTTTATTGGAAAAATCGAATTTCCATTTTATGAAATATTTGGTGTTGAACTGTTGATATAGTTTTGAAGAAGGTTTTATCCGATATTTTAGGTTGGTTTTATCGGTGGTATATGTCTACCATGTTACAACGTCCTGGTGCAAGTTTTACCTACTACTGCCCCTATGCAAATTCAATGTGAACAAAACTTGGATACTTGGAAGCAAAAAGCCGAAGAACGCAAAAAGGCAGAAGAACAAAGGAATTCGGAAAAAGAAGATGAGAAAATGGAGGAAGAGGCAAAAGAAGAGGACAAAGATGACGAAGAAGAAACTGTCCAAGAAGATGAAGAAGAAGTCATTCAGGAGAATGACGATCCGGATGACGAGGACGAAGAGGAAGAAGACGAAAATGTTGAGGAGTAAAGTGCATTTGTCGCGGATTAGATAAAAGTGAAATACATCTCTGTTTTTGGGTAGTAAAACTTCACTTTTTGACCGCATTCACATATTGATGGATGAGAAATAATCAGGATCCAGATTCGGATCTGCTAAATTGCTCACTCAACTGCGTTTTATTTGGTGGTTATGATTTTTATAAAACACTAAAAAGAAAACTTTAGTTGGCAAATTTAATTGGACATTTTTCCGTCTGGTGTTTTTTCGCAATTCGGGGTGTACTAAAACTCTTTCCACACTTTCCGCATTGAAATTTTTCTTCTGAATGCTCCGTGCGTCTGTGCAATGCCAAAGCTGATCCGGAACAAAGAGTCTTGTCGCACAATTCACAAGGAAACCTTTTGTTCTCATGTATGCGGGCGATGTGATCTCTTAAGCTACTTTTGGTGGAATAATTTTTCTTGCAAAAAATCGTATAGGTGTCCAAAGTTTGATAGCTAGGCAATGCAAACTTTGGAGATTCGAGTGGAGCAAATGAGGAATTGTCGGTGAATTGTACTTATTATACTTAGCGAAAGTAATATTTTTGAAAAAAGTGTTAAATACACGTAAAATTACACCAAAAAACCGCGTAAAATTAGGCAAAATTGAGAAAATTGCGAAAGAAGAACAACAAGAAAATGCAAGATGCAGAACCGAGAGCAACCTGAGCTCGCACTCAAAAAAATACCAAAATGTTTTCCACAAGATATTTTATGAGATTTTCGAGCAGTGCAGTGTACAGTTAGTTAGTTGCTAACCAAGACAAAAAATTCTTTTGTGTCTCGTTAGCAACTGCAATTCTTAGAATTCAGCAAATTCCAATCATACCTGGAATCTGGATGAAGCGCATCAAAATCTTATAGGTAGGTAGGCTACGTTCATGCATTCCTGCATTTTTGTATCATGCATGATACCCATTGAAACGACTGCCTATGAGCAACAAAAATCAAACCGAAAACTTACACATTTCAAAATTGTTATGTCATAAAGTCCCACAAGTCGTAAATTGCACTCACTTACTGCCCTTTTTGTTTAAAAATGACTCAAAAAATCTCATTTTCACCAGAAAACTTCGTTAGTTTTACTAACTTTGGCGCGAAAATTGTTACTATTTTTCCATTTTTAATCATGCGATTTTTTGGCGCTTTTTTTTACCACTGTGAGTGAGACTGAGCCCTCAAGGCCTCAACATGATTACGAAGAATTGAGGAGGCCTCGCACTGCAAACAATTTGAACAAAGAGAGCCAACTTGCATTTGCACAACGACATCTAGTTATGTCATGTTCGAGAGAGGAAGCCTTTTTGTGTAATGTAAGAAGTAGACTCAAATAAAATATGTATTTTCTCATGCCGAAATATGACAAAATATGTAACCAAAAATCCAAAATATGTAATTTTAGAATACCTCAAATAAGCCAAATTTAGCATAAAAATGGTTTTGTTTCGTGTACGGTCACGAAAATCTTAGTTTCCATTGAAGAAATAGTTACCTACGATCATTTTTGCTAGATATTCTTCGGTCAGGTTATTTCCACGATTTGCTTGAACATTTTTTAAAGTCCAAAAAATTTTCAAAATCGCAAAATAATGTCAGAATTTTTTTTTTTTGCTCGCTTCGCTCGCAAAATATGTAAAAACATATTTTTTGCATATTTACATATTTTATTTGAGTCTAGTAAGAAGTCTACTTCGTCTACTTAGGTAACCAAGATCTGCTGGTGACATACAAAGAAAAGAATGACGAAATCGACTAATTGGGTATTGGCAAAATTATATGACACAAAAATCAGATTTTTTGTGGATGGAGCTAAAAAACTTACTTTTGGAGCGAAGAAAATAGCTTTGGAATCAGGGTTGCTGAATGTGCTATTTTCACGATGTGAAAGGTTGGCAAAGATGTCAAAAAGAATGAAAATAAACTTCATCTAGCTACCTAAATTCATGAATGTCACGTAGAATATTGGAGAGAAGGGCTCTACACTTTGACTTTGAGTCTATGCTTGGCGATTCAATTTGGTATTGAAAGAGGCCGCTCATGTCAAAGTAAATTAGGTTTTGACTTTCTATACCCCAATTGAAATTCGAATGAATGAAATCTCCCTATAGAATTATCGTAATAATAAGTACATAGCTCATTTTTAGACGATTTTCTTCCTATCCCGGAGAAAAAAAAGTTCCTTTGTTGGCGAAGTACTTACTTGAGTGTGAGAAAATGCCAAAAAACTTTCATAATTTGTTAGCTTATTTAGACTTGGCTAACAAATGATGGCATATCAAAAGAATGGCTTTCTAACAAAGCCTTTGGTAATTCTCCTATAAACTTCCCCAAAGACTTATTTTTCCAACTACAGTTCATTAGCTTAGTTTATTGTTGGTCTTATAAATTGCAACCATCTGCTTTTGTGCTGTACAAAAAAAGAGAAGGTCCGGAAAGTCACGTTTTGCCACGTTTTCTCATGCGAAAAACCCAAGAGAAATCTGAGAAATACTCGCATGATTTATGCTTTTGCCAACATCAGGAACATAAAAAGAAATCTGGGAAATCTGTCATTTTTTTCAGATGGCTTACTCCTGTATTTGGCAACGAAAGTTTAAATGATCGATTTCATTTAGTTTTGATCTTAGCTCTCGATTTTCTGACAAAAAGCTTAATTTCCTAAGCAAACATCAAATGAAAGTCGAAAACAGGAAAAACAGAATTTTCGATTACATTGTTCAAACATCACAAAGAAAGTGATCGAGGATCGACAGTCGACACACGTCATTATTGACGTAGACAAGAAGGAAGTCAAGAACCCCGATCAAAAGAAACAAGACTGAAAATTGTTTTTAGATCTAAGACTGCGATTAATCAGCGGTTTCAAAAATCTTAGAAAGAATTTCAAAATAAAAATATGTTGAATCATCTGATTCTCGTATCCATTTCTAACCTCGGGCCGGCTTACTCAGTTTCTGATGAGAGGAGTGCGATGACCCGGCACTGTGCCATTAGTCCTTCAGACGCTACGGATACAGCGATCAGCTCTTTACGCCAACTTTCCGCCAACTCTCCGCCAACACGCATGCAGTCAGTACAAAGGTAATTTGATGGTACACTGCTGGAATTTTCCAGCTTCAAGATCAAAGCCAAAGGCAGAATGGGAAAAGAAAATCCCTTACCTCTACAAAAGTACAAAAACCTCGAAAGGATTTTACCAGATAAGATCCAGTCTAAAAGCGCGAGCTTATTTTAAGAACAAGACTATTTGAAATAGGAAAGTGTTCAATCTAATTTTGAATGGAGGCAAATTGGAGGGAAGATTGAAGTCACGAGAGAGAAAAGCGAAGTTTCTCCCTTGAGACACCTGTGGCACTTTTTCAACGTGACCTTTCCGTTACATATCGCTTATCAGGTTACCCTAGCAACCTAGATTACCACCTACTTACTCGTATTCTTGTCACTAAAATAAGGTTTCTACTCGATCATGCATCTCCTAAATTGTTTTTCTACTACAACTAATCTGATGATCGATCACACTGCCATCAAAGTTTTTAGGCAGCTCCACATCAAAAGATTTTGGCGGCAGATGGGACGCAATTCAAAAGCTTTTCAAGAAGAAGGAAAAAGTAGACTAGACTTGAATGAGGGATAGAATTCTCAGAAAGCATAGAGATAATCTTGTGGTACTACAAAGAGCGAAGAGGCACAATACTACAAGTTTTTGACCGCGAGCATGCTGTGGTGATCCGCGATCTTTGAAGTCGATAAGTTGTTGTTCTTTGACTTAAAACTTTTGCGATTTTTTCAAGAATTTCACCATTTTCAAAAAGTTGTAGACTTCTACGACCGTAAGGTCAGCACTGAAATTCACTTTCAGTCTTGTTTCATTGCACAAGGAAAACTGCGGTAAGTGGTAAGTAGTGTTGCTGCCTAGAGAGAGGCTTTACCAACTTGTAACTTGTTACGTACTATCGTATAACAAATTATTCTGCTTCCAGGCCACTTACCATAAAGTACAAAAACTTACTCTGTGTAAAGTTGCGCTGCTTGATCTTACCACTTACCAAACTACTTTTGTGTACCTTTTAGGTAATGGCTACCCTAAGCCGCAATGCCACTCACGTTACCAAGTACATATGTGTTAAGTGGTACACATTGTTTAAAAAGCACCAAAAAAGTCTCATGTGAATTTGTGAATAAAACGTAGATCTTGCTTTGCTCGAAAAAAAAGAAGTTTCATAGATACAAAAAAGTTTCTGAGAAGCTTTGAAAGTTTTCTAGTCAAAAAAGAAAACTTTTGCTTTTAGACTTTAGGGGCTCCATAAAATCGAATTCTGCTTACTTCGCAACGTTGTCCCAATTTTCGCTATTACCGCATCACAAAGATAAAACGTGGACCACAGGAGCAGCCAAAGATATAAACGTAAAATGTAGTCAATTCTATCTGAGATAAAGAGTAGCTGCAAAATGGCATCCGGCAACGAAAATGTGGTGAAAATTATTGGCGTGATTTGCGATTTTGTTCGTGACGCTGAAAATGATTACAAAGCAACACGTTGTAATATTTTTGGGTTGAGTCATGAAGAGTACACGGTCTTGAGCGAAGCGGCCAAGGTAAGCGAGCGTAGCGAGCTATAACTTCACCACTTTTTAGGTAATCTAATTTGACTATTTAGCGCCCTTTCCAAATTAACGCCTCCCAGAGCTCGAATTTTATATTGACGCTCATTTCCTTACTACATTGTAATAAACGCCCAAGTCCAAATTAACGCCCAACTCTTACCTCATGATTTTTATTAACGCTCCAGGGAGTTGAATAGACAATTTACTGCGTATTAAGCGCCCCTTTCCTAATTAACGCCCGATCTAAAATGTTTTGTAGAAATTAACGCCCCTTAGAGCTCAATATTTAATTGGCTCCTGGGCGCTAAATAGGCAACCTATGGTATTTTCAAATAATGCGAGTTTCTTTTCAGATTACGCCCAAAACGTATTCTTACGAAAAATGCGACCGAGTCAGCGTTTATTGTAGTCCCTGGCGAGCCATGCGAATTTTGGGGGAAAATTTCGGCTACACGTTGACTGTCACTCCCCTGTCTGGTCGAGTTGAAGGTCCTACGGGAGAACGAAGAACTGAAGTCTGGACTATGGTTTCTGCCAAAAAAGCTAAAATAAACCAAGTTTAGGAGGCCGAGGCGGGCCTAGCTCGTAACGTAACCCCATTCACTTAAAATGAGTCGAGGGAAAGTTATTCACTAATAAAATTGAGATTTGTGTTTTACTTTTATCACTCCATTCCATATGACATAAATTACCAAAATATCTGAGTTCGCACAGTGGTTGAAAAATACATTCTAAGTCTCATGTTTACAACATTGCGAGCGAAGCGAGCTAGGTTTTCCGTAGATTGCCTATTTAACGCACCTCTCTTAATAAACGCCCAGGCGTTTATTAGACAATCAACGGTATGCGTACGTAGAGATTAGGTTCACTCTGCAATATAAGAAAGTGATTAATTAATGATGCTTCAATCAAGCAAATGTTGATTTAGGATTGGATGGACAAAACTACTCAAGTATTCTTTGTCCAACAATCCAAAGTGTATCAAGAACACAAACAAAAAGAAGAAAAGAGCTTCTCCTTTTCATCTTTTTCCTGTCTGTATCTGGCTGCTCTGTGTATCTTGTGTCTGTACATCATTTTGGGACTCTATATTATTCCCAGAATGCAAACAAAAAATACCATCAAAATTGGATCTTCTGATGGTACCATGCGGAAAACCATTCTGGACACTGACGAAATTGACGACAATATTTCTTGAAACTATTTGTCCTCTCACTGTAATTTGTATCTGCAACATTCTGAACATCATTTTGTGATACAATGCAATACATGACACATCATCTTTTCGATCTTTTCCCAGAATACAAACAAAAAATACAATCATCAAAATTGGACCTTCTGGAACCAACATGAGCGTGACATGCTGAACCATTCGCGATACAAATCGATCTTGAGTGGAGAACTAAATAAATAAAGAGACTGCTAATATGTATTCTGAGCAAAATGTATTTCATGAACGGGCCTGAAATTTTCAAACTCTTCGGGCTTTACCTTTTCAAGCTCGGGTCAATTCCAGGCCTAAGTAGGTCCGAACATGATTTAATTGACCAAGTAAATCATTTTTGATGTGTAAGTGAGGTGAGCTGACCTAACGGACCTAACCATAACCCAACCTGACCTAACTATAACCTAACCTGAACTAACTATAATCTAACCTGACCTAACCAAAACCTAACCTGATTTTTAAATTGTTTCTGAGCATAAAAAGTTTTCAAAAAAGTTGTGGATGTTATGACATCATTGGCACCAAACATGGATGTCTGTACTACACACAATTGGATGTTGCTCCTACATAAAATGGTCGTTAGTATTAGACACAAATGAAAGATGGTTGTTGTTCCATCACACTGGGAAACGTGGATGTTCTTACTATACACAATGGTCGTTGTTATGCGCGCCCGCTTCTACCGTGGATGCCCTTAGGCTTAACGGTTTCTACCAACAAGTTTTCCATTTGCTGTGACGTAACAAAAATTCAAAGGTAAAAAAAAACGATGAAGAAGCAAGGTGTTGTCATTTTGTTCTCAATTCTGGTCTTTGTTTTCCTGGCTGAGGCCAAGCCACAACCTCCAGGTTAGAATCATTTCAACAAACTTTTGCATCCCGAACTTATTCTGTCAGTGTCACTTTGTTCAATCTTGTTTTTTAGGAATATTCAAGTCTTGTACTCACAAACTTTTAGAAGATATTTCGGACGGCTATTGTGATGACCAGTTGAATACTCCTGAATGTGGCTATGACGGTGGCGATTGTTGCGCTCACAAAAAGGACAACTGGGATGAATATTGTGAAGATTGCCAATGTCATATCGAGGACTTTGATTGTGCTGATTACAACGATTACAACACTTACAACAAAGATTGGGTTGAGAAATGGGGATTGTGTCCAGAAAATCTGATCAGAGGGTCATCACGGCAAATTTGGACAATTTCATCATGAGAGAGGCTTGATAACGCGGAACCATTCGCGATACAAATCGATCATGAGTGGTAAACTTAATAAATAAAGAAACTACGTATTCTGAGCAAAATGTATTTCATGAATGTTGACAAATGAAAGGTGTGGTTTCTATCTTTTTTTAAAAAATGCCATCTTGTTGCCAATGATTTTGGTTGGAATTGAATTTTTTTAGCCTCCAATTTGGAGTTCATCAAGTATCAAATCGGTTAGCTCTTGCAGCAAATCTTTGGAAGTTTCTGTAAAAGAGAAAAATCAGTATTAATTAGTATTAATTATTTCTTTAGAATTGCACTAGTAGTCGATTAATCTCAGTCCTAAATCCAATTTTTAAAAGAAAAGAAAAACCAGGCAGGACCACATTGTTTAAAAATCACAAAGAAATGTTTCATTTTGAATTTTCAGGCCAAAAATAGTTTTTACTTTTGATGTAAAAATATTTGAATTTGGTCAAAATTCGATACTTTAATGCAAATGTCAGCTGTTTGTTTATTTTTATAGTACGAATGTCAGATGTTTGTTGTCGTTCATTATGTAAATATCAGCTGTTTGTTTACGTTTATGGTATAATATCAGCTGTTTGTTTACATTTATGATATAAACATAAGCTGTTTGTTTACATTTATGACATGAATGTCAGATGTTTGTTTACAAATATGATGTAAATGTCAGCTGTTTGCTTTCAAAATGAGACTTTTTGTAGTGATTTTGATACAATGTGAGGAAGCCTTAGGCACACTTACTCGCAAAGGAAAGGTTCGGGGAAATTCGTAGCAGGATGTAAAAGGAGTTGTCAACATCATGATCTCTTGCATTGTTAGCGAGGAGGATCAGCATAGAACTGCAAACTATTCAAACTTGATACCCTGAGCCAAAGGCAACTCCTTGGAGTAGTTGATGGTGCACGTTGACCGGCGCATGTATTGCTTCCAAGCATCGGAGCCAGATTCCCGGCCTCCGCCAGTGGCTTTTTCACCCCCAAAAGCGCCTCCAATTTCAGCTCCAGATGTTGGAATGTTGACATTGACGATACCGCAGTCTGAACCCATGGGACCGATCCACTGTAATTAAATAAAATTGTTACACACTATTCTAAAAGTCTTATTTTTGTCCAAAAAAAAATCAATTTTAACAAAACTTTACTTTTAAGAAAAATTTGAATTTTAGCGCCAAATTGGAAGATATTCTCGAATAAAAATGAATTTTTGTTTGGAACAGTTTGGATGAGTGCTTTCTAATTAAAATTACCTTAAACACTTTGCCCAAATCTTTTGTAAATAGCGAAGAAGACAATCCTTGCTCAACCTCGTTGTTCCACTCAATGGCCTCATCCAAAGACTTGGTCTTGAGCAAGTAGACAATGGGAGCAAAGGTCTCACGGAGAACAACAGGGCTGTCATGTTTGAGACCGCTAATAATGGTTGGTTCCACGTAATTACCCTCGCGTTCGATTGTCTTGCCACCAAATTCAATTTGGCCTCCGGCAGCTACGGCCTCTTTTATGGTTGCCAGGTAGCCGTCTACTCCTTTCTGGCTATGCAATGGACCGTACTAAAACAAGGAAAACAATTAATACTTTTTCTATTATCTGTCTGGGCACAATGTTTGAAAATCACTAAAAAAGTCTCAACGTTTTGACCGATCTTGGAGGCCGTGGAGTTCAACTATTTTCAAGTCACTGAGGAGGTTTGTATTCCAGTTGGACTTGTGAAAACTACTTCCTTTTATGAGTTTTAAAGCCCTACAGTTGAGTGGCCTCCAACAGCCTCAGAGGTCAATGCCCAATGAGTTAATAGCACAAGTTTCAGGTCTAACGGTGTGGATTTGTATAAAGCTCGTAAAAATGAGACAATTTTGAGATTTTTGATGATTATCTAAGGTAAAGCTTACCAAGGTACCATCTTCCAAAGGATCTCCAACCCGCTTGAAGATTGAGGCATAAGCCTTAGTAAGCCTCTCCAAAACCTGGTCGTAAACTTTCTCATGCAAAATAATGCGACGCAAAGTTGTGCAACGTTGACCAGCAGTTCCCACGCAAGCAAAAGTGGCGGATCGAACCACCATTTCCAAGTCGGCATCTTCGTCCACAATCAAAGCATTGTTGCCACCCAACTCCAAAAGATGCTTGCCGAACCGTTCTTGAACCGTTAAAGCCACACTTTTGCCCACCGGCGTGCTTCCAGTAAAGGAAACCAATTTGACTCGGGGGTCGGAGGCCAAAGCTTGGCCAATCTCCGTTCCGCCTTGGCATAAGGAAACGATTCCTCCGGGAAGACCATTTTTCTCTAGGACTGAAGTGACGATTTTGGTGGTTGCGACAGAAACTAAAGGAGTTGAGGGAGCGCCTTTCCAAATCATGCAGTTGCCGCAGACCATGGCAATGGCGTTGTTCCAACCAAATACAGCCACCTTTGTAAGGAAAAAATGAGAATATATTTACTAAAATTCAATCACTGAGAAAACTAAAGGCATAATACTGAGCTTTTTCTAAGTCATACATAAAACATCCGGGGAAGTTTTAAGGACAAAAAAGGCTTTCTTCCGGTATTCTAATGGTACCGGAATTTCCGGCAGAGCAAAGATGCTGGCTGCTGTAAATGTGTGTTGGCATAATCAAGATACAGAAGTAAGGACATTTTTAGGCTTTCTATTGAACATTCCTTTTTCTGAGCCATAAATAAAACATACCGAGCTCTAAAGTTTTTTGGGGACAAAAGCCCTACTTCTAGTATTCTAATAGTACCGGAATTTCCGGCTTAGCAAGGATGCTGAGAAAGCTACCGTATCTTGAATTCTTTTTCTTACTTTGAGGCAAGAATATTTTAAATAGTGGCGTTGCATAAGCATTATTCAAGTAAATCTCAAGGGATATCAAAAAAAAAAAAAATTCGTATGAAACAGCGGTCCCTTACGAAACCTCTGCTGAATTTGCATACTTGAGTCTCAAAGGAACTCCCCAAGGGCCTTCTTTTATCTACCATATATATTATGTAATGTAAGTGCGAGTGATTGGATGAATGAATCCAATGAAAGCAATTAAAGTGTGTAGAAATCTATCGGAGGACAACACGCTCAGAATTCATTCATTCTGAATCATTCATTAGCAGACACAGACGTGGTCCGTGATAATATGTAATGACGTAAAGATACACGTACTACATCTGTCAAAAACACAAGAATAGCACGAAGACACGAATGAAAATTTCTTTTTTGAATTTCTTTTGGTAGAGCTTGAAAGAAATATTCAAAAATTTTATAAGGCACACAATCTCGGGGATGCATTTTCAGTCTTGTTTTAATTTGGAAAAGCTTTAAAGGCAATTTTCATACATTTTTATAAGGCACACAATCTCGAGGATGCATTTTCAGTCTTGTTTGAATTTGGAAAAGCTTTAAAGGCAATTTTCATATGTTTTTATAAGGCACACTATCTAGACGAAAGTTTGAGGATGCGAAGACTAAAGAGACACTGACATGCTCATAAAGATAAGGGCAGCAAGAAATAATAGGATCAAAGAAGCTTTGGAGTTGACAAAGAGGATTCTATTTACAAAAGGACTTATCTGAGTGGGTTTTTCTTATCTACCTTCAGTCTAAATCTTATTTGGTTGTTTTTAACCTAATAAAATGGAAAATAGAAAGCACTTTTTAAGCGCAAGCGCAAGCGACGCGCTTCTAGTGACGCTATTTTTTTTTTTCCATTCACTTTTTATTTCTTCCACAATTTCTCAAAATCTCCTTTTTTCGAGAAATCTCTCATTTCCAAATAATCTCTCAATTCCAAAAAATCTCCNTCGAATCCAGCACCGCTTGCGCTTTCAGATTGTCAACCTTGTCAATCTTTTTTAATCAAAAGTTCACTCGCACTATTGTTCAAGATTAGAATTTTGTAATTATCTGAAAAGGACTTTCATAAGCTCTAAAGGATCTGTAACAATGAAGTAGTTTCATAACATCAAGTCAGACATTTCGTAATTTCCCCTAGGGATGAAAAACCTCGTGTAGTTTCAAAACTTAAAAATGCATTTATGAAAGAACGTAGCTTTTGGTTTTTCGAGAATTGAACTATAGATATCTGAAGTTTGGACAACTGGACAACTGGACAATTGATCAAACAATATGTGGACTTTAATTCTTTAGTCAACTGATCTTTTTTTCAAAGTTCACGCATACGAAAGATCAAATGTCGAAATGCTCAGGTGTCCAAAAGATCAAATGTCGAAAAGTTCAGGTGTCCAAAAGACCAGTTTATCTATTTCAAGCCTTAGAAAAAATGACTCGATACAATCACTGAGAATTTTTCGTCATAAATAAAACATACTGCGCTGGAAAGTTTTTAGGACAAAAAAGAGGCTTTCTACCGGTATTCTAATGGTACCGGAATTTCCGGCTACGTAGTAATCTTGAATTCTTTTGCTTAGTTTGAGGCCTGAATATTTAAATAGTGTTACATAAGTAACTGAAGAATTACCCAGAAATCAGAAATATTCTCAAGTATTTTTGCGAAATCTGCTGAATTTGCATACTTTGCGGCAAACAGAAACTCCCTAGGGACCTACCTATACCTGTAATACTCCTATATATTATGGTAATATTCTCCAAAAGTATGAATGAATGTGATTTTACTTGCTACCGAAAGCAATTAAATTGAGTACAATATTTTAAAATAGATTTATATTAAAATGCATTCATTCTGAATTATTCATTAGTGGACTTGTTGTCGTGGTACTAATGACGTAAAGACTAAAGATACACTTACTGTCAAAAAACACGTAGTAAACGAAGATAAAGTTGCTTATCTAATTTGATTGATAATTGCGGAAATACTTTTTTTTATCGCGCGCAATCCTAGATGTGAAATGCATTTTCAGTCTTGTTTGAATATGGAAAAGCTTTCTAAAAGGCAATTTTCATATATTTTTATAAGGCACACAATTTAGTAGAAAAATGCATTTTCAGTCTTGTTTGAATTTGGAAAAGCGTTTTTAAAGGCAATTTTCATATATTTTTATAAGGGACAGTTTGAGGACGAGCGTGAAGACAAAAGAGACAGGCTCATAAAGATAAGGGCAGCACGAAATAATAGGATCAAAGAAGCTTTGGAGTTGAAAAGGAGGATTCTGTTTACAAAAGGACTAAGTAGCTTTTTCTATCTACCAAAAAGTCTAAGTCTAAATCCTATTTGGATAAAAAAAGATATGTTCCTTTTTAACCTAATTAAATCAGGTTTTGCATGGAACTGACAGTAGCAATCATGAAATAAATAAATTCTACCTAATTCACGGTGTTTGAAAATCACATAAAAAGTATCATTCAACATTGTGAGCGCAGCGAACTACGTTAACATTTTGAGTGGGTAAAAGTTCATTAAAAATGCCAAAAACCCTCAATTTGGCGAATTTTGCAAAACGTGAAGCTTGCTGTCAAACAGTGTTACCAGACAGGTCAATTTTAATAGGACAAAAAATTGGTAGAAAATGCCAAAACTAAAAAATTGTATTGCGACATTTTGAGTAAATTTCAAACAATAAGCAACATGAGGTCTGAAGTTTTGTGAAACGGGTTTTGGTTATGATTTCGATAAGCAAATCTCAAATCTGGTTTCGGTGAATCATTAAAGAGCCAAGAAAAGTGCCAGAAACTCTCTGACTTACCCATTTCATCAGGCTGAGTGAAACTGCCACTTGAAGCCGTCCTGCGATGTCCAAAAGGAGCCATGGGTAATTGTCTATTGCTCCCCATAGGCGAGCTCTGTTGCCGTTGCAGCTGTCGGTACTGTTGATGGTAGCTTTCATACACCGTGGGCGGGAGATTGGACCCCATGGGCGGGGCCATATCTTCATCAAAGGACGAATGGAAAGAGGAAGGATAGTGGGGTTCGTGAGGTACGTGTGGTCTATGGGGTAATTTGGCCGCTCGTGGTATATTGGGCAGTTTTCGGCGGCCGCCGCTAGAGGGCGCTAGTGGAGGTGGAGGCATCGGAGGTCCCTGCACTTGATGTTGGTCTAGAGGACGTGGAGGTAGCATTCTCGGTGCCGAATGCGGAAGCATTGGATCTAAATTGAAGAGTTGAAAGAAGACGTTTTCAGAGTTAGAACTTTTCCTTTATGGCTAAACTTTTTGAAGAGACAATTCAAGACAATCTAAATTGTCTCTACTCCTCACTAAGTTGAAACAAAGCATAACTGTTTGGACTTCCGCTCTATCATTGTCATCATTTGTGGTCTGAATACAACTAGACCACAGTAATACTATTGATTTTAAACGTACAGCTGTACTACAGTGGTTGAAAATGCCAAAATTCAAATGCGACATTTTGAGTAATTCTTAAACACTGTGGATTAAAATGACTAATAAAAGTCTGATACCTGGCATAACTGGTGGTCTACTTCTCCGCATCATCATTTCCCGTTCCCTAGCATAATCTTTGAATTCACGTTCGGGTTCGTATCCGGCATAGCTGTATCGATCCTGGAAGTTCCGGCTACTAGTCCGACCTCCTAGTTGAGGCCTTCTTTGCTGTTGGTGTTGTTGCTCTATAATTTCTTCTGGTTCTTGCATCATGTAGCTGCCTCCTCGTTCTACGTCTCTCTCTATTGGCCTTTTTAATGGTTGTGAGGCTTTTTCGTTATAAGGAGGCTCAGAGGCTACGGTCATGTCTTCTGCTTCCTCGTAGTGTCCAACGACTTCAGCCTGATTATCGACTACGTCGGCCTCTAACAGATCTTCTTCGTCAGTGGTTTTATACTTTATCTGGAGAGAAATGGACAAGATGTATTGAGAGGACTAGAAACCAAAACCATTTAAATGTCCCTTTCCATCATCGGAAATGAAAAATCCCGAAGATTTTTTTTTTCCATATCAGGGAGAAGTGTTTCCAAGGGCGGGACTTTGCTCCCGAGGGTTGGCTTTACTGAATAAGCTCTATAGGATACGCAACAAAGAAGAACAGCTACTCAACATCAATTCAGACATTTCGTAATTTCGTAATATCCCTTCTTAGGAACGAAAAACCTCGTGCAATTTCAAAAATTACACAATGAACTAAAATGCATTTACGAAAGTAGTAAAGTGTACCTTTGATAAGGTAACCTCTACGGTACTTTCATAATATCACGTAACATCAATCTAAAAATTTCCCTAGGGACATAGATGAAGGAAAAAATCCAGTACCAACTATATCTCTTTGCTTACGAAGTACTATGTCATACAATAGGCCAAATGATGCCATAAAAATCAAGTACGTTTTGTAAGGAGATGTAATTGTACAACCAATACAGATTACCAATTGTAACACAATGTTGCAATAGTTCATTTTTTGTCCAAAAAATTTAATTTTACATGAAAATTCCTAAACTTCTAATTCTGCAACAAACAGCTGATTAAAATGTAAACAAATAGCTGACAAATTGTAAACAAACAGCTGCTTAGAACGTAAACAAAAAGCTAAGAAAAATGTAAACAAACATCTGTTGGAATATTTGGACTAAAAATCTGCTTTTGCAACAGGGTGGCTCTATTCTAAATTACATTTTGTAAGTTTCATACATACCGGAAAGTTGAAAGCAGTGATGATTCCCATAACGCCCAATGGGTTCCAACATTCCAATAATGCGTGGCCCGGCCTCTCACTGGGGAAAATATGTCCAGGCAGGCTTCGCGAAAGACCCAAAGCGTAGTCGCAAATATCCACATATTCCTGCACCTCTCCAATACCTTCAGGCACAATTTTGCCCATTTCCATGGAGACCAATTTTCCTAAAGGTTCAATTTTTTCACGCAGTGCGTCCCCAATTTGACGGACAATTTCTCCGCGAGCGGGGGCTGGCATGTCTGCCCAGATTTTCCAGGCCTTTTGAGCCTCGGTGATGCAGGCTTCATAGTCTTGTTTTGTGCCGGTTACAACCTCAGCGATTGGTTTTCCGTTAGATGGACAAAGGGATGTCACAACCTGAAAATTTCAGGAATTTCAGTACATAAAAGTTATCATTTTTTGGAAAGAAGAATTATGAAAAAATATTTGAACTTTCTGACAAAAATGTTAATGAATGATTCAGAATGAATGCATTTTGACTCAAAAAGATTTCACCTCAGTTTATTGCTTTCATCGGATTCATTCATGCAATCAGAAGAAAGAAAAAAAAAATACCTAGATTACAATTTTGGTAGACAAAACGAAAAACCTGATATTTAAAAAAAGATGAAAAAAAAAAAAAAAAAAAAATTACAATATTTTTTCAAAAATGTTTGCAGTGTATTTTCGCGCTCAAAAAAAAAAAAACTTTAAATAGCAGGAGTACTTTTTTTAAAAGGTTTTACCGCAAAAAAAATCATACATTCAAAAAATATCAAAACAAACAGAATATAAGATGCGCTAAAGGTAAAAATTCATGAGACATTTTAGGTGACACTGTGGACTGAATTTTTAAATTAAAATAAAAAAATGTAGTGGATCAATGATCAATTTATTTCCAAAATTCTCATAGAGACACATTTTCAGTACAAAGTAATATACTTTTTTCCTCATCATTCATTAGTAGCAGACAGTGTTTTTATAGGTTGTCTTCAATGAAAATAAAAGGCCATTAAGGCCAAGAAAAAGTCTGATTCACCAACTGGTAAAAAATCTCGTTGTGCGGCCGAAAAAAATCTCTCAATTTCGTTAATGTTCCTTCTTTTAGTGGAGGTTTAGGTCGGCCTTTGGCACTCGAAAGGCATTTTTCGCGTACACAAGTCCAAGGTCCAGACTCTCGAATGTCTTTGCCACAATAGTAACCTTTGGTGCTATTGAAGAAAAAGTTGTTCTCCGTGATCATGGGTTCGACGCCCAAGAAGTTCTCGACTTTTTGTAGTTCGGCCCAAGGTGATCGGATGAATTGATCTCCGTGGACAATGTGGAGTTGATTACGGGGAAATTGTTTTAGCCATCTTCGCATATGGACATGATAAATGGATCGTTGTAGGGGTGGATATCGGCCATTAATTTCACCTTTTTATACGTAGAGTTATACACAGATGTCCCAAATCGTTGCTTCACTCAAAACACTCAAAAAAAAAAAAGAAAAGAAAAAAAAAATGTTGAAAAGGCAAATTTTTTCACAAAATATTTCTACTGATGTCAAAAGAGAAATTTTTGAAAATGTTTTGAAAAGTCATCAAAATGCCCCTCATTTGAATTTTCACGCCAAAACAGCACAGTCAATTCTTGATAAAATTCGCAAAAAACACGGGAAAATGCGAAAAAGTGTGAAAAACTTTGAATGTTTTTTGAAAAGTCATCCAAGAATGTTTCAATTTGAATTTTCACGCCAAAATTGACCAACATTACAAGGTAGAATTTAGAGTTAAACAAAACTGCTAGAGCGGAAAAAGTGCGGGAAAATGTGAAAATCGCGAAAAACACGAGAAACACGAAAAAATGCGGAAAATGAACAGTTGATTTTTGGCGCGAAAATTTTCAAAAAATGAACCTTACTCGCAATTCCGCTCGCAATATTGGAAATCAAGTGATTTTTTTAGCCCTCTGTGTATAACTCTATTAACCTTCAGGTGTAAACAAAAGTTCTTCCAAATCAGGATATTCTTGCCCCTTATCCAAATTCTTATTCCGGAATTGATTGTAATCCGAAACCAACCGTTTAGCCGGATCCCTCAAAATCAAAAGCAACTTGACATTCGGATCCATAGCCTTGATCCGGGTCGGTACTTCTTTAGTATGAAAATATCCGGGCGTTTTCTCAGTGGCCAACTGGTCTTCAGTAACGAATGGCATCTTGGACACGTACCAATCCAAATTGTCATAATTTCCCGAACGATTATTGAAGTAATGAATTTCTTTTCCCGCGGCCTTGATTTTCGGATGTAACTTCAAAAATTCAATCAAGGCCCGAGTTCCGCCTTTTTTGGCGCCAATAATAATAAAATCCGGTTGACGTTGCACTCGTTCTGGAGCCTCGTAGAGGTCACACATGAGGTCAAAATCCTCGGCATCTTGAGCGAAGTCTTCAAGAGTTTCGTCTTCTTCGTCTTCTTTTTCGGCCTCTGAGGCCTCTTCGTCCTCAGTGGCTTCATTGAAGTCGTCATCCTGGATTTCAGATTGGACTTGTCGGTCTTGGCTTGATCCAGAGGATTTACAAGCACTTGTCAGGCTCAAAAGCAAAAGGAAAATGGCGGCTCTGACCTCCAGAAACTTCATTTCTACGTCAAATAATTCTCGTTTTCTTGAAATAGTTGTTTACAGAAGCTCTTTATGTTTACTAATCCAGGATCTGGAATTATCCGTCTCCAGCATCACTGCTCCTCCTCCTTCTATATCTTAGCATCAGGTTCTTATTTGTGCAGAATTCCGTTATTTACACTCTTGGGAATTCACAAGATTTTTTTTTTCAATTTAGAAAATTCGTCAGTTACAGTTTTGTTTACGTTTGTTTGGCTTGATGACCAAACGTTTTGACGAGATTTTTGGTGTCAATTTTTTTAAGGCTAAAAATATCGAAACTCAATTCTTTTGACCTTTTTGACTTATGTGGATAATATTAAAGGTCAACTTTGGAATGGAATTGAGGCCATTTACGTCTACAATGGCCTTCAGACGTTGGTCAGCACAATTTATAAAGTTGGTTTTCCTTTTCAAATAGTCACAAGGGTCAGTTCACAACAATGCTTCTCCATTACCAAATGGACACAAGGGTCTGTTCACAACAATGCTATACTTCTCCATTACCTTACCAAGCAACTCTCTTAATCTCTTAGACCACTCCAGGGACTAAGTCTTCTGAAAATTTGGCCTTTGCAAAGGTCAGTGATTTCACATAGTTTTTCAAGACCAATATTGCAAAATTCGTAAAATAGTTTTTGACCTTTAAAGGTCAGTCAAAGGCTTTTAAAATAGTTTTCTATCCGCTTAGCAACAGTGCAAAAATCAAAAATTCCAATTTTACATACCTCGCCACTGCCCATCCACTTTCCATTGTAGACTCCCAAGTTCTTTTGACTCAGTCCCAAGTCTTTTAGGAATCCATACTTGGGTTCATCGACTAAAAATGAGGCCATTGTTCGAAGTTGGATTTTAGTTGCCGGTAGTACACAAGCACCGTTTTTGTTGAGCAAGAGTTTCAGCTGTTGAGTGGGGGCCAGACGCACTAGTGACAAGACAGGCATCATGTATGAGACTCAACAGTAGAGTCAAAAAATATCCAAAACAATTGAAGTCAAGTTCTGGAAATTCTGGTCTGGATTGTTTATGTTTCAATGGAAAGGAGTGTAGCAACTATGACGACGATGGAAAGCTTTTTGACTGTTCCGCTATAGAGACTATAGACTATAATTATTTTCACATGTGGCAGCCATCCAAAAATCTGCTCCAGGATAGAACGGGTAGACGTACAAGTTCAGGAAGTTCATTTAATATGCGTGTCAGATGTGACGCAGACTTTTTTTATTAAACCCAAATGTTGCAGTTTTTTCGTCTTTCAGCATTTTCGCTAAGTTGAGAAAATCAAAATAAACATAGAGAAAATGGCGGGAAATTTGAATTATCTCAGTTTCTTTTCGGTATTTTCGATAGTCAAAATGGCGGGAAATTTGAATTACTCTCACTTTTTTTGACATTTTCTCAAAGCTATTTTTATTAAACCCAAATGTTGCAGTTTTTTCGTCTTTCAGCATTTTCGCTAAGCTGAGAAAATCAAAATAAACATATAGTAAAAGGCGGGAAGTTTGAATTATCTCAGTTTCTTTTTGGTATTTTCGATAGTCAAAATGGCGGGAAATTTGAATTACTCTCAGTTTTTTCGACATTTTCTCAAAGCTGAGAAAAATCAAAATAAAGATAGACAAAAAAGGTGAAAAATTTGAATTTTTTGTTACAAAAGGCAACCTTACTTTTAAAATAGTCTTTGATGTCAATGTCTTTGATAAATAATAGTTCAATAGGTTACCTAACCTATACAATTCCATGACCTTTTGATGTTGGTGACGTAGGAATTGAATGGTGTACCAGTAATTCTGCTGACTAGCCAGACAGGTAATTTGGTAAATTGCTTCAATAATGCTTCATTAGAACATGAAGGCAAAGCCTTAGGGACTCATCTCCTTCAAATTACCATAAAATTCCGTTCGTTGTTACGACCCCCTTAAACGTAGTTTGATAGCAACTTTGAAAAGTGAGTCTTCGGTCTTATATTAGCACCACTATCCTCATTCCAGACTTTGAGATTCCGACAGCAGCCTTTCAGACGATGGCCTCTCATCCACGACAGCCTAACTAATGAGGCTTTCAGTGCTTGAAAATCGCTAAAAAAGTCTCATTTTACAAAATTGCGAGCGAAGCGAGCTACGTTTAACTTTCAAATTAAAGTTATCTTAATTTTCGCGCCAAAAATCACAATCTTGACACAAAAATTCAAAGACAATTTTTTTTTGTTTACAAAATGAGGCGAGTTTTGGTAAGTGTCAGCTGTAAAAGGGACGAGTTTTGGCAAATCAAAACAAACAAAAAAGCGCGGCAAATTTCAAAATACCAATTTTGCAAATTCAAAGAATTTTTCAAAAACAGACTAAATAAAAATTGAAAGGAGACAATTTTTGGTGTTTTTCAAACACTACTAACGACGTGCTTCTAGCAACAATGCCAATTAAAGAAAAAGAAAAGCAATTGTTATACAGCAAGTATATAAAGATGTGTATATCGAGAGCTATATGTACAAAAAGAAATAGAGTGGTATTCAAGAATTCTAGGATGTTTTCCTCAAGCTTTGTTGGCCTTGTTCACGTTAGTAATGGTCTTCAGGGGACTACTTTTCTTTGTCTGAAAACGAAAAAAGACACACAAATTAGAAAAAGTACTTTCAAAACATGGTGAGACTAGAAATACCTTAGTTTTGGTGAAAGGATTATCGGGCATTCCTTTTTCTAAATGGGAGGCTCGTGATCGCCTAGAACGAGTAGATCTTGTCTCATTTTCAGCCATCAATTTAGGTTTTTTGGCATTGTTTTCGCTGGCGTTTTCGTCTTGAAACCGAGCAGATTTTCGGGTTTGAGGAGATTTAGATTTTGTCGATTTGGATTCCTCTCCTTCGGTATCTTCATCGGCTTTCATGGCGGCTTTAACCATTGAACGTTGGTTTTGTAGATGGTTGAGTTTGACGGTGGTTTTCTTCAATTCTAACTTCAAAGAAGTTATGTCCATAATATGCCGAGTTTCATTGGCTTCTGCGGCTTTCAAATCCTTTTCTAACTCGACTACGACCAATTCGTTTAACCTAATCTTTTCACGGGCGGTTAAGTCATGACCTGAAAAAGTAAAATAAAATGAATAAAAAACCCCGTCAAATTGTCGTGGTTATACTCGATTGAATTTTTACAAAGTTAAAAAATATTACAAAGGAATAAAAGTACAATAACAATTCATGAACAATAAATTCACAAAGTACGAAAAAAAAATTCGTCAAATTGTTGTGTTCTAGTCGATTTAGTTGCTAAGTGTTGTGTTTTGACAATCCATGGTTTTGACGAAAATTTACGAAGTTAAAAAAATGTATTAAAAATACGTGAAATGGCAATGTTGAATGTTTTGTTTTGTTTTGACGAGTTTTGCATCGCTAAAAAAAATCGTCAAATTGTTCTGGTTATAAATGTTGAAGTTTGACGTAGTATTACAAACTAAATAAAAAAGGAGAAAAAAGACGTGAAATGGAAATGGTGCATATTTTGTTTTGACGACATTTTTAAGGTTTGAAAGTTGAAACTTACCTAAAATGGCTTTCAATTCGCGAGCAGACATATCTTGCAGCTCTGGATCAATGTCCCAAGGCATTTCAGAAGTCGTTCCAGACGCGCCAAAATTGGCATTGTTGCCCATGTTTTCGATTTCGTTTTCCAATTCTTTGGTTCGATTTTTGTACTTGATCAGATCCAATTCCAAAGCGTCACGATCTTTAACGCGTTCTTTCAAGTCTTCGCTGACTTTTTTCAATTCTTCGTATTGTTCGTAAGCTTCATTTTGTTGCTTTTCGTACTTCTTTTGAATGTCAAGTAAAAGTCGAGTACGTTTAATACGAGAATCACGATCTTCAGTCATTGCTTTCAGTTTCTTTTGCGTTTCTTCGATTTTCTTTTCGTACTTTTGTTTTTCCTCCTCATGTTCTATTTTGAGTTCTTCGATATTTTTTTCTAGACAGGATGATTTGTCTTCCAATAAACCAATTTGGCTTTGGAGACGAATTTCTTCCTTTTTCGAAGCATCTCTTTCCTGTAAAAGAAACAGAAAAACATTTTGAAAAATTACAAAAAAAAAAAAGGGGGATGAAAAAAATTCACCAAAAAATGTAAGACAAAAATAAAAAAAAAAAAAAAATATGTCA